>CM031571.1:1606998-2206998 GCA_018467065.1 Ephestia elutella
ACCTAAAATATACTTTTTGCCGCGGGCGAAGCCGCGGGTAACAGCTAGTGCGAAAATAAAACGTGTTTAAGTTTGAGAGTGGGAATAAAAACGTCACGAGTATGCATAAAACGCAACTAGACGTGACGTCATGCGTCTTTTTAACTTATTATATCTCTGTCATTTTAAGAGTATATAAAAAAAAAACAAAAAATACGTATCTAATATTTTTAGATAGGTAATCTATCTGATGGACAAATAATCAAAAATCATTCGTCATCCCTAATTAGGTCTGAAAACAAATAAAACTCCTTACTCCTTAGAAATGTATATTTATATAACATTTTCTTAAAATCGAGTATTCATTTTAGGAAAGCAATGTTAAATAAGACGTGGACATGGTATAATAAGCAATTAAGCACGCGAGCGATTGACCGAATTATGACGTATGGGGTGACGGCGGCGGCGCGGGCGCGGTGGCAGAGCGCGCCACCGCTCCGTCTCCCCGCCCCGCACCCACCGCATGTACCCCGCTCACAACCCGCGATCGCGCGTATTTTATGTTTTTTTATAAATTTCATAAAAGCGACACTAAACTGTATAATTTTGGTAAAAACATAATTGTGGCATCCCAAATCCTATAATTAAACAAAAATTCCACAGTTACGATTTTTTTTCTAGCGAGAAATACGTTTTGATTGAAACGTTAAAAAAAAATGTTTAATTTTTGTATAATGTATCTATAAAGACCTTATCAAGCTTATCAAAGTACATAACATAATAGTTGTTATTTTTGCTTAATGATATATAGGCATAAAATGAATACTACTAAAAAAAACACACATGCGAAATAAGATTTTGTTTAATTTTGATTTAAAGTGGTAGCATTTAACTACAGCTTTAAAATTATACTTACAAGGTTTTCGGTTACGTATTTTACTTTTACGATAAAGTTCGGTGATTAACAAAATCGTGTGATTTTCATAAAAAAACATTACCACCGCGGAATTTTTACAACTCGGTATTAATTTATATTTGACACTTAATATAAATATCCAAAAAAAATAAATAAACATCGAGTTAATGAATTATGTCCGGGTTATGCTAATTTGATGCGCCTATTGTGTATCGTCACTCAAATGGTCCAGTCAACTGAACAATCCCAACCGGACTAAGGGCAAGAAGCGGCCGTTTCCTAATCAGAGAAGCAAGAAAAAATGAGTCGTTAGTCGTTTCGCACCTCAATCGATTCGGAGCGTGGTTCGAATCGCTTGTAGAACGAAACGACCTATTCTTGAAAGTGTGACATACCGAGAGATATTAGGAGCACCCATAACCGGAGAGCATGTATGAAGAGAGTGATGAGTGTAGAGGAAGCAAGAGAGAGATCTGTAAAGATCGTAGCAAGTGGAAATCGCTAGTCTCTGCCTACCCCCACGGGAAAAGGCGTGATAATATGTATGTATGTATGTATAGAGAGAGAGAGAGAGAGAGATGTATGTATGACATACCGCCGAAAACGAATAAACTATTATGTCGCACTCGTCTTATTATGTCACTAAAAACATAAAAGCCGTATTTTGGAAATCTCTCGTATCCGGTTGTCTATGTCATTCAACATTTTGACGTAAAAATCGTTCGACTACCAAATAATACGAAGACAAGCGGTCTTAACCACTCGTTGCGAATTATTCGATATAGACAATTAAAAAATACGGAATAATTGATATCGAATGAAAAATCATTCGGCTCACGCTTTTTTGGTGAGTCACACTATCAAAAATAGGGCCCCAGACCCGAAAAAACGTCATGTCAAACAAACATCACGCATCATTTTATTTCTCGCTACCGCTCATGCCTCACGCCTCACACAAGTTATCTCAACCAACCCCTATCTAAAATCGTTTGGAAAATAAAAGCAGGTCCCGGCAGGAATTAGCCGGGCAACTAATAAATCGAGAAATAATAACCTACCCCTGTCCTTTTTTCCACCCGTGCCCGGATGATCATGTATTAATGTTTTTGGGGCAACCCTTTGCAATTTGTTTCTAATTGTACGCATAGATTCTTGATAGAAATTATACATTCAACTTTAGCGCTATACAAAAAAAAATCTGATGTTAAAGACGTTCAAACATGGACACTCAACATGGACATAATTGTTAAATAAATGAATTAAATCAAATAATTTCTTACATGACCTTACATCATATTTCACATCATAAAGAAAATACGAAATGTTATACACTTTATCTCACTGTGATAAATAAGTTGCAAAATATTGGATCATTTTCCATAATAATGCACATTATACAATTCAGTGGTAAATATCTTGTTAAAAAATAATCGGAATTACATATTATTATTATGATATTAATACGAATGAATATGCAGTAAATGTGACTATAATACGTTAACTCAAATAATGTGTACAAGATTTCATGAAAATCCGCTCGATTGAGGTGTCATCGAGTAATAAACATACACATATCGCATTGAGCAGTGAATGCATTTGATTGGATCGATATCCTCTGTAGGCTATAATCAACATGATGGATCAGATGTGACAATTATGTCATACAATAAGTAGACGTAGATTATTAAACTTCAATTTTTAATTTTACATTATGATACTGAGCTTTCCCTGTTCTCTACGTACGTTTCTCTTTTTTATTTTTTAAATATAAAATATGCGAAAAAAATAAAAGACATTTGAAAATATAACAAGCTAATTATTTAAAAATAAAAAACACGACTGACAACCAACTTACATAGCCTATGCAGCCTCGGAGGAATGCAAGGAATCTAACAATACCTCTCACATCAAAATCTGTTAAGCCGTTTAGGACCTATGGTGGAATAAAGAAACTTACATACATACATTCATAAACCCTGAAAATATAACACTCCTTTTTTGGTCAGTCGTGTAAAAAAGGGGAACCCATTATTACATATTATATAATTATAAGAAATCGTGGTTGTTAAGTGGTTTAGAAGTCCGCCTGTGGCCGTAAAGTCCTAGGTTCGAATCCTACACGTGCCTTATGAGTTTATATACCTATCTGACTCAGGTGTGTTCATAGACCACCGGTGGAGAAAAGTATCTTGATAAAGCCAAAATAAAAAAAAATGTGATGTGTGATATGGAGAAGGCAAATAGCAAGACCACTCTTAAAACGTAATGAAACCGAAAAGAGAAGGCTTAAGTTAAGTAAAGCTTAAATTCCTAAAGAAATATGCGCTAAGGATTTAGTTAATATACATGAAATACCATGCCTAACGCAACTAAATGGGCTTGGATGTTCCCAGACATTAAAATTATTCTAATGAATTTCACTTTAGTTTTGGACATAAGGGTTGAGTTTCACGAAAAAACAGAAAATTTGGAATGGGGTAAACATACAATACTATTGTTTCAGGCTTTTTAACAGGCAAAAATATTGTGTGATCGGAGTATTATGTGCGAATCTATTTATGTGTCAGTTAATGAAATCCTATTTTTACTAATACTATTGAATTATTACATTATGATCCTTTGAATACGAGTTCGTTTGCTGTATATAGTAAATTTATTATTATAACAAACACTTAATGAACTTTTTCAATTTTTTTATGTTTGATAGTAGCTATTCCTGAATGTCGCTAATATTTCAAAACACTGGATAAAATTAAACTTAATTGCAAAGCTTCTGTATTTTCATAAATTGTTGAAAAAATACAACAGAAATTTTCAAATAGTATATGATAATATTGTCATTGAAAAAGCTTTAAATCTAAAGAGCGAAAAGCATGTTTTTGATTATAGAATACTGGGTTCAACATTGTTTGTGAGAAATTATCTGAGAATAATACAAGAAGATGTCTATTTATACATGTTAATGGAAAATAAGTATATAAACAGATGATATTTTCTAGTAAAATAAGATTTTAATTGAAAAAGACTTTAGCGTGAAGTTAAATGTCGAATCGTTAAATAAAATCTATTTTGCGAGGAATTGCACGGACTTGCCGCTAGTAATCTTCGACATGTAATGCTAGACATAAGCCAATTTAAATTAATGCAATAAAACTTATATTAATTAAATAATTTTAATATTATTTATGTCTTAAAAAACACATAAGGCAAATAAATTAAAGTAAATATTATAAAATAACAAATTCTATCTATGAACTTCTTATTGTGTTTGGCTGTATGGCTCATTATCTTTGCCTTAATATAGATACATTTATGAGTAGATACGTTAATGCCCTTGTGCACAAAATTCGATTTTGTGCAGCCTATATCCTGCACAAATAAGCACTTTCTGAGCATGAGAAGTGAAAAATTATTTTTTTCTTAGCTTGTACGATATGGACCAATAATGATATGATTACTATTTTCAATATTCAGATGCCGAAATAAGCACTTAACTAAATCAAATAAAAAGTAATACTTGGATTCAAAGATCGTGTTTATAAAAAAAGAGACAAGACTTAGACCTACTTAAATCACAGATAATGTTTTAGTTCACGCCATCTAGCGGAATTTTCCGACACTACATATCTTAAGTATCCATTGAATTTTGTAATATGGTTTGTACTTTTGTACTTTGATTCGTATACTTACCAAAAAGATGGCGCTGTACATAGCATAAGTCCTTATAGTTTACATGACACTTGTTTGATTAGGTATCTAATTCATAATTTAAGCATATAGCGGTGCATAAGAAGATGGAATACGATTCAATTACGTACTGCTATTTACTTGCTGTATGCATGATTCCCTAGACGAACTAGCTGTAGCAAGGAAAAAATACCCTATGTGCTATTTCCGGTATTCTAGCGTATACCAAATTTCATCGAAATCCGTCCAATAGATTTTCATGACTTCACAAACTCACATCCAAACTTTCGCATATAATATTAGTAGGATTTAAAAATAGCAGTTGAAATTTCTTGTTGTCTCATACAACCAAATTTAATTAAACATCGCAAAGTAAATAAAACTCATATAAATCTTGCAAATTACTTTATATTTATTTTATAAAAGTAATGACGTCATAAAATATTGAAATAATGCAAATCAAGATATCAATAAATTCTATGCTTATTTTATTTTAGTAAATATCTTCATTTCTAGTTTGACGTTTACAAAACAACTATGGAGTGTGTTTTTTATTGACTTTATTTCAAAAATATTTAATGAATAACTCTGGCTAAATTAATATTGTGTTAAAAAACAAGAATTAAGTTCTTTAGTGTCAAGAACATTGTAGTAACAAGGATCATTTGGCACGTGAGTGAGGGCGCCACCTTCGTTTTAAATAAGAAATTTTAGTAGATTTGACATTAGTTCACTTTCCTACCACGTACGAAATGATCCTGTGTCTTAAAAAATAAGTTAACATATTGGCCACAAACAATTTAAAAAAAATTGTTTACATTTGAAAAAAACCACTCCATAATTGTTGAGTATTTCCCTAATTTACTAAATAGAGTAACTAACCTTCTTTTCGAAACAATAAAGACCGAAATTGCTTGGCACGTAAGTTTTTCGTTTTGTCATACAAGGACGGCTCTAATACTAAAAACAGATAGCACAAGAATTTTTACAATATCACTAAAATTTGAATAACATTTGAAGTAAATAATGTGATGATTTTTGAGAAATGCACAGAACAGAAAACTACAGAAAACACAAAGAGATTAGAATGAAGATCCATCGCAAATAATTTGCCGCAATTAGGTACAATTTTTTCTTTATTGTACTGTAAATTCCTCTTCATTCCCCATCTATCCAAAAAATTGTTCCTCATAGGTTAGTGTAGTATTTTGTAAATAAATGAAAATTACTGTTCTAATAAATCTAAAACTCAGCGAGACTACAGAGTGCCGTTAAGTTAGTGTTACTCAACTGGATTAGAATTAAATAGAGTCAAAAAAAATTTTATTTATCTAAAAATTTAGATATTTATCTAAATTTTTTACATTTAGATATTTTTAGCTACCGTTTAGATATTTATTTATTTTTATTTTTTTTAATTATCTTTTAGAAAATCCTTTTCTTTGAATGCAAATTACTAATTGCAATGTGTATGTAACATAGTTACATATCGAGAATTTTTTCTCGCGGAGTAACAGACGGACCTATTCTAACCTCTGTACGTATTCTGTAGTTTTAATAATAGTTCAGTTTATATCATAAAACGAAGGTAATAAACGTTTCTATAAATAAATTCAACACTTTGTCTCGCCTATATAATAATATCAATTCCATTATAATTAAAACTTAACAATATCGTAATACTGTCGTATTCTAATAAGCGAAAATTGGTGTGTATGGTTGTACAGATATACACAGCATATGAAATCTAAAAATCTGAGTACTTACATCATAAAATATAAATCAATTTGTACCACTTTGTTCATTGCATATGGATTAAAAAAAATTAAATCAAAAGTTAACTTATTAAAAATAAATGTTCTCACTCAGTCTATTTTTAGAATAAATAATAGCTTAGTTAATAAAGCTATACACTTATAACATTTAATGACGACCACTGATGAAATCAAACTCATATTGTAGGTATTGAATTATGAGATCAAGTTTATTTATTCCGTTAATATGTTTAATAATCATAAAAAATGGCTTTTCTTTGCTTTTAATGCAGCTTCTTAGATCTTAAAGATAAACAAATATTAGCTGACGCGACCTTAACCATATTAGCTAGTTATTTTCTGAAATTCCAATTTGCGCAATTTTTAAAAGCTTTATTTAACTAACAATGTATGTAAGTGTGTTCGTTCGGGTGGAATCTTAGAACTCAATTTTGAAGTAGATATCTTCAACCGATTGAGCTGAAATTTTGTACACACGTTTAGTTTGGATGACAATGCATGATATGGTATGTGACGTCAATCTAAATCCAATATGGCGGACCATCCAAGATGGCGGAATAGTTATTTGTAATGCATTTCTATAATATGGGTATCAAATGAAAGGGTTTGTTGAGAGTAACAATAAAAGCTTTTTTTTTAAGTTTTTTACACGACTGACCAAAAAGGAGTGTTATGTTTTCAGGGTTCATGTTGTATGTATGTAAGTTATGAATGAAATCGCTAAAGTCGGTTTCAAGTTATTGTGTAACCAAGGAAAATAGGGACTCGTTCATTTCATCATGTAGGTTATCGATATAGGTATTTTTTTTGTATGTCTGTCATTCGCCTAGGAATCGCTCTTAATTTCACTAAAAATTTCAATATGTTGTGTATATCTGTATGTATCATATAGTTATATCGGAACTTACTCTATATATTTCTAATAACTATATTTTTGGGCACAACGATTCAAAACTGCATAATTTGTACGCATATATTTAGTGATTTATATATTAACTATGTACAAACTAAAATGTACATCTATACTCACAGAAATTTTATTTCATAGCTTTCTCGCTTGTTATTATACTCTATAAGAAAAGTTATATAATATTGAGCTAAATGCAATTAAAATTCTATGTTGAGCTCTGACGCAAAAAGAAATTAAATAATTCAATAATTGCCAAGAATTAAAATAAGATATTTTTTAATTTAAGCTATCTTAATATGTGTTAACTACCTATAAAATAAGTATAATAGATATATAACTGAAATTTTACCAATTTTAAAGTGATATTAAATTATAGCTTTTATTTTTTAACCGTTATTTTTGGCTCCGATATTATCGAGAAATAATTACAGAAATAATTTTAATACAACCAGACAAACGTAATGTAATCTTAAACCTATTTCAAATAACAAAAATCTCAAACAAAAATATTAATTTAACTGTATAAACAGAAAATAAATATTATTGTTTCAAAAGAAACCCTGCCGTTGCTAAATCTATACGTACATTTATAAGAATATACATACATCTATCCAGCTTCACTCAGAAAAACCAAGAATCATATTTGATATCATTTTGATATCGTTTCCCGGTATAGGGAATAATTTTATAAAAGCATTCGTTAAACAACATATAATTTGAACAAACGTCATGTATCATGCCGATCTCAATATTTTTTGTACCTTTTTACCAAGTTCATATTTCGTGCCACTAAAACCAGACAGCAGCAATATTTTTTTTTTTAAATCTATTATTCAAAGGGTGTGATTGATTTAAGGGTGCATATACTTATGTGAGTTTTGTACTTTTCTTTCATGCACATTTTCCGAAATATCGAGGTTAGAAAATTCTAAGTTCTGACCACGAAGACCGCCCACTAACTTTCTTGTAACTTTCAATAAGTTTCAATAATAACTTATTTGCTACTAATCAGTTTATTAATGTCTGCGTGGGCAATGAGGGTTATTTTTTTCCCGCTGACTAAGATTCTGAAACTTCGACAAACGTTTTACCTGTCTAATTGTTCAACGACAGAACCTAACAACTACGAACGTTTCGCCGACAGTACGATTCATTTATGGGTGAAACCGACGACAGCCTAACTAGATTCTGTCGTTGAAACACCCATAAATGAATCGTACTGTCGGCGAAACGTTCGTAGTTGTTAGGTTCTGTCGTTGAACAATTAGGCAGGGAAACGTTTGTCGGAGATAAGTTTCAGATTCCTGACTAAATATTGATAAATTGATTTCAACTATAGTTGACGCTACTAGCCAGTGAGGTCTGTCAAATAGTACAACACTGCCATCAGCTGTCAAATTCAAATGACAGTATCGTACCATCTGACAGGCCTCACATCTGACATGGAGTCAACCTCTAGAAGTGAAACACTGGCAGAAAGATTATACACCAAAGTTACAGTGTATGTGTGTTATAAGAGGGGCAATCAGAAAAGAGGAAGTGGGGGGCGCGTAATCGTTGGATGCCACAGAATGTCACACTTCCAAGAAATCTTGCTTTAGTAATGGAAGAAATCTAGTAATAGCGAGCCCTTCTTAGACTAAAACGTAAGGGACAATCACACAAAAGCTTAATTAATTCAAATTCACATCTGTTACTAATCTCTAAGAAATTTTACAAAATTACAATTCTAGTAGTTTATTATACTTTCTAACTGAAAGTAGTGAGATTAAAAAAGAAATAATATATAATCTTTTAATTATCATTTTAATTAAAAATAAATTTGAAGCCCAATAAGCCTACTTAGGATTCTTCCCCTTGTAATACTAATATTTTTATCTCTCTTTTAGATTAATCCAATAAACTTGGTTAATATACACTTTAAATAGATCTTCCTACAATAGAGGTGTTACATGCATTTCCTTTTACAAGTAAATTAAAAAATATATAAATCTGTACAAACTATATCACTCACACTGGTTGACTTACCGTTCATTCCAAAATTCCAAAACCCTCCATAATCCTAATCACATTTGCCGTATATCTATACACATGCTGTTACATTCCCAATCTCCAAAAATTAACTAACACTATCTGTCTTCCCCGTTTCAACCTCTTCAGTAATCGTTATCATTGGAGGTGCTTCAAAACTGCCATCTCCTGGTGATGATTCATTTAGCAACTTCTCAAATTTAGGAGAACCTGAAGGCAATAATGCATCTTTAACAGATTCATACATTTCTGTTCTAATTATCGGAAGAGAGGCTCTTTTACCTTTGAGCAAATCTTTCGGCACTTCGTCCTCTGTGATAGTCTCCATTGCATTGTTTTTCTCAATTATTGCTTCTACAGCTTTTTCATTTTCTAACCGAACAGGCAGACTATCAGCTCTACTCAGCGCCTTCTTTGGACTTTCTATTTTCTCAGGTACTGGAACAGCTACACCATTCTCGACTTTCTTTTCTCTTTGGTCTAACAAATGTTGCAAGCTGTACTCTCTCGCTTGAACATCGGAGAGCAAAGGTCCATCAGTGGATCCTTCGATACAATATCCGGGTCCTTGCAAAGCATCATTACCAATAATTGAATCTTGTTTGAAAATGGCAGCAGTAACCACAGGTTTATCAGGGTCCGTAGGTGTTTTGGTGATCAACGGTTCTTGCGAATTATCATGAGTAATACTTTCAGGTATATCGTCTTTAGAGATATTGTATCCAGCGTAGACTGGATATCCAAATGGGCCTTGTTCGTAGCCTACCTGACTTCCGTAAGAATAACTTACGTTATGGGACCCAATAGATGACATTGAAAGATCTGATATTGAGAGACCTGTGCTAGACAGAGCAAGCGCTTTATCTCTTTCGTACTTTCCATTATATTTCTCGCTGTCGTCGTCAATTTTTTTGTCTAAATCTTCTGGGACCCGATGGATCAGTGCTTGGTTTGTGGATATTTGGGGGTCGTGTGGAGGTGAATTCTGTAAGGACTTGTTATTGGGCCTGTACGCCTGGGACTGCTGTACTTCGACGACGAATATGCCATCGTTGTCTGGTGAATACTTCATCTTTGTCTCCCGTCCATTTTTGGTGATATCCTGAAATGAAATGGTAATTTTGTAAATCACAAGCAATATAACATGCTGTACAAAACATGTTTTGGAATGTTTTGTACGAACTTTTTTTGAAAAATATCAATCAAGCATTTTATGGTTATGACGACCAATCTTCTGAGTGATAAATTAATATTATGTGAAAAATAATGTTAACATAGATGGATTTTTAAAGAAATTTAATCCATACGGATACTCAACAGGTAAACTACTTTTTATTTCAAGATTTCTACAGAAATGAAACCTCCCGGGATCACCAATAGTAATAAAATAAACTACTTACATTCCTTTCTTCAGTCTCCACAATGAGGTGGTTGTTCTTCAGCGTCATGGTGAATATGGACCCGTTGGCGGGAGCGGCTTCTCCGTTCTCCAATGCTTCTCCATTGCTGGCGGCCTCGTCCGTTGGAGACTTCAACTGTAAATAAATAAAAAACCATTTTATTACAGTTCATTATAAGTTTATTTTATTTGTGTAAGTCTTCCTTGTTTTCAAGATTAAAATTCAAAGTAATACCAGTGGTATTCGTTCGTGTCATTGGATCGGAATAAATCGTTTTTAGGGGTCCGTGAAATCGAAAACCTTTCATTGCGATGAGTACCATTAAATATTATTACCCACGAAGCGTTAAGAGATTTAATAAGCCAAAACTTGACAGGTAATGGCCACCACTTTGCGACAGCAGCCATGACTTGCAACTAATAGTAATCTGAGCTGTCAGCTATAGGTGTTAGTGAAATAGAAAAAAGTATTGTTAGTAGTTAATGCATCAACTACGGCGTTTTAGATAACAAAGTCCAATAGGCGCACCACCGGACTCAGTTACTTGGTAATTGAAGGGTTTAAATACTAAAAAGGACCTGGTCCTTCAGAGACGAATCAAAATTCTACTTCCTACAAGCATATCCTACTGAATGAAGGAACTTAAAAACATCAAAAAAAAGATAAAAAGAAAAAAAAAAGAGATTAAAAATATAAAATTAAAAAGATGTTTTTAAGTTCCTTCACGCTTAATCCACTGAATGGATTTTAATAAAATTTGGTAGACTGGCAGGATAAAACTTCGAATAGCACACAGATCCCTTTTTTTTCAACTTCCCACGTAAGCATAGCCACTCAGCTAGTGAGTGATCCAATTCTGACCTCAAGTAACACCTTCAATGCGAAGGCCAAAAAACCAAAGATGTCCTCTCGAGCTGACATATAAGCTGGGACATGACTAACGCTCACCCAGACGCACAAAAGAACCACTATTTGCTCTCGGACACTAATGACCGTGTATTGTATTGACGAATCGTTCACCTTCGCTCGTGCGCAAGGCATAAGCCTAAGCGATAGCTGTTAGGGTTCCGTACGAAAAGAAAAGAGTTCCGTAAGTGTCGAGAAGATTAGACACCCGCTTGAGGTTGGAAGGTACTAGAGGCAAATCTCACGCTTGTTTATTATAACACTTCCCACTGGTTGCAGTTTACGATTAGACAAATCAAATAACCATCGATAACAAATATCGTGAGGAGCCATCTCGCATTTGATAATTTAGTTTCGTTTGCTTCTCTCTCTCAGCCGAAAGACGTCCACTGCTGGACAAAGGCCTACCCCAAGGATTTCCATAACGACCGGTCCTGCGCTGCCCGCATCCATGCGCATCCCGCGACCTTCACCAGGTCGTCGGTTCACCAGGTTTGTTTGCTTACTGTAATTTTAATTTTCGCGATGACATTAAAATACTGACAATATCATTATTATGATTTGTAAGCATGACCTGATGGTACACCAAGAATCAACTCCATGGCTCGATGATATGATTTTGTTTTTTCACGAATTTAATACAGATTGTCGACAATTTCCGCTAAATTCTTATCCCTTATTACTGTCACATGGGTCCACCAAAACATTAGACCTCCAAAATTTCATCCTAAACCACAACTCACACCCACTTGCGATTTGACGGGGGCGTAAAGGGGGGTCAAATTAAATTGGTATTATTTCTATACCCGAATGGAATGTTGTATATATACCTATTTGATAAGTATATACTAGGTTTATTGAGTGAAATGTGAACTTTAATGGTAAAGAAATAAAGTCGTGTTTTGTTATTTATTATGTAATGAGAAAAAGTATCGATAAAGTTTGGTATTTCGAATTTGAGTAATGAAATGTGGTAAGGTGTGAACAACCGATGTGAGAGAATCATATAATTTTGATTGTATGGTATTAGAAGGAAATTGTATACTTATTATCAGTTTTATAATTTGGTAAGAGAGACCTAATTGGACACAAGAAAGGGTAGACTACTAGCTATTTTTAGAAAAATATTAGCTCCGTGTCGTGACAATTTTTGGGAAAGCTAAATTAAAAACTGTGTTTTTTTTAAATCTTAATAAAACAAGAATCTTTTTTTTTATTCAATCCAATTTGCATTATGTTATATATAATAAGGGCGTAAAATAGAAATAAATATTTGATATAGCTCTTCTAGCTATTCCCCACTCAATTATTAGATTTATCAAATAAAAACTCACATAAATATATTTTCTAATAGACGACATCAAGCTATAGACAGCAATACTATTTACTTGATGTGAACGGATTGGAAACACTTACGTATGATTTTCACAAACTAGCTTGTGACCTCGGCTTCGCCCACGTGAATTTTCTTTTTCACGCATTCTCCCCCTTAAGATAAAGATTTCCGAAATTCATTTCATAGTGCTCACTTACGCTATATTTTGCAAATTTCTACATTCAGTGAATTCGTATCTCTGCGTTTTCAATACTAATCCTAATCCTAACTAATATTATAAATGCGAAAGTGAGTTTGTTTGTTTGTTTATTTGTTTGTTTGTTTGTTACCTTTTCACGCTTCATCTACTGAACCAATCTTCCTGAAATTTTGCATACATATAGTTAGAAGTACGGAGAAGGACATAGAGTACCTTTCGTCCGTTTCATTCCCGTGGGAAATTCACGCGGGCGAAGCCGCGGGCAAAAGCTAGTTCTTCATAATTTTTAACCACCTGCTGTTTGTTACTTAAAACAAATATCATTGTACCACAACACATATCTTTTATTCATCAAGAATTTAATATTTAAAGTTGCGCATCAAAGCGTTCATTTCTCAACATGTCATGTAAGCTAAGTGCCAAAGTTCTAACTCATCAAAAGCTCATTTGAGTGCGTGGGTCGCCGCGCGGGTGGGGGCGGGCCGCGGGGGCGGGGGTTGCCAAAAATCTAGTCAAACTGGCTTGCTATAGTGCAACGCACTGCGCCAATGAATGCGTGCGCGCATAAAAAAGGAATGGACACAATGTTGATGTATATTTTTTTTACATATCAGCTAAAAAAATATTAAGAAAGAACATTGTACATATTTTTTGCATTATAATCTGGTGTTCATAGACTGCGGTGATGATGCTCACCATCTGATAACCAACATGCTCAAAAAACATCTAAGAAAACACATTTTTTAAAGATTTAGGTGCTTATTTCTTATCTTTCTTACCTAGTGGAATGTATGGGTCTATATCGGTCTGTACACCTTTATCAGTGTGTAAACTTCCTAAAGACCTCTAACAGTCAGACCACTGACGACCGCCAAGTCGACCTAATATTACTTCGGATTCGGAAAATAACTCTTAGTTTCTATTAAAATTGGAACTAGATAACCCCATTTTATTGACAACTACAAACGACAAGCATGTAATAAAATTACAAAAACGAACTACAGTAACCATAAGGCCGGCAACACTCTTGTGATACCCCTGGTGTTGCAGTTGTCCATGGGCAGCGGTAATTCGCTTACCATCAGGTGACCGCTTGCTCGTTTGCCGCCATATGTTATAAAAAACAATCTTATGCTGGCTGCTCATGCCTGTTTGATGATAGTGTGTAAATATACAAAATCTAAAAGAAAAGTAATGTCAGTAAAGTTTAAAATCTCATGCATGAAAAAGGCGAAGCGACGTTATCGTTTCTCCGGTCACTAGATGGCGCTACTGGTGAGTGAGGTCTGTCAGATGGTACAATACTGTCATTTGCATTTGACAACCAATGATAGTGTTGTACCTTTGACATGACATAACCATACTTATCATCATCATCATCATCATCGTCAGCCTTCCATGACCCACTGCTGGGTATAAGCCTCCTTTTGTCTACGCCAACCTTTCCTATCCTGGGCCATAGCAATCCAGTTCTTGCCAGCAACATTCTTTACATCCACTTATACACTTCTTCTCCCATTTCTAGGGTACCACTCGGTTACAGCCTTACTCCACCTACCATCGTTCCTTCTAGCCAGGTGTCCCGCCCAGTTCCATTTTAGTGCAGCAACTCTGGAGACCACGTCGTGAACTTTCGTTCGACGTAGGATCTCCAGGTTGCGAACTCGGTCTTGAAGTTTGATGCCGAGCATGACTCGTTCCATGGCCCTTTGCGCGACAGCAATCTTATACATGGTTCCCTTTGTGAGAGTCCATGTCTCGGCACCATAGGTGATCGTGGGCAGGACACACTGGTTGAAGAGGCGGCTTTGAGGCACCTCTCTGTTCTTAAAGATATCTGCTAATTTACAAAATGCAGCCCACCCCAGCTGTATACGCCGATCAATCTCTTTCGATCTTAGTTTTTTGTCAAAAGGATAAACAATGACCAAGGTATGTATATTTATCGACCACCTCTATCCTCTCGCCATGAACTGTAATGCTCGTGTTCAAGAGGTCAGATATGCTCGACATAACCTTTGTCTTGGTCATGTTCATCCTAAGACCTACACTAAGATATGCGTCGTGGAGATCAGTTAACATTTTCTGGAGCTTTTCAGGCGTTTCGGCAAACAATATTAGGTCATCCGCAAATCGTAGGTGGGAAAGAAATACGCCGTTTATGTTAAGACCCTCGGAATCCCATTCTACGGTTTTAAGGATATCGTCTAGAGCAGCAGTAAATAGTTTGGGTGAGATGGTATCCCCTTGCCGCACCTCTCTTGATGGGTATGGGACCGGTATTACTATGCAGACGGACCTGCATTGTTGCCGAACTATAGATTTCCTTCAGCAGATCCACATAGCGTGCGTCTACCTGGCAGCGATGAAGAGAGTTAAACACGGCCCAATGCTCGACGCTGTCGAAGGCCTTTTCATAATCGACAAAGGCTAAACATAAGGGTCGGTTGTATTCTGAACTTTTCTCCATCAGCTGCTTCACGGTATGAATGTGGTCTATAGTGGAATATCCGCTTCGAAAACCAGCCTGTTCCACGGGCTGACATTCATCTAATATACGGGTAAGACGGTTACAGATAATTTTGGCAAAAAGTTTATATACTTGTGATAGAAGGCTTATGGGTCGGTAATTTGACAGTTGGGCGGTATCTCCTTTTTATGAATCATAGTAACTGTTGCATTCTTCCATATGTCAGGTATTTTACATTTAAACAAAACTTCATTAAAAAGTTTTACCAAAACCTCCAAGACTGCGGTATCACCTGCTGATAATAGTTCTATTGTAATTCCGTCTTCACCCGGAGTTTTATCTTTCTTCATCTGAGAAAGAGCTTTCCTCACCTCTGATATTATTATTGGTGGTATGTTGTCTTCCTCCATACTTATAGTGAGCGTAAATACGGTAACCCTTATTGGTACAAAATAGCTTGCAACAAAACTCTAACAAAAGAATATAATCAAGTACCTACAGTTTTCATTGTCAGTTAGATAGTTATAAAAAAATAACACACAGCAGTAACCATAATTTAATGCTGGCTGCACAATGTGCATTTTTACTCTATGTGCAGTGCATATGGCTGTTTGACAGTAGTCTAAAAGTATACAAAATCAGACAAAAGTAATGTCAGTAAAGTTTAAAATCTCTTTTTCGAAATAGCCGAGGCGACACCTATTAACACAACGCCATAGACAAAAAAACTCTCTGTTGAACCATAGACACCATAGACTTTGTGAAATGAGACATTACAATAAAGCGTCTGTACGTCAAGCAAGTGTCTCCCTGATTTTTATTGTATTCCCGCCGGGCATGTGAGCATCCCAACAACACCCGTTGTTAAATTAGCTCAAATAACTCGCAGCAAAACTCCAACAAAAGAATGTAATCAAGCGACTCCACAGTTCTCATTGTCCGTTAGATAGTCGTACGTAGGTGCATCTAAAAACTGAAACTCGATTGCAAGACTCGCCACGAGAAAAAAAATCGAGCCAAATTGCGGCCGACGACCGGCCGTTGACCCCGGTTAGACCTAACTGCCTAGCGTGTTGCTTCATGGGTTTTGGTCCTTGTATTCGATTGGTTTGGCTTTGCGAAACGTTTTTTGCGCGTTAATCGCTTTTTTTGGGGTATTTTTTTTTTGCTTGATGGTTTTTTGTTTGTAACATTGTCTTTTAATGATTATTTATATGCATTGTACTGTTTTTAATGTCTAAGTTGATGTCAGTTATTCCGTAAAACTCGTAACAGTCGATAAATGAATTGGGGATTAGGGTATTGTCAATGAAAAGTAAATTATATGAACGTGATTTAAGTTCAATAAATATTTTTTTAATAAAAATAACGAAAATAATTTATTTGCTATGTTTTAATTGTATTTTTGTTAGTTGCGCCGAGAGCTCCGTTTTTCTTTTCAATTTTATGTGAAAAAGTACCTTATTGTTACTATGAATTGTAGATGGTATTCTACATCTGAATATTCTATAAAAAGTCAGTTGCCTGTAAGCAATTGCTGTAGTGATAAGGAAGCCATATTGTAGTACTGTTTTTATCAATGATGCAAAAAAGAGTTACTTATTTACTTAAAAATCAGCTTAGTTAAGTTTTAGGTGTTATAAATTAAATATCATACAAATATCCAAACTTTCTCCCGGAACAGTCGTCTTTTTTTATTTAATTTAAATAATATTTACATATATTCTTGGTAAACATATATGAGCGTAAAAAAATATGATAGAAGAAACCTCAAATATCTTAGAAATATCGCAGTCGTTTGCAGCTAGACAATGTCGTAGACCCATCGTAGATGCGTCTACGATCTGTAGCTAGTCGTAGACACATCTACGAGATCGTAGCTGATACTAGTTCTGTCTACGAATCGTAGCAAGTAGCTTCAAATACTGTTGCGTTCTTAGATACTTTTTTTCTTATTATTTATTTCTTACTAGCTATTGCCCACGGCTTCGCCCGCGTAAATTTTCTACGGGAACAGTGCTTTTTCCCGGGATGAAAAGTACCCTATGTCCTTCTAAGTACTTCGAACAATGTGTATGCGAAATTTCAGGAAGATTGGTTCAGTAGATAAAGCGTAAAGAGGTAACAAACAAACTCACTTTCGCATTTATAATATTAGTTAGGATGTTGCTTTTAAACAAATCTATACTAATATAATAAAGCTGAAGAGTTCGTATATTTGTTTGTTTGAACTGGCTAATCTCTGAAAATACAGGTCTTATTTTTCTGTATGATACACATTCATGAGTTTTAATATATCTGTGTTATTTGAGATCACGTTTTCTACGTTATCTCCAATTCTAACGTAAAGTCCAAAAAATAAATTGATGGTAAAATAAAGAGATGTACTCTATACGATGGTAACAAAGGCGAATTTCCAATAAATTTGCGTAGATTGGTTGTGATGTTGATCTTTGAAAACTCCACACATCTATTGGAACTATGAAAATCCCAAATTATAAATTATTTACTATAATAATGTCACCAGAGGATTAATAAACAGCTAAAGGGATTAAAACAGCCACAATATTTGCACAATAGCGTGAATTGCGGCAGATCTGTGGCTGGATTAGCGATAGAGTTGCGGCACTGGGCGGGCGCCTCATAGAAACGGGAGTCATATACAGGGTGTTTTTAAATCATTGGCATCCTTTCTACTGGTGAAAGTACTCATGAACATGAGCAACTTTTTGTATGGGACCGACTCACTCCGATGGAAAAAAAAATCTTCTGTTCCATACTATTTTCCAATACCTACTCACCCGAAATGTATGGAACAGCTGTATACATACTACTACTACAAATGAAACTGAACACGTCAGTAACACGTCAATGTTTGCGTTTTAATAGTCATAGCGTCCCAATCCGCAAAAGAACAAGGAAGAAGTGCGGGGGGTGCGGGGGAGTGCCATATTGCGGGAGGCAGAGTTTCCTTTCTGTACGTAGTATTTATATTTATTATGTGATTGCGGTTCGAATCCGATGGTATGAAGCCGAGAGCATTGCAGTTCATATTACTTACTCATCGATTTAAAAATATACAGGATGTTTTTAAAATCATTGGCATCCTTTCTACTGGTGAAAGTACTCATGAACATGAGCAACTTTTTGTATGGGACCGTCTCAATCCGATGGAAAAAAAAATCAGCTGTTCCATACATTTCGGGTGAGTAGGTATTGGAAAATAATATGGAACAGCAGATTTTTTTTCCATCGGATTGAGTCGGTCCCATACAAAAAGTTGCTCATGTTCATGAGTACTTTCACCAGTAGAAAGGATACCAATGATTTAAAAAACACCCTGTACATATATTTCACTATCATAATTAATTAAAGTAATTCAATTAAAAATACATAGGACAAGATTACTTCCATGGTTAAATACAGATTTAATTAAAACAAAAAATAAAAAACAAAAAATTAGATGTCGTACAGTCCCGTCAAGATTTTGCCTTACAATAAGGCAAAATACCTTACCGCAGACTTCCAAGCTGGTCTGGGAGCGAAGAAAAAACATAGAATGTGCCAGCTGCTTCTCTTCCTGCGCAGATTGTAAAAGTCAATCGAGGGAAAGGGCTTTAAAATGGGGATTCCTCCACTCATAGGCGATGGGCTGGCAACCTGTCACTATACCTGAATCTCCATTCCATCAGAGAGCCCACTATTCAGCTAAGCGTGGCCTTCGAGTCTCACGACTCTTGGCTCTGTCTACCCCGAAAGGGATAAAGACGTGATTCTATGTATGTATGTAAGGCAAAATAGAAGGCTGACAGCATTGCCAAGTTGAATGGCAATGCTGATCCTTTAAGCCAGGTAGTTCCCAGCTCTGGTCACGGGATAGCTCGATTAGCCTAATTATCTACTTTTACTGTTCCTTTAAGGTTTAATTAGATTTTAATTCGTTTTTATTTTTAATTGTATATTTATATTGTTCAATAAACATGTGTCGTTCAGATTTTGAATAAAATCAACATTTACAACAACATGACGTCATAAATTTTCCTACGAACTTTTTCTTTTTCAATCTGTAGAATAACATGAAAATTTCTATAACTTATTGTCGATAAGGCGACCTAAAAGCCAAAAAAAACTCAAAATAATGTCAAAAGAGTGAAAAAGTGTTGACCTTTGCGCCCTGCTGATTACCCGCGATAACGACACTCTGCGCGCGTGTCAGATATTGAATTCAATATCGACACGCGCATCACGTTTATGAAAACATTGCGCTGGATTCGAACTCTGTACTCCACGAAATTGGGTACGGTGTGGTTAAAAACGGTGTGCTGGTATTTCCAAAAAATACGTTTTTACTACAAACTGTTTATTTCTTACAGAGTATATTATCACTAACACTTATGTCATCTGATACAATTGTAATACGTAGTACTCACAAACTCACATTTATACAATAGGGGACCGGCAACATTTTTTTTTTATGCTTCTTTGAAATAATCCGTAAAAGAACACACAACCAAAGTATTTACCAAGATATAGCAAAAAAAACCATTTACATTTTTAAGCGATGTTTGGACGATACCAATACGCCCCTAACAAAACGTACGAGTACATTCCTATGACGTCACGCATAGAAAATGGACTTTCCCTAAAAGTTTGAACTCGAATAAATTAGCTCTAGAGAATAAACTTGTGCTGAAAAGTCGCAAAATGCGTTTAGTTATATGTATTCTTTCATAAAATTACATACATATTTTTAATAATTCTCATACCTTGTCCGGTCTATTGTATGATTATTTTTTGTCGTCTACCACTACTTTTACGTTTCTGCAACAGAATAAATATATTTTTTCTGCCGTCCAAAGAATTTCATCGTGTTTCAATCTCTCCGTCCATACTCGCGGTGCCCTTATTGAGAAACAGTGAGCTTACACTTGTGTACATGACAGAGCTTTCGTTAGCTTTCATTGCTTTCTACTTGAAGCAGCGATTTCTAAAATATCGTAATTTGTCATCGTCGAAAAAAATGTTACTTATTTGATTGACCCAACCCTATAGGATTAGGGTTGGTCAAATGAATATAATACAGGATATTTCTTTTTCCGAAATTCCCACAGGAGCGGGAAAGGCAATAAGGCATTTATTTCAACGAGAAAGAGGACTTCACACGCTTCAAAATCTACAAATTAGAATGGCAGAGATTTTTTTATGATGCTAGAGATAAGATCGCTATAAAAGGTACGTTAACTTTTTACGATGGCTGTATGGAGAAATCCTGCATGTCATATGTCTCGACTGTTTTACATCTCACGTTTTTCGAGTACCTGTAATTTTATGACTAAACCCTTTACCCTAAAAATGGTTAAGATTTTCAGATGTGGCATACATAAGTGTAGCAGGGGCGTATCTACCGCCGTATCAATTATAAGGGGCCCCCGAGCTGCAGAGGCCCCGAACCGGCCAGTAGTGGCGTAACTATACACCTATATATAACAAGTTAATTCTCACCACTAGTACAAGTATTACTACACGGTCTATGACTGTTTTGGTGACGTCAGGGATTTGAACCTGCTACCATCTGCCATGTTTTTTATTGCTTAATTAAAAAATATATATAATGGCTAGGTATATGATTAAACTAACAAAAATGAGAAGCGTATATATCATTGTTAATTATATCCTGTAAAACGAATGAATGGATAAAAAATAATAATTTCCTGCTTTTTTAACATCCAGGCGGCATACAAATTCTAATTGTATAATATAGTCAAAATTGAACAATTCAGGCACAAAATACTGTCGTAAAAGTTCTGTTATTCCCCAAATTGAATGCATATTTTATCGTAGAGCGAAGTTTTATAACCCATCAAAAGAGTTTTATGTTGATTTAAAGACAGGCCCGTTGCAATTAGCCGAAACAGCAGATGAAAACAGAGTAATTACATTTAAAATACAAATTTCATGCATCCAAAAAACGTATATCTACACTCCTATACTATTCACATCTACACTAACCTATGTATATAAAATTGGACGCTTACTTATTGGTATATCAATTAAGCAACACAAAGGCGAAACCGCAAAACTTAAAATCTTTCAGATATGTTATTTATTTACCTAACCTTGATCACAAACATAACATGTTTTGTTATATATTTTTTTTCTTATATTTTATTTTATTTTTGACTGTACACAATCTAGTGTATGTATAAAGTTAATAAATAGCCCCTCTGGCATGTTAGGCGACCAAGACTGTTTCATGAGTTTCTTTCGGCATTTCTTCTCAGCAGTGGTCGTTCCGAAATGCTAGTAGTTTGTAGCTTTGAGACATAATATATTATGATTAAATAATTATCAAATAGTTATCGACGTGAAAAAGAGCCTTCTTTGAAGGCCAAGTTTCAATAAAAAAAATTGACTTTGAGTTTGACCTATCAAATGAGCACTGAAAAAGGAATTTTGGCCCTATTTTAATTACCATTCGCTCAAAATTACTAAAATTACTCTTGAAAAAATACTAACAGTAGAAATAACTCCAGCTATAAAAACCTAGCGTATCAGACGATAAATACAAATTGCGCAAAGCGTATAAGTTATCGTTAGGTCGCGGGTTCGAAGCCGTAACGAGAGAAAGCTGTTCGTAGAAGCGGAATCGCGGGTCGGTCTGCTAGGATCGCTTGATCCGATGAGAGAGTAGAAAAGGATCATTGTTTCACCGCACATACAAATCGCCCGATTATCATTATTGCACGAATGCATATTTTTGTCTAGTATCAATCAGTTCATGATTCACCTTCGCATATCATCGCCGCGCATCGCGTTCGTGTTCTCACTATTTAGCATTTAAGTATTTTCGAATACATTTGCTTTAACTCAGCAGCATCTATTATTTATCATCTTATCAGCTACTCAGGTGTTAACATACAATCATAATGAAACAAAGTACTTACTTTATCTATTGCACTTTTGTTTACATTTTACTAGCCGGATGGGATTATATTCGTAAACCAATAATAAAATCTGCCTAAACGTGAAGTTTATGAATTGATTGGATGGATGATTCTTTCACGCAAAAACTACTTGACAGATTTCAATGAACTTTTATGACAATATTTATCCCGAAATTCCTACAAAAACCCAGCCCCGGGGCGCAGCTAGTATCTATTAAATTAACATTTCTTGATCCTAAAAAACAGCGTGATTCTTTAAATCTGATCCGAGTGGAACAACCCCGACTTATTAGTCCATTCGGCCATGTTGGAAAATTCGCCTTTTGCCCTACTTTAATGCGAATCTCGACGCCATTATTTTTGATCAGATTCATTATCAAGCGAATATGAGGGAGAACTCGGAAAAAACAGAAAATTGTTGTTTTCGTTTTTTGAAAGAATAATTAAGTCGTAAAATGTGCTTTATTATTATTTTTCGCCGTTATACAAAACAGGATCATAGGTACACTTTATAAAGCTACTAGCATGGAATTTCGGAAAATCCTCTCATAGTGCTCCCCTACACTGGAATCTACATGCCAAATTTCAGTTTCCTATAAGCAGCTGTTTTGGCTGTGCGTTATCTGTCAGTTATCAATCAGTCAATAACGGAAGAATTTTATACCTATATATTGATTGATGATAAATAATAATAACATAGTAATAAATTCAAAAAGATACTTAAAAAATACGTTAAGTAAGTTTTAAAAAAATACATGTGGGAATTGTAACTATAATAAAAGAAACAGAATCCTTGTCAAAACAAATCAAACAAGCTCATCCATCGGTTTAAACTTCAGGTCGATCGCTAAATTTACGCCGCCTAACAGGAAAATTTAACTAACTAGACGGCAACATAAAAGTACCGAAGTAAATTCAAAGTAACGTCATTAACTTGCCTCGTTACTTCATTTATACAACTCGACTTGACCAATATAAGTATACAACCTTGTACCCTAGATTTCTCTGTCAAATTATTAATGAATGAGCCAGGACAAACATTTTTCTTACACGTCCGTATCTCAACTACAGCGATATGTTCAAAGTAATCACTTCGATTTGTTACCACCACCGGTGGGCAAGAGAAAGCTATGCGCCCAGTGATGGGCAATGGTCCGACCTATAGAGGACCATTTAAAACCTCCAGACCTAGAGTTTAAATTATCTGACACCAGTGTTATGGTCTACCAGGATCTGATGGCAAAAAAAAGTATGAAAATCGCTCGATTTTCATATTTTTTCTGGTAGACCTATAGTAATTAACACTGGTGTCAGATATAACACACTCGATAAGAAGAATTAGACTGAAGCTGCGCCCCGATAATAAGCACAATAATTTCTTTAACTTAAAAAATATTTAGACGTTTTACGTAACTATTAGTCTAAAATCTAATTGTTGAAGTGAACAGAATGGATTATAAAGGACTAAAGGGCAAAATTTAGCATGCTTATTCAGATTTATATTGGCACTGTGAATATCGTGGGGTGAATTTTTACATACATACATACATAGAATCACGTCTTTATCCCTTACGAGGTAGACAGAGCCAAGAGTCGTAAGACTCGAATTTGGATTGGTGAATTTTTCGTTATTCAAAAGTAGGTAAATGAACATACGGATTTCCTAGTGGTTAGACCATAGAGCTAGCAAGAATTTTTTTTTATTTTTTATTTAGAGGCACTGACAGCTGAGGAAGCGGGATGTGAGATATATTTCCTATGTCTATGGGTTAGACAGTTAAATCCATTAGACATATGAAATTTTCAAAATTTCTTTAGCACTCTTTCAGCTCATCGTTGACGTATTCATCGGTCAGTCAGTCAGCATAGACTTTTATATAAAAGTATAGTTTTCAGCCAAAAACATCGAGAAACTAAAAGCAAACTTACAAATGAAGTTTAAAATACAAAATGAACAATGGTCCGCGGTATATTTGGTGGTCATTCAAAATAAATGATGTGAAACGAATTCCTTGAATAGTCTGCACGCCTCTTGAACAGTTTCATGATGGGAAATTTTCCTGATATTCTAAACGAATAAAGAAAGTGTTGTGGAAAAAAAATGTATGTAATGTAAAAACTCAAAAATGACTCAAACAGATCTGACACAAGCATGAAAGTAAATAGTAGCACGTATATGTATAGTTAAAGCGGTGGTGGTGGACGAGTGGTTAGGATATCCGCCTGTGACCAAAATATCCCGTGTTCAAATCCTAGTTATACCTCGTGACGTGACTTTGATTTGTTTTCATAAACCACCACAAACCTCATATAAGTGTCTTAGTAAGAGTAACTGAAAAATCATCAACTTGGTGATCAACATGGTTGATCCTTTATCCTCATTATTTAATTCCTCCTCATGGCCACGATCCTTGGCCACGAGGAATTCGACTTTAGGAGAAAGACAGTATTTATTCCACTTTGACATTAATAGTGGTATCGCCCTGGTTACCAATAATCCATACCCACATAAAACCAAGTTTTATTTCCTACCGAGTTAACATAAAAGAATGTTTAACATTTTTACACAGAAAACCACAATGCCACACAACAAAGACACGGGCAATTCTGCAACGGGCGATTCTGCAAAACCGATGCGTCAAGTCCGCAACCATTTACACCATTGTCTCACCATAGCCTAAATAAAGTGCGCTTACCCGGAGAAATCTAAAAAAAAGACATCACCACCGACAAATTTGAACCTTAACACATCGCAATAAGGTAGTGTAGATTTGAGAAGCACAGCATCTTTAAGCCTAACGGTAATTTTATTCTGGTTTGCCGATTGTTATATTTTCTGATGTCGGAATCTGAACAGCATTTGTGGAAGTTTAGTTATGCAATTTTGCGGCTATATTTCATTTTCGAAGATATTTTTATGAAGTTTTTTTGCAGGTTATACGAGGTAATACGGGGTAAGTCCACCCATTATATCTATTTTACTTTTCATAATGTTTTTTAAACTTTTTTGTACAAAAATGTACAAACCAACAAACTATATGTTTAAAATGTTAATTCAGTGAATGCGAGTAACTTGAAAGTGAAGTAACTTTTCTATGATTTCGTATTAACTCTGTGATGGCAACGTCTTCTTCCTTGTGCTAAACTCCTAAAAAAAAGCAAAACAAACGCGATCTTTAGCGCTGATAAATAATATTTAATCTGTGTCCAGTCCTGCCAGTGTCAGGCGTTAGAGCATCTGCCGCAGGTGCGAGCGAAGTCAAGCGGCGCGCTTGTATCGCCAACCTGTCAAATTTGTGTTTGCACATTTCTAATTAGGAAATTGTTGTTTATATGTATTTTTAATCAAACGTAATTCGAAGTTTCGATTTTGAATTTATATTACTAGTTTTCACCCTAGGCTTCGCCCGTGTAAACTTTGTTTTTTACACATTTCACTCCTTTCAAGATGGAATTTCTTTTCCTAAAATCAAATGACTTTTTTTCAAAGAGTTTCTCAAAGAGTCGGCAACGCATCAGTGACCTTTTTAAGTTCGTTGGTGTCTATGGACTGCGATGATTGCTTACCATCAGGAAACCCTATTGCTGCTCGTTTGCCCACTATTCTATAAAAAAAAAGTTAAACCTCCATTTGGTTGATTCAGTATATTGTCCTTAGCTTCTATAAAAAAAACAGCAGATTAAATGTGAAAGTTTGTAACATTATTCGTTGTTGCTTTTCCACGAAACAACGTTTTTTAGTTTTCTTTGGTATTTTTTACGCGAACAGGATAATATTATTCTATGTTTTACTCTACTCGTGGACAAAAATTATACTTCTACTCTGGGAACTTTTAATTGGAGCCTCGGGGCGCGATAATTAAAATAAAACAAACCTAGCCTGTTACTCCCGCGCGGAACAAAGCTGGGTTTGTTCCGCGGAACTTCGGCGGAACTACCAGATTAGTTTGCAGTGAAGAGTGGTTGGTAAAATGTTGTTGGTAAATTATAGCAAATCCTAACTAATATTATAAATGTGAAAGTGAGTTTGTTTGTTTATTTGTTTGTTTTCTTCACGCTTTATCTACTGAATCAATCTTCCTGAAAGTTTGCATAGGTACACATAGTTAGAAGTAGGTACTGAGAAGGACATAGGGTACTTTTCATCCCGAAAAAAAACGCCGCGGGCAAAAGCTAGTACCATATAAACTCTAGCGAAAGTAACTCTCTCTAAAGTCCATTTATCCATAATTATCCTATTATGTAAACAATCTTACCATGTCTTTTTATAATTTTACAACAATATAAATTAAAATGACTTTTTAGGAAATTGCTTTCGTGATTAATTAATGTTTCCACTTTAGAATGTTTAGGTTTGAACTAATATTTGATTTTATTTTCAACAAAATTCAACAAAAAGTACTGTGAAGATTGTTTACATAATAGGACTATCATGGATACCTGGACTTTAGTCGCTCAATTTTATATAGTGTTTGATTATAAAGAGGTATTTCAATCTTAAGCTCACGCTTCATTTGTCAGTCAGTGTAAAGTTCAAAGTGAACTGTTGTGAACATAGATTTAGGATATGCATAGGTAGTGAATTAGTTTTTAACTCCAGTCGCGTAGTGATTACATTCTCTTTGCCTGTCGCAATAGGAACTTATATTAAAATTCCTATTCAAACCTAACATCACTACCATCTAGAACGTAAAACAATAAAAACTTGAGATTTTATCTAACACCCGTGAAAGAAACATAAAATGCTATCCTTTTATCGCCTACATTAAAACGCCGTCGACAGATGCGAGCGTCGTACCCCCAAAAATTCTTTCACCTCTACATACGGGTAACTACTTAGCTATTTATAACGCTATAGGCTGTAAGGGCCGCCGAGGACTTACGATTTTTAAGCACCGAAGAAATAGTAGAATATGTCATTTTTTACTCTTAAAATGTCTTTGTTTCAAACCGTACTTATATGCCAAAAAAAGCCCCGATTCCCGGCCTTGAAACTAGTATTGAAGTAGGTAAATTACATTCCCGACCTGTCAAGTACGGGACAACAAAATTTTGACTAATTACATTTATGTCACAATTTTGTAACTGATATACGTTTTTAGTTTATCATGAAAAAGCCTTTTTTCCGTTTATTTTGAAGTTTCTATGGCCCTTATTCCAAATCCATCATCTCCATGGCCTAATAAATATTGCAACAATGTCAGCTAAAAGGGAAACGTGCATGCATACTGATCGAATCTCAACAACGATGAATACTAACAAATAGAGCCAAAGTTCTTCAATGTGCTTAAACTTTTTAACATTTACTGCAAATTGTTTGTTTGTTTGTAATATCGTTATTGTACGAGTAAAAATACATAATGGCGGACTTATCCTGTGTAGGGATCTCTTCCAGTAAACCAACGTTAGGTAAATTAGTCTGTATTGAATATTGTAATTTAACAAAATAAGAAAATGAAAATCGCCCACTGTTAGTCGCCAATACGTAGCCAGCCTTATATTTTGAAACCGGCTTACCCTTACAGAGGAAAGCACTCACACCACGACACGGCGGTTACTCAAGCGCATCACTCACACTTGCGCAAGAAGGGCAAAGGGAAATTTTGGCAATATTTTGTGGAATACACTACGTGCGACGAAGCACAGTGCACATGTTTTAGAATAAGAATGACAATTTTACTAGAAAAAAATTCCATCTAGCAACTAGCACTAGGACTAGCAACGCCATCTGCTGACTTTTAAATGACAATATATGTCACTAACTAGGAATCAGGTGTTCGTATACAGCAAAACGTAAATGATAATTCAAACTCGAGCAGAAAAGACAATGCAACTCTTCCTTTGACTGCTGGCCCAAAAAATTAAACTTGTTGTGCATAATTGAGACCGATGCCAAACACTAGTCCTAATCATTCATAACAACTTTTACTATGGGGCCAAACAAATCTATCCTGGGAATAAAAAGATATAAGGTAACAAAGTTTTGAAAAAATGTGGATTTTTGTATCACACATAATTCGATTTTTTTACTAGAATAGATTTATGCCCCATGCCCACAGTAAAAGTTGTCATGAATGATTAGAACTAGCGTTAAACCTATTTGAAATAAACAAAATATATGATATAAAAATCCACTTTTGTTACCCTATCTATACCTTATTTTGTCTTAGGATAGCTTTATTGGGCCCCATGTATAATTAGGACTAATGAAAAACCTGTTTAAAACAAACAAAACCTATGATTGTGTAATATAAAAATCCACATATTTTTGAAACTTTGTTACCCTATATCTTTTTTTTCCCAGTGTAGATTTGTTTGGCCCCATAGTAAAAGTTGTTATGAATAATTAGGACTAGCGTTTGGCATCGGTCTCAATTATGCACAACGAGTTTCATTTTTTTGGGCCAATTGGTTGCATTATCCTTTGTATAAGTGATCGAGAGGTGCCAAAATTAGGCAAATTTGACACTTTTAAACTGTACAGAATAAGTACCTAGTGAGAGAGACATGTACCCCGGAGTCATAGATCAATCAATCTATTCAGGTACGGTCATTTTCATCGACCACCAACCGCTTGCGGTGAAGGAAAACAATGTGAGGAAACCTACACTAGCTATAGCACACTATGTACCAGTCGAAGCCACAGGTTAAAGCTAGCATATACCTAAATTAGCATGGGCCCGGAAGTTTGTTCCCGTGGGAATTTTGGGGAATCCTCTCTCCCCTACACTTCCTAAGGAACCTACATGCCAAATTTCAGCTACCTACGCCCAGCAATTTTGGCTGGGCGTTGTCCGTCAGTCACTCAGTAACGGAAGAATTTTATACTCATATATATTGATTGATTGATTGATTGATACATAGTATATTGAAACATGATATATTCGACCTGGAAAGAAAGCGATTAAAATGCAAAAAAGAAAGCATTAAAAATATATTGCACCGTAATTTAGCGCACGGTGCGCATTGCATCAAATAAGTTTTTGTTCGGGTCAGTGCTTTACGTGTGTGCGTTTTGTTCGGGTGAAGGCAATCATTATTCGTAAGTACTAGAGGATAGGAACACAGTACATATAGGTCCTTTGTGTACAGATAGCAAAAAAGTTGAATTTTTTATTTGGTATTTCCAACTGAAAAAAAAACATCTAAAAAGATGTCAACGCCTCATAATCTCCTGTCTATAAAGTTTGGTGCAATAAATCATTTTTATTTACTTACTTAGTCCTATTGCTCTAAGACACAGCCAGTATTATAGTTCCAAACGTGAGTTTATTTGTGACCTTTACACGCCAAAACTTCTATAATGATTTGGTTGAATTCGTATTAGATATTTGACCTTTCAACTTAAATCTTATTAGAGGGGTCGCTTCTTTGGCGCTGTCTGTACATAGCCAAACTATATATTTTTTTTTTATCCGACATTTTTTCTATGACTATGAATCGAAAATGTAGTCATAATAATCTTTTTCCCTAGAAATTGCATGGTCCCTGCTTGAAATCGGATTTCAGACGAAGCCGCGTATTAACTAGTAAAGCTAGCTGGTAATATTCTGAAAAGTAAGTGAGCGGAAAGTAAGTTGAAAAATAATCCCATCCAAGGCCCTTAAACCTATAAAGATGGGTCATAAAATTGATAAGCCCGAGTTAATCTACGGGCTATTTTCATTCAATAAGGTTACTTTTAAAAACATTATTTTTATATTACAAGCTTTTTAATGTAAAACATCTATTGGCGTGGCTTGGTAGTAAAATCAACTCGAATGCTGTGATGGGAAATCGCATGATGCGTCGCCACGATTCTCATTTGTTTTCCATCTATGTACGGCGTCCCGTGACAGCTAACTTTTTTATATAACTGGCAATCTACATTCGTGGCAGAATTCTCACCGAATCCATCTCAGGGAAGTCAGGTTCGTCAGTATAATAAAACCATCCTAACCATCATTGAAGAACCACCATTAGCAATTTCTAAGTTTCGTTAACATTTTATTTTCAGACAAAATCACATTCACATATATGTCACATGATGTCACACATACAACCATACATACATATTGCCACGCCTATTCCCCTGTAGGGGTATGTCATACCATCTAAATAAACGCAGTCGTTATTTTTAGATGCTGACCATATGCGAGAGACCATTTTGAGGTTCGAATTGCCAAAATCGGTCGTCGGCAAGCATAGGTCAAGCGCACTTCGCTATCTCTCTCTAATCTACAGGTGTGAGAGAGATGAGAGATGTGCGCTCTCGCGTTGCAACCAAAAATGCAGTTCGACTGCAATCAGGCGGTAATGAGATTTTGAAGTAGGAGTTTGTAGGGCTTCAATATACTGTGCTAAGATGCAACGTCTCGTGTAAAAATACATCAGTCATGACGCAAATTTTATAAAAATTTTGTAAACTGTGTATATTTTATATCGTATTTCCATATCGTATTGCATTTGCGATAAGCCCGCCTTTGCGCTCATTTATGTAAGTATTTACTTTTTGTAAATTATAAATATACAAAATACTACTTTGTATGTCCTTTTCTATAAATGGTGCAATAAAGTGTTGATCTATCTATATTTCACAAACTAATAACTAATGCGAAAGTCTATGTGTCTGTTGCGCTTTCACGGCTAAACTGGCTAAAGGTCCGAGGTGAAACTTAATCTTTGTTTGACGTCGAGTCTATAACTGCAGTTCCAGTATTTCCCGGGATAACGTAAAGAATCAAAGGATATATGTAAGGGTTGTAAAGTCCTTACACTGATGATAGATGGTGCAAGGGTTGTAAATCCTTGCACGAGATGATAATGATAAAAATGATAAAGGTTGATTGGAGATGGAAAACAACCGTATTGAGTGAATTGATATATTGCACTAATTTTTAGCTAATAAAATGCACAAGTGGCGAGAGTGCCGCGTAAGCGCATTGTATATTATGCTAGGGTTAAATAACTAAATGAACGGTGTTCCGTACATCCTGCCCTCTAGAGGAAAAAAGTGTATTTACATATGGGGAGGGTTAAACGAGTGAACTGTTTATACAACAAAATGTTGATGTTTTAACCTAAATGTTATAAATTAGTTTTACATGATACAAGATGATGGGCATTTTACTATAAACTAGTTTAATTGTCTCTATTCAACCGAATTGTTCAAATTTGTTACGTTTTGCGCACTTATTCATTTGGGATTTTAAATTGCACTGACCGACCGACCATGGGAGACGTACTTTTATCGACACTTAGAATGGATACCGATTTCTCACGGGGAAATTCTGACATTTCACACACTTCACTAACACTAGCACTAGAGGTCTGTTCCTCCTGACGACGAGGCCCGGCCCGCGGCTGCTGGGCAGCCGCGGCGCGGGCGGCTGCTGAGTGCGACCTTCGCACTCTGATGATTACGAGAATAGCCGCAATGGCTAGAAGTACGCCTATGATAGTGTAGCTGATGACGTAGTGATGTATGTCATGTATGGTGAAGTGATCGTGAGATTGTTCCTTTATAATCTGGATTTGGTTTTGCAATTGATCGTATGCCTGATCATGATGTGCTAAAATGTCGGTAAAGTTATTGCTTACGGAGGTGTTGACGATAGAGTTCAAAATTGATATCTTTATAGCGTCTGCTTGGTACTGTTGGCTCATGTTGCTGATAAAATTGTTGTGACTGTAGATCGTAAACTCATTAGTCTTAGAGAAGGCATCCTTGACCCAGGGTGACTAGGCCATTACCATGTAATTGTTCTATTTTTAATGTGGAATTGCAAAATATGCGAACCTTGCAATCCTGGCAACATGAGTATAACCAGACATTGGGTCGGTGTAACTTGACCCACCTGTCGGCGCATGCCACTCGACTTGACTTGCAATGTGAGCCAATTGTTTCGATGTTTATAATATTGTTATCGCATAATGATTGATTCTCTTTTAAATTATAGAGCGGCTTGTTTAAAGAGCATAGTGTTTTAGATGGGAGATGGATACAAGATTGTAAGTCAGTATTTGAGTGTAAGACGAATAAATCCTTTTTGAGGTTGAATGAAATATAATCTGCTGTCGATGTGATGAGATTAGTATTATCAATTATCGATATTTGAGGTATGCTGATGATTTTATCGAGTTGGAATATTTCACTGCTTATGAGAGGGATGGTAGCTTCAATGATGAGATATTTGTCTGTGAAGCGAGCGAATACTTTCATCGTCTTGTATAAATCTATGATATTCGTTTTTTCTACTGGAAGGGTGACATCGCCTTTCAGTTGTGAGGCTATGATGTTTAACTGATGCAAGAAGTCCTCTGGCGGCAACAGAAGGTTATCTATTTGTCCATGATTGATATCCGACACCGTTTGAATTAAAGTATGCTGTATACGTCGTATATTTTGATATGATGATCTGAATTGATAATGCTGATGATAATATATAAAGTCCCTGTTGACTCTCGAGACGAACCTGATTTGTCTCCGATGCTAAATTGTTGATATGCTGCTTGATCGCTTTGAATTGGCTATTCATGACTTCTTCATTCTCACGTAAAATCTTGTATTCAGTTTCCACTACGCTAGTTTGGTTCCTTAGAAGATCCTGCAGGTGATTCTCGTTCTTATTGATCTTTTCAATGTCTAATCTGTACTGCTCCGCAAATCTTTCATCTAATACGCCAAATAACGTATTCGCGATCATACCAACGCCGTTAACTAGGCCACGCTTTCTTCTTGATTTAAATCGATTATTGAGAAGAGTATTATAATGCTCAATTTCCTTTAACTCATGCTCTAACTGCAGTGCAATACTTTTGTATTGTGCACCGGAACTGTAACATGAATAGCTTGCCCTTTTCACGAAATATTCTAAGTCTTTTATTCCTTGCCAATATGATGACATGTTGTAAAATATGATAAGTTTCCAATCGTCCCTTATGTACTGAATGTCTGATATTTTGTCAAAATAAAGTCTAATCTGATTTTCTTTAAAATGTTCAACTTGATATGTCGTACGATTTTCTTGTTGCATTGTGGGGGAAAACAACGTTAAGAAGAAGAGTAAAGATATACATAGCATGTTCATGAAAGTAAACGAATGAGGCTCAGTTTGCGGACGAGATAGTAAAGGTCCACCAGTGAGAAAGTGTCCTGGTGTCAATATTTCATCATCAGGGTTTTCTGTAGGAGGACAGAGAGGTCTCGAATTCAGGCAAGCCTCTATTTGATGTAATAAAGTGGTGAATTCTTCGTAAGTGAGCCTTTGTTCACCTAACACGCGCTTGAGATGGTACTTAAGGCTTTTTACAGCAGATTCTACAAGTCCCATCGCACTAGGCCAGACGGGAGCATTAAAATTCCATACGATGTTTAATTCACTGATGCTATTGAAGAAGTCTTCGTTGATTGTTTGAATTATCTCCTTATATTCTCGTTTAAGTAGGCGATTAGCACCGACGAAGTTGGTTCCGTTATCGCTATACATTTGCCTAGGTGAACCGCGCCTAGCACAAAATCGACGGAAAGCTGCGAGAAATGATGGTGTACTAAGATCGGAAACTAATTCCAGGTGTACTGCCTTTGTTGATAGGCAGATAAATACCGCAACGTACCCCTTTGTAGACCTAACCCCACGGCCCTTGTTAGTTTTAATTTCGAAATAACCGGTGAAGTCGACTGCAGCATGTGTGAACGGACGGGATGGCGTGACTCGAGCTTTAGGTAAATCAGCCATGATTTGTTGTTGATAATCGCTACTAAACCTTCTACACTTGACGCAAGTTCTCAGTTGTCGTTTGACTGTACGCATGCCGCTGATTATCCAGTACTTATCGCGAAGATACGTAAGTGTTAACCGAGGTCCGCCGTGTAAAGTGATAAGGTGAGCTTGATGAATGAGTAAATCCGTGTAACGACTATGATTCGATAGGATGATGGGATGTTTTGCTGAATCGCTGATGCTTGCGTTCTTCAGCCGTCCACCGACTCTCAAAATTCCATGTTGATCGAAGAAAGGAATAAGATTAGCCAGTTTCTTATTTTTGCATGGGTTTTCATTTTCTTTCAGATTGAATTCGTATGCTTGCACGTTTTTAATGATAAAATTATATGCTTGATTTATTTCAGAAGAGGTCAAGGAAGTATCATATGGTGTTTGTTTATTTCTAATTCTAGTAATGAAACGTGATATCCATGCCATTGTCCGCACTACTCGGGTAAGTGAACTGTTATTCAATAGCATTTCATAAATAAAATTAAAATTGTCATTTTGCTGTGGATGTAAGGCGGCGTTTACTTGGACGTTTTTGACTTCTATGATTGGGGTTTCAATTTTTGGTTTTTGTAGATGTTCAGGACTAAATTTCAGAAGCCATTCTGGCCCTGCCCACCAGACAGCATGTTTTTTCAGTTGTAAGGTTGTTAATCCCCTGGTTGCGCAGTCGGCAGCGTTGTCTTCCGAGCGAACGTGGTGCCAACTTGCAGGAGGAATGACATCGATGATTTTCTGGACTCTGTTGCTTACAAATTGTTTCCACCTCGTGGTTTCTCCCTGTAACCATCCGAGTACTATCATGGAGTCGGTCCATGCATAAACCTCCACTTCCACATCCTTGTTTGATAAAGACTCTTTGACTTTGTTTGTAATATATTGGGTAAAACTAAACGCAGGCGTTTCCGGTTATCGCCGCCAGGCGTTTTGGGGGTCTCACATTGCTCGCGTGTAGATGGGTCGCGGACGGCCGCCATTGTCCTATGCGATATCGGTTTGATTTTTAATACGCGAGAGGTCCCGCGTTCTTTGATTGCTAATTAGCTTGAGTTGTATTTGTGAATTTCCTGTTTGTTAAATAACTATTGAACTTTGTGTTTGTGTACCCGTCATTGTGACTTTCTCCTGTGGGATGTGACGCGTGGCTGCTCGCTCACATCTATCTGTTGCCGAGCCAGCTTCGGGAAGAAATCTATTTATTTGTTCTGGGGAATTGAGATCTCATGGGTTAGGTAGGGTGATTAGGAATTCCCCCTTCCCGAAGACACTCAAGTTTGGATCCGAAGAGAAAGAAGATTTAGTTTGGTAAGTGGTTTTCAATTGTAGTTAATTTATAGGTTAGGTTATCATATAGGGCCCTGTAGCTCCCTTCATAAGCTACGGTGGTAGCAGACTGCGTTAAGTTAGTTAGGTTTTAGTCGGGCAAACGTGGTGCCGCGTGGAGATTTTTTCCCGGTACTTATTTTTACCGGTGGTTTTTTCCCGGTGAAGTTCCGGTACAGAATTCTTCCCGCCGCTTCGTTTGTCCGGATTCTCTCTGCCACATTTTCTGGCAGCAGAGCGTAGTTGCTCTGCACATTTTCTGGTAGCAGAGCGTAGTTTATCTACCCTCTATTTGTTCGTTTGTAAAAAATAATTAATTGTTTGTAAAAATTATTAGATTTTTCTTAGTTTGTTTGTATAAGAATATTTGTAACCTTTTTGTATTTGTTTTCGGTTTGTACCGTGCGTTCCGGGTTTGTGCCATTCTCATACCTACCGCGGTTTTTCGTGTTGTTGCTTGATCTTGTTCTTTATTTACCTTTTTTATCTTTTCTTATTTGTTTGTTTGCTTGTGACTTGACGCGATGGCGAAGGCCTCCAATGCTAGGGCGACACTCGCCAACGAATTGAGATGGTTTGTGACGGCCGGTGGACTCCTGTCCCGGAAGGACAGGGAGGCCGCTATACTGGAAAGAGCGGATCAGCTCCGCTCACGATTGAACAACGCGGAAGCGGCCATGGCGGCGCTTACCGAAGCCGACCTTACCCCGGAGGTCTACGCAGGTCACGTGGCGGACCTGGACCAGATCCTGAGTCTGCACGATGACATCGTGGAGGCGGCGGCCGCAATAAGGGCGAGACAGGCTGGCGGACCAGCCCCTCGCACACCTGTTAGACAGGAAGGACCAGCGGTTACTGGTCGGCTCCCCACCCTTCAGCTGTCCCACTTTGGGGGTAGGATGGAGGAGTGGGTGGCATATAAAAATATGTTTGAGTCCCTGGTCGTAGCACGACAGGATTTGTCGAAGGCCCAGAAGATGGCCTACCTCCTCTCCACTCTTGAGGGTGAAGCGCGGTCGCTCATCCAGCACCTCCGGGTGGAGGACGACCAGTACGATACGGCTTGGGAGTTATTGAACTCCGCTACCAAAATTTACGTTTGTTAGCGGATGCGCACGCCGCACAGTTGATGGCCCTGCCCAAGGTGGCCAACAGGGCACAGTTGCGCCTGCAGTTGCTCACGCCCGTTACAGTGGCCTGTAACGCGCTCCGCACACTGGGGCTGCCGGTGGACCAATGGTCTTTTTTGCTGGTGCACATTGTATTGGGCAAATTGCCCAATGACATCCGCTCGCGATTTGAGCGCGAGAATGCGGAACGGGATAGCACCACCCTACCAACATTCACTGACTTGGTGAAGTTTTTGGAGTTTGAGGCACGGGCGGCTGAGAATACCATGACGGACTCAGCGCCATCCAGAGCGCCTGAACGTAGGCCCTTGGAACCCTCATGGCGAGGAGGCCCCAACAGGGACGGCAACCGCCACCGCGTGGAGCTGGTGCGCGGGTTGCACACACGGCAGCAGTCGCGAGGGACGCGGACTGCCTGCAATGTGGTCGGATGGGCCACAGCCTGCTGCAATGCAGGGACTGGCAGGGACTGCCAGTACAAGATCGGCGCCGCATGGCAAAGCGGCATGAACTTTGCTTTTATTGTTTGGGCGGTCACTATGCACGTGACTGTCCCAGTGCCATACCATGCAGTGCATGCCGTGGGCGGCACCACGCGATGCTTTGCATGAACCGCAACGGGGATGGCACCCGGATGTTGAGGCAGGGGTCCCCTATGGGCGGGGGCGCTCCTGCGCGAAGCCCTCCACCATCGGATGGAGGACGCGGCTTCGCTCGTCGCACCCCCCCTCGGGAGGGGGGTCGCGTACCGGCGCGGGTCTTGGCGGACCGGGACCACGCGCCCCAAGGTCATGGCCAGTATGTGGCTGGCCAGGCCCCGGATAGGGCCCCCATGGGCGGGGGCCCTAGATCGGACGTGAGAGTGGAGGACACCCCCCTCCACGCGGGTTACCAATACCCAACACATGCAGCCGCAGCGGTTTTCTCCGCCGCTGCACGAGTACCCACGGCTGGAGTACCACCCGCCGTACCATATGTATGGCCGGGCCGCGGGTTATGCCCCCCCTCAGATGGGGATGTGCACTCGCCCGCCATATTATCCGGGTCAGTGGCGCGCCCCTGGTTTGGAGAGAGTGGGGAGCCCGTAACTAGCTTGCTCCCTTGCTGGGACAGAGCCGCGGACGGTTCTGCTCCCTACCGCGGTGGTCCGCGTATGGGGTCGTAGGGGGGAAGCCATTAATTTGAGAGCTCTGTTGGACTCAGGGGCTCAAAGCAGTGTGGTTACCACTCGAGTGGCACGCCAGTTAGGTTTAGTCGTGGAAGACTCGCCTGTGCCACTTCTTGGAGTTGGTGGCATACAAGTGAAGTGTCTGACGGGCCAGACACTTGTCACCTTTTCTTCGCTGAAGTCCTCCACAATGAGGATCACGACCTCGGCTATGGTAATGGATACCATTGCGGGTTGGCACCCCTCGACAGACATACCGCCGGGTGTGTTGTCTTTGGTTTCGGGTCTGGATTTGGCCGACCCCTTTGTCTTTCATCCCGGCCCAGGGGACTTGCTCCTGGGCTCGGACGTATTGGGTTGGATTTTGTTGGGTACCCAGAAAGCTCTGGGTTCGTCTTCACTGATGGCAGTGTCTACTATCTTTGGTTTCGCCCTGATGGGCCCTGTGTTTGATAATGGCGCCGTGGGAGGAGCCACTCGGTCGTCGCATCAGCGTCCTTGGCCAAGACCATGCAAAGGTTTTGGGAGGTGGAGGAGGCCACCCTATGAGTTCCAGGATGGATCCGGAACACGCTGAGTGCGAAGCCCTTTTTCCGATCCGACCACGGAGAGAGGTTGCCCTCCACTCGGTCGGTTTGTAACTAGGTTACCTTTTGTTGCCTCCTCGTCCTAGTCACCTAGGGCAAAGTAGGGGCGAATAACTTGCGGAGAAACGACTGCTGTCCATGGAGCGACGCATGCAGCGTGACCACCGGTACTTCGCGATAAATATATTGAATTTATGCGCGAGTACGAGCGATTTGGGTCAGTTGATTATGTCTCCGGCTCGAGTTGATTGGAGCTCAACTGAGCATTATTTTTTGCTCCCACCACGCGGTGGTGAAGGCCTCAACAGGCAAATTGAGGACTGTCTTTGATGGGTCCGGCACCCACTTCGAACGGAGTTTCGTTGAATCTATGTTTGCATTCAGGTCCCAAATTGCATAGGGACATAATTGACATCATCTTGAACTTTAGAAGACATCAAGTGGTTTTTGGCGCGGACATCCGGATGATGTTCCGCCAGACAGTCATACATCCTGAGGACAGGCGATTCCAGTTGATACTCATGGCGTGAGCGACGCCCGAGAGGATCCTGTGACGGTGTATGAACTCCTAACACAAACACGTATGGTTTGAAATCTAGTCCCTATATCGCCATCAGATCATTGCTTGAATTGGCAGAGCGGGAACGGATCCGCTTTCCCCGTGGGGCTTCCGTGCTGTCACGTGACTTGTATGTTGATGACGTGTGCACCGGAGCCCAAAGTATATTGAGGAGGCCCTCCTACTGCGGGATGAATTGATTGAAATATTGGAAGACAGGTGGCTACGAGCTACGTAAGTGGTTGTCTAATGAGCCTAAAGTTCTAGAAGGGATCCCGGAGGATCACCAACAGAACCCTCACCTGTTTGAGGATGTGGATGATCCCAACAGGATAGCGGTGCTGGGCATGCAGTACCAGCCGCTAACCGATATTTTTTCATTCCAAGTGGACTTGGAAATACCAAAGGTCTGGACTAAGAGAACGGTGTTGTCCGTAATAGCCCGTATGTTCGATCCAAGCGGTTGGATCAGTCCAGTGATATTCTCTTGCAAAGTGTCTTCTTCAGAGACTTTGGACTTTGGGCGTCTCGTGGGACGAGCCGCTGTTTGGCTCTCCATTGGATGATTGGCTCGAGTTGTTTTCATCGATTAAGGAAGTCAATCTGATTGCCTTGCCTCGTCGAATATTGCCCCCCGGGAAATATCGAGCCAGCCTGCATGGCTTTTGTGACGCGTCGGAGCGAGGCTACGCCGCGTCAGTCTATATGCGGACAGTTGACGCCGATGGCCGGGTCAATGTCTCGCTTTTGTTAGGGAAGAGCACGGTCGCCCCCATCAGGACTAGGCTGACTATTCCCAAGCTTGAGTTGAGTGGAGCTCACCTTCTCTCTAAATTGTTGCATCACGTTGCCAGTGAGCTGGCGGCCACGGTCGAGATACGAGACATCTTCGCCTGGTCGGATAGCCAGGTCGCGCTTGCATGGTTGCGCGCGGCCCCACATACCTTGGAGGTTTTTGTTGGAAACAGGGTTTCCCAAATCCAGAATATCGGAATTGATATAACATGGAGACATGTGCCGGGAGAGCTTAACCCAGCGGACTGTGCTTCCCGAGGTTGTACGGCACCAGAGATTGGTGTCACACTCCGCTCTGGTGGGGTCCAGAGTGGCTGATGGGATCAGAAACTTCTTGGCCTGTGTTCCGGTTTTCAACGCAAATCTTGTTTACCTTTCAATTTGAATTTCGCGCGCCTTACCGATGCACTTATCAACCATCACAATTCGCTGTGCTACAGTTCTATTTAGCCAATGGGGCGCCCGGACTTCCGCTGGCGCATGCGCCAGCAGATCCACTACCGGTGTCTGAGAGAACAGCGCCATAGGCTGGCGGTGGCAGAACCAGTAAAACTATTCTGAGTCTGGACGTTGAATCGGAAGGCGCGCGCGCACCAAACATTACATCTTTTTTACTCAATTATCCTAATCAAACTTCAAGAAGTGCTCAACAGTGTTGTTTGGAACTTTATAATCGTGTGTGGCTGGCCGGCCGAGGTGTCTAAAGGAAGAACTATTCGTGAGGAATCGTGCTAGAAGCCTGCCTACGTGGTAAGTGGTTTGTGCATTGTTTCTATTTTCTAAATCGTCTGTAACGCATATTAACGGCGAATGCTCCCAGCATTCGATCCAATGTGGTGATTGACAGTGTACAAGTGCTATTTATCGAGTCAATTTCCTTAGCCACATTTTTTGGTGCCGAAACCCGGGAACTTTGGATACTCTACCTTCCAGTCTGCCGCCAAATACCTATTAAATTCGATTTAGTAATTGCTACTTCATTTACCGTATTCCACGCTTATTATACTTACTAGTACAGCTAAAACGAATAAACATAACATTTTGTTTCAATTACTAATCGGAAAACAAGTCTTTGTTCCATTTTGTTTTGTTGAGTACCTTTACCTACCGATTATCGATTTAAGATGGCTTCCATCAGTTTCTAGAATATTTGTTGAAAATAAATTCTTTTTGTCGTTTTAATACTTATTAGCATAAAATTATCTACCACTGTTTTACCGTTCGCAATAAACAATATTGCAAATCCACCTTTCTCATGAATTTTATGTTGATAGTTCGTTATAACTCGACTACTTTTTTCCAACCGTTCAACGTTTCCTCTTGATATTTATTTATCTATGGCAAAACATAAGCCGCCTCAAACCGTACATTGTACGTTGGCTGTATGAAATGATGATTAGACCAATCTTGACCTATGGAGCACTAGTGTGGTGGCCGAAGGTCGAACAGGTGACGTGTATGGATGCCCTTAGGAAACTGCAACGAATAGCCTGTTGTGCAATCTCGGGGGCGTTTTCCACGACACCTACAGCGGCCTTGGAGGTAATACTTGGACTGCCACCGCTACACTTGCACATCAAAGGCGAAGCCTGTAAAGCACTCTACAGACTATCTGTATCTAAATTGTGGAACAGGCATGCGCCAAGGACTAGACATCTACTACTGGAGGTACCACAGAATCTCGAAAGGATGTTATACATGGGCAGTGATAAGATTCTCCCGAGGTATAACTTCAAAAGAAACTATAAGACATATATCCCAACAAGGGATGAATGGAAAGGAGAATTTAAACCTCAAGAAAAAGACTGCCTAATCTGGTACACGGATGGGTCTAAAACCAACCAAGGAACAGGAGCAGGCATCTTTTCGACGGACAGACAACTGTATCAGAGCATGGGACGATTCTCGACCGTCTTTCAGGCGGAAGTGTATGCAATCACCGTCTGTGCTAAATTGAACCTAGAGGAAGGACAAGAAAATCGCACGATTTACATCCTTAGCGACAGCCAATCTGCACTTGCTGCCCTCGACTCCAGTAGGGTTGGCTCTGGACTGGTCTCTGACTGCATAATGTCCCTAAATAATTTAGGTAGGCGCAACAGACTTAGGCTGGTTTGGGTGCCGGGTCACATTGGGGTTGAGGGGAATGAGAATGCGGATGAGTTGGCAAGGAAGGGTTCAAATGAGTCTTTAATAGGGCCTGAACCCTTTGTAGGGCTGTCATATGGGATGGTAACTACGGCAATTAATGCATATGTCAAAGATAGACACAGTTCCGAATGGAATGCACAGGATGGACTTAAACATTCAAAGGCAATGCTTGGTGAAGACAACACCAGGTGTTCCGTTTTCAACGCAAATCTTGTTTACCTTTCAATTTGAATTTCGCGCGCCTTACCGATGCACTTATCAACCATCACAATTCGCTGTGCTACAGTTCTATTTAGCCAATGGGGCGCCCGGACTTCCGCTGGCGCATGCGCAGATCCTACCGGTGTCTGAGAATACAGCGCCATAGGCTGGTGGCAGAACCAGTAAACGATTCTGAGTCTGGACTTGTGCGAAAGCAGAAGGAGTCGCACCAAACATTAATTACAGCCTTTTTACTCAATTATTTTAATCAAACTTCAAGTGCTCAACAGTGTTTTTGGAACTTTATAATCGTGTGTGGCTGGCCGGCCAGGTGTCTAAAGGAAGAACTATTCGTGAGGAATCGTGCTAGAAGCCTGCCTACGTGGTAAGTGGTTTGTGCATTGTTTCTATTGTCTAAATCGTCTGTAACGCATATTAACGGCGAATGCTCCTTCAGCATTCGATCCAATGTGGTGATTGACAGTGTACAAGTGCTATTGGGGTATCGAGTACAATTTAGCCACATTTTTTGGTGCCGAAACCCGGGAACTTTGGATCCCTACCTTCAGTCTGCCGCCAAATACCAATTCGATTTAGTAATTGCTACTTCATTTACCGTATTCCACGCTTATTATACTTACTAGATACAGCTAAAACGAATAAACATAACATTTTGTTTCAATTACTAATCGGAAAACAAGTCTTTGTTCCATTTTGTTTTGTTGAGTACCTTACCTACCGATTATCGATTTAAGATGGCTTCCATCAGTTTCTAGAATATTTGTTGAAAATAAATTCTTTTGTCGTTTTATACTTATTAGCATAAAATTATCTACCGTTTTACCGTTCGCAATAATACAATATTGCAAATCCACCTTCTCATAATTTTATGTTGATAGTTCGTTATAACTCGACTACTTTTTCCAACCGTTCAACGTTTCCTCTTGATATTTATTTATCGAAAATTTATTTCGTTTCAAATTACGAAATATTTTTTATCGTGACGTTGTATCGTTTATCGTATCATATTTTCAACGAATTTTGGTGCGTTCACATTTTCATTATTACCGTTTTAGGTTAAAAATCATAGTTTTTTGTTTTTACAAAAAAAACTGATTTTTATTTTTTTTATTTACCGTACATTAACGAATATCGCAAACCGTTTTTAGTGTTCCTAACGCTCATTTAATTCATCCTTATCAATTTAATTTATTTCAATTTAAAACTCAGATGACCGAGGTGACAATATTACCTGTTGTCGTGTAATACCGCCCCAGTGATTCTCGTCGATTCTTGTGAACGCGGTCTCGCTGAAGACGTTCGCAACTAAACTTTTTTATCGAATCCGAATATTTGTTGCAATCAGTTTTTATTGTTTTGATATTAATTATGTCTTTACTATCAAGGCGTAAATCTAAACCTACTATTAAAAAGGGGTATCGAAAATACGTACACTATTAATAATTTGCCCAGTTTGCGACGTAAACGAACTATAGCATATAATCGCTTAACGAAGGCTTTGGAAGTAGGTACCTTAGCCAATACCGATGTGAATCACAAGTAGGGTTATTTCTTTCATATTGTCATGAAATAAAAACGATTGCTGATAGTTTTCATGACTCCCATTTTATTATTTTGGACCTTCTTAAGGATGATGCCGATGAGGAGGACGATGAACTTCAGGATCGATTTGACGAATTGTATTTTCAAGTGTTGGCAATTCAACGAAAATTTGAACAACGTTCATCTCAACAAGCTGACACTTCGAAACATAATTCATTGACCGGTTCGCACAGTGGAAATATGCGGTTACCAAAAATTTCGTTGCCAACTTTTTCCGGTGCTATCAAGGAATGGCCTGAGTTCATTGCAACTTATAACGCGTTGATACATGATTCTACCTCCTTATGTAATATTGAGAAATTTCACTATCTCGTGTCAGTTTTAAGTGGTGATGCTTTATCGTTCATTAGAACTTTTCCTGTTGCAAGTGAACATTATTTAAGTGCGTACGAGGCTCTCAAGTCCCGTTATGAAGATAAACGCGAATTAGCGTTTACGTGCTGGCGTGATATCTTGGACGTTAGTTTAAAGACTTCGAACGCTCAAGATTTTCGACGCGCCTTAGACACGATCGATGAGAACTTAACAATTTTAAAAACTTTAAAATTACCTACCGATAAATGGGATTTTGTTCTTTGTTATAATGTTCTGGCCAAACTCGATACCAAATTAAGACGCGAGTTTGAGGAAAAACATACCGATATTGAGCTTCCACAGTATAACCATTTAAGGGCATTCTTACACTCTAAAGGTGAAGCATTAATTCGCGACACGCACTTTTCGAATGTTACCAATAAAACCGCTAACGTTTCAAAGGACACACCGGGAACTTCACAGAAGTTCAAGCGACATAACGTCACGCATTCGCTTGTCGCTCCCACCGTCACTACTCATAAAAATGTTGGTGATAAACAACAAGCGAAACCTGCTCATAATTCGAGCACTCCGATTCGTAAATGTGCCTACTGTCGTAATGAACATCACATCTCGGCCTGTAGTGATTTTTTGGCAAAATCAATAGATGAGCGCATGGCTGTGGCCACTGAAAAGAAATGGTGCTACAATTGTCTTAACGCATCCCATTCAGTGCGAGAGTGCACATCAATGTTTTCATGTCGACAATGTAGACGTAAACACCACACTTTGCTACATAAGGAGCCGGCGGCAAGCTCGGCGACCTTAGTGGCTAAGGATTCGTTAACTCAGTCTGATCCAACCGTAACCACAACCGTGTTACTGGCAACAGCTCTCGTCCAGATTCGTGATGCTTCTGGTGAATTTCATACATTTCGCGCGTTATTTGACACCGGCAGTCAAAACAATTTTCTCACGGCTCACGCCGCTCAACGATTAAATCTAAAACCTATAACTGGTAATATCAACGTTTATGGGTTAGGGGCAGCCCTGCCTCAGTCAGTGGCTTTGTTACATGCGACATTGGCACCAACTGTAACGTAAAGTTTCGTCTGGGAATGCTCGTCATACCGAGCATTTGCGGAGATCAACCGATAGCAAGGCTAAATACGAAAGGATGGGAGGAGGTCAAAACACTACCGCTAGCTGATCCTGGTTTTGACATCCCTGGTCCAATCGACGTCTTGTTAGGTGCCGACGTCTTTGCTGAGTCACTTCTCGAACAACGTCTGAAGGGTAACGCCTCTCAACCGCGAGCTTTCAACTCAGTCTTCGGCTGGCTTCTTCTTGGGAAGTCCAGACTCGCATCGTCCAGTCTACTAGGAGTAGCCCCTTCTACCGTAGACGATAGTTTAAACAAAATTGTTCAACGTTTCTGGGAAATCGATAACGTTCCACAATCTTCCCGATTGACCCCAGAAGAGCAACGCTGTGAAAATAGTTTTCTCAGTAATCACTACCGTGACGAGACAGGTAGATATGTAGTTTGTCTCCCCTTCAAGGACGACGAGGAGCCAGTCTTTGAAGGTTCTCGAGAGATAGCCTTACGACGCTTTCATGCCATTGAAAGGCGTCTGTATCGCGATCACAATTTAAACCAACAATACGTGGAGTTCATGACTGACTATATCGACAGTGGTCACATGACTCTGGTACCTGCCAAGCAAATGGGTCAAGGCAAGTATTATATACCGCACCATTGTGTGCTACGTCCCGACAGCGCTACAACGAAGCTTCGCGTTGTATTCGACGCCTCGGCTAAAGATGCAACTTCCAAATCGCTAAACGACTCGCTGCTGACGGGACCGAAGCTACAATCAAATATCGTAGAGATCCTTCTTCATTTCCGTGAGCACGCAATTGTCTTCATGGCAGACGTGCGCCAAATGTACCGTCAAATCAACCTAGCTCCTCAACATCGTGATTATCAACGTATTCTCTGGCGAGCTCACCCAGATGAGCCTCTTCAAGAGTACGTATTAAATACCGTAACGTACGGAGTGTCTTCCGCTCCATTCCTGGCGTGCCGCTCTATTCAGCAACTGGCCAACGATGAGGGTCACAAGTACCCAAAGGCCAAAACCGTTTTAACTTCCGACATATACGTTGATGACGTCATATCCGGAAGCTCATCGCTGAAGGACGCCAGAGAAATCAAAACTCAACTCATCGCTCTTTTCGGTCTTGGCTCGTTTGAGCTCCGAAAGTGGGTGAGTAACCGACCCGAGCTACTTAGCGATCTTCCCGCGGAGGCGTGTCTTTCAGAAGCAATCACTTTTACCGAAACTGAAGACACAACTATCAAGGTTCTGGGCCTTAAGTGGGAGCCTGCTTCGGATTCGTTCGTCTTTACCGTAAATCCATCTAATCAACCGTGCACCAAGCGAACGATTCTGAGTGAGGTTGCCAGAATTTTCGATCCTCTGGGTTTTCTATCTCCTTTAACAATTCAAGCTAAATGCTTTATTCAAAAGCTTTGGATTCTAGGTCTTTCATGGGACGATAAGCCCCCACCGGAAATTATCTCTCTATGGGAAAAGTTCTCCGAACAGCTTCCTCAAGTTAGGAATCTTAAGATTCCACGTAAATACGCTACCGATAGCGCTCAATCATATCAACTGCATGGATTTTGTGACAGCTCCGAAGCAGCATATGGCGCCGTTATATACCTGCGCGTTACCGAGTCTGACGGCTCCGTTCGCGTCTTTCTCGTTTGTGCTAAGGCTCGTGTAGCTCCTTTGAAACGTCAATCGTTACCTCGCCTAGAGCTGTGTGGTGCACTTTTGCTCGCAGACCTTATCAAATTTGTCAAGGGCACGCTGCGGATTCCTGTTCATGACACTTATGTGTGGTGTGACTCCACCGTTACCTTGTCCTGGTTGCGAGCTCCTTCTTCTCGCTGGGTGACATTCGTTGCAAACCGCGTAAGTCACATTCAAGATATCGTGCCGACCGAGTGCTGGAGGCACGTACCATCTGTCACAAATCCTGCAGATGTTTGTTCGCGTGGGCAATTGCCTCACGAGTTGCTGAACAATGCCCTATGGTGGGCGGGCCCAGAATGGTTGTCTCAACCACAGTCTGAGTGGCCAATCGATACATCGAGAAATCGTTCAAACGACGACAATGCGGTGCTCTCTGAGCAGCGTCGCACCACAGTTCTCGTTTCGGATCAAATCGAAAGCGTAAACCAAACTTCTATAATTGATCGACTATTCGAAAAATATTCTTCTTTAGATAAAATCTGTCGCATTATCGCTTACGTTCGCAGGTTTTGTAATAACATGCGTAACACTGTTCCGCGATCAGATAATCTTTTCGTAACGGACGCTGAGCGTCATCGTGCGTTACTAATTATCGTGAAACATTTCCAACAACGTTGTTTTTCGGATGTCATATCCAAATTACAATCAAAGATACAGTTACCTCGTAGTTTTCGTAAACTAAACCCGTTTTTGGACGAGCAGGGTATACTCAGAGTAGGCGGGCGCCTAGCGCACTCCGATCTTGACTTCGAACAGAAGTATCCCGCATTATTGCCCAAAAAGAGTGTTCTTACATCCGCTGTAATCGAATCTATTCATCGAAACAATTTTCATCCCGGTCTGAACACAACCAACTATCTGATCTTACAACAGTTTTGGATACTTGCGGCAAAGCATGCTGTACGTCATCATCTTTCAAGATGCATAAGATGCTACCGTCTTAAACCGAAACCTTTGCAACCCTTTATGAGCGACCTTCCGGCCTTTCGTGTCAATCAGGCAAAACCTTTCTCTGTCGTAGGTGTCGATCTAGGAGGGCCTTTTCGAATTAAGCTCGGGCTTCATCGTGGTGCTAAAATCGATAAAGCGTACTTGTGTTTATTCGTATGCTTGAGCACAAAAGCAGTGCACCTTGAGGTGGTTTCTACTTTATCGACTGACGGCTTCATCGCGGCATTGCGTCGCTTCGTTTCTCGTCGCGGCCGCTGCAATGTTATTCACTCTGACTGCGGTACGAATTTCGTTGGTGCAAGTTCACAACTAGCGTCAGGTATCGAACAAGCCTCTCATGCGGAAAAAATAGATTTTAAACGTAACGTACCTTCTGCTCCCCACTTTGGAGGGGTGTGGGAAATCCAAATCAAAGCCGCAAAGAGTCATTTGTACCGTATTGTTGGCGATCAGGTCTTAACGTTTGAAGAGCTTACCACACTCTTCGCTCAGATCGAATCAATTTTAAATTCGCGGCCTTTGTGTCCATTGAGCTCGGATCCCAACGATTTGAACGTTCTTACGCCCGGTCATTTTTTAACGCTGGAACCTCTTACAGCAGTTCCTGACTTCGACTACAAGGACGTAAAAATCAATCGACTGAATCGATGGCAACTTATCCAATCTTTTCAACAACAATTTTGGAAACGCTGGAAAAATGAATATTTACATGGGTTAACTCAGCGAGCAAAATGGACCACGGACTCAACACCGTTAACTGTAAACTCAATCGTACTTATAAAAGAGGACAATCGGCCTCCTCTTCAATGGGCATTAGGACGAGTTGTTTCTTTGCATCCTGGCCCTGATGGGGTAGTTAGAGTCGCAACCATTAGAACAGCCAGAGATCACTCGCTTAAGAGACCTTTGGTCAAACTATGTCCTCTACCATCCGTATAATCGTTATAACTTAGCATTTCTTAGCTTTTAAGTTTAGGATAGTAACTTAAACATATTTACCGTTAATTACCGTTTCTTATTCTTACTCTGGGAAAATCCCATTGGTATTTTGGTGGGCGGAATGTTCCGTTTTCAACGCAAATCTTGTTTACCTTTCAATTTGAATTTCGCGCGCCTTACCGATGCACTTATCAACCATCACAATTCGCTGTGCTACAGTTCTATTTAGCCAATGGGGCGCCCGGACTTCCGCTGGCGCATGCGCAGATCCTACCGGTGTCTGAGAGAACAGCGCCATAGGCTGGTGGCAGAACCAGTAAACTATTCTGAGTCTGGACGTTGAATCGAAGGCGCGCGCGCACCAAACATTACATCTTTTTTACTCAATTATCCTAATCAAACTTCAAGTGCTCAACAGTGTTTTTGGAACTTTATAATCGTGTGTGGCTGGCCGGCCAGGTGTCTAAAGGAAGAACTATTCGTGAGGAATCGTGCTAGAAGCCTGCCTACGTGGTAAGTGGTTTGTGCATTGTTTCTATTGTCTAAATCGTCTGTAACGCATATTAACGGCGAATGCTCCCAGCATTCGATCCAATGTGGTGATTGACAGTGTACAAGTGCTATTTATCGAGTCAATTTAGCCACAGCCTGTCTGTCAGACAGATGTTACTTCTTTGAGTTTGACTGGGCTCCGTGTACATGCTGTAGTCGCTGAGACGACGTCGGAGCCGGATTGGCTACTTGCTCGGTATAGCAGCTTGGATAAGCTTCTGGGTGTCACCAGTTGGATTAAGCGTTTCATACATAATTGTAGAAACCCACAGGCAAAGCGGTTGGAGCCGATTGCAGGTGCAGAAGAGCGCCGGAGCGCATTGTTGCATTGGGTCCGTGTCGTGCAGACCGGACGGTTTGAGTCAGAGCTTCGTATTTTGCGCGACGGACGCGCTAAGTTGAAGGGCGCGGTCGCTCGTTTGAACCCGTACATCGACTCGGATGGGCTTCTTCGGGTTGGAGGCAGGCTCCGGAAGGCGGATCTTCCATATGAGACTCGCCATCCTCTGTTGTTGCCCAAGGGCGGACCCTTGGTGCAGCTTTTGGTGTCTGATCGACACATTCGTAACGCCCATGCTGGGTGCAATGCTTTGTTGGCTATTTTGCAACGCGAATTTTGGATTTTGTCTGCCCGAAGAGCAATCCGTAGTGTCCTGTTTCGATGTATTGCATGTTATAGGTTGAAGGCATCCACGATGCAACCACAGATGGGTGATTTGCCCGCTGATCGAATCCGACCTTCGAGGCCGTTTGACGGCGTTGGAACCGATTTTGCCGGTCCCTTTTCGATCAAGGCTTCTCCCTTTCGTAATGCCCGTATTGTGAAGGGCTATTTGTGTGTATTTGTTTGTTTGGCCACCAAGGCTGTCCATTTGGAGGTGGTATCGGCTCTGACTACGGAGGCCTTCGTCGCCGCGTTGGATCGCTTTGTTTCGCGTCGAGGTCTACCTTCCCTTATTAGGTCTGATAATGGCACAAACTATAAGGGAACTGTAAATTATCTTAGGATGTTTCTGTGTTTATTGATAAAAATTGTACTAGTTTAAGTCAAATTGCTGCCCAAAGGGGAATAACCTGGAAGTTTAGTCCCCCAAGTTGCCCCCATTGGGGAGGGATTTTTGAAGCGGCTGTGAAATCCGCAAAGACCCACCTCCGCCGCATTATCGGAGAAACGGCTCTAACTTTTGAAGAGCTGGCCACAGTGTTTTTGTAAAGTTGAGGCGGTCCTCAACTCTCGTCCTCTCTGTCCGCTATCTCCAGATCCAAATGACTTGGAAGCTCTCACCCCTGGTCATTTTTTGGTGGGAGGGCCGTTGAATGCCCTGCCCGAATACCCGTGGAAGGATGAACGCGTATATCGGTTGTCGCGTTTTCAAATGTTGCAGCAAATGAGCCAGGACTTTTGGCGTCGCTGGTCGCTTGAATATTTGCATTTGCTGCAGCAAAGAGTGAAGTGGACAGACAGGACTGAGCCTCCCAGGGAGGGTGATTTAGTATTGTTAAAAGAGGCAAATTTGCCCTCATTGCTTTGGCGACGAGCTCGCATATTACGTTTGATTCTTGGCGGAGATGGCACTCCGCGTGTGGCTGAGGTGTTGGTCGACGGTTCGATTTTAAGGAGAGGTGTGACCTCTCTCGCCCGCCTTCCCGTAGAGTAAGCTAGCGGTCTGCTTCTCAGACCGGGACGGGGGGATGTTTGTAATATATTGGGTAAAACTAAACGCAGGCGTTTCCTGTTATCGCCGCCAGGCGTTTTGGGGTTCTCACATTGCTCGCGTGTAGATGGGTCGCGGACGGCCGCCATTGTCCTATGCGATATCGGTTTGATTTTTAATACGCGAGAGGTCCCGCGTTCTTTGATTGCTAATTAGCTTGAGTTGTATTTGTGAATTTCCTGTTTGTTAAATAACTATTGAACTTTGTGTTTGTGTACCCGTCATTGTGACTTTCTCCTGTGGGATGTGACGCGTGGCTGCTCGCTCACATCTATCTGTTGCCGAGCCAGCTTCGGGAAGAAATCTATTTATTTGTTCTGGGGAATTGAGATCTCATGGGTTAGGTAGGGTGATTAGGAATTCCCCCTTCCCGAAGACACTCAAGTTTGGATCCGAAGAGAAAGAAGATTTAGTTTGGTAAGTGGTTTTCAATTGTAGTTAATTTATAGGTTAGGTTATCATATAGGGCCCTGTAGCTCCCTTCATAAGCTACGGTGGTAGCAGACTGCGTTAAGTTAGTTAGGTTTTAGTCGGGCAAACGTGGTGCCGCGTGGAGATTTTTTTCCGGTACTTATTTTTACCGGTGGTTTTTTCCCGGTGAAGTTCCGGTACAGAATTCTTCCCGCCGCTTCGTTTGTCCGGATTCTCGCTGCCACATTTTCTGGCAGCAGAGCGTAGTTGCTCTTCACAGACTTTTTTCATGAGTTGAGATAATAAGAGTGCCCCACATAGCTCAAGGCGAGGCAATGATACAACTTTGTTTAATGGTGACAATTTTGTTTTTGCTGTAAGTAACTTCGATGTGTATTCGCCTTTATCACATGTGACGACATATATCGCGCAGGCGTATGCCTTTTCTGATGAGTCACAAAAACCGTGCAGCTGATATTTATTTTTAGTATTACCTAAATAACGAGGAATTGATAATTGATGTAAATGGCTAATGTCTGTTTGAATGTTCGACCATTTCTCTTTAATGTCCGATGATAGCTCTTCGTCCCATGTTACTTCAGAAGCCCACACTTCCTGAAATAAGAGCTTGGCTCAAACCGTAACTGGCGAGATCCAGCCTTGAGAATCGATATTGATAATAGAATGCGTTTTGTTAAATGATTGCTGTTTATGTTATCAATGTCGTATGAAAATGAAAATGTATCTGTTGCTGGGGTCCATCTGAGACCCAATGTTTTTCTTGATTCTGAACACCTAAATTCATGAGGGTCGTTCAGTTTGTTTGAAGGCAAATCTTTCATGAGTTCTGGGTCATTGCTCGAAAACTTTCTTAAGTTCATTCCAGCTCCTTGTAAAATGCCTATAAGTTGATTGATAAGCTCCTTGCTTTGCTCAAAGGTATCCTGGCCGCAGAGTATGTCGTCCATGTAACATGATGTTTCCAGGGCCTCGGTAGCCATGGGAAATTTGTGACGATCGTCCTTGGCGAGCTGCAGCAATGTTTTTGGTGTTCCCAACTGATTTTCATAACCTGGCTTCATAGGTATGTGTACTTCATACCGACCACTTTCCAGGCGTTTAGTTGTAGATTGGTATAAATTTTCACAATAATGATCTCCTGATGTTTGAGTGGTAGTGTCCGAATTGATGTCCTCTAATTCCCAATACTTAGACAAATCGGGAACCTCCTTGATAAGTACATGACAATGATAAGTTTTTACCGTTCCTGATAAAATCCAACCAATCCTGGTTTGTTGTGCCATAGGGGCGAGCGGTGGTCCTTTTATTAAACCCTGCATGATGATTTCCGAATATACTGTGGTATCTAATAAAAGCTCAATGGGTCTGGAAACGTTATATTCGGGGTCGGCTAAGTTGATATTTTGTAAATGGTCCCAATGCTTCATAGGGAAGGATTCATTTTGGTAAATTCCCGACAACCCGTGATACTACTAATGCTTCTGTGCTAAATTGATAATCGTCATAAATCGATTGACAGTCGATGGTGACGATTCCTGGCTAAATCTCGGACCTTTCCCTGTTCCTGTTATGGCCGTATTGCATTTCTTACGTTGCAAGCCTAACATCTGGACTATGTTTTCTGATATTAATGAGACTTGGGCACATTGATCTAATAATGCTTTAACAGTGATATAAGTTCCGTCAGACGATTTAAGTTTCAAAAGTATCGTAGTGAGTAAGCTTTCTTCGTCTTCCGCAGCGAGATAATTAACATTGTATTGTTTTTTGTTGGAAGGAGAAGAAAACGGTGTGGCGGATGATGTTGAGGGTTGAGGATGGGTCGACCACCTGGGGGAAGCAGGTGGGGTCGACGGCCTCGGTGACGATAATTTTGACCTGCTAAATGCGTCATGAAGTAAAGAATTATGCTCGCCGTTGCATTCTTTGCAACGTTTTGTAGAATAACACGGTTTACCATTGTGCTTAAATAAACAATTTTGGCATATGCTAAGTTTCGAAACTGTTGCTAACTTCTTATCCGACGACAAATTATTAAATTCGCTGCAAGAGTATAAATCATGACCCAGATTGCACAATGGACACTGGCGCGTGTAAGTTGCTAAGGCTTGATTTTGATGATTCTTACTGAACGGATGACGATAATTATAGCCTTTATTATTATTCAACTTAGGTTGATATTGATTGGATGATTTCGAATTATGCGTTGGCGATGTATGATTTGGTTTGAACAATGACGATTCTTTGTCTTTTCTGTTGATAGGTTCTAATGCTGTAAATTTATTTTCTAAAAATAGAATAAATTCGTCAAATGTGGGAAGCTCTCTCGGTGCTTTCCTAGCCTCCTTATAATCGATGTAAGTTTCGCTGTCTAATTTGCGAGATAAAAGATGGACAACTAAAGGATCCCAAGTTTGGGTATCTACCCCTAAGTTATGTATAGCATGAATACATTCGATGCTGGTATCATGCAACCTTTTTAATTCAAAAGCAGTGGGTTTGCTGATGTTAGGTTGATTGAGGAATATCTCGATTTGCTTTGTGAATAGGACTTGGGTGTTGTTATAACGACGAGTTAAAATGTCCCAGGCTGTGTCATAATTATCAGCCGAGATATGGAGATGTTGTATGAGACGTTCGGGCTCACCCCGAAGCTTACCCTTGAGATGCTGCATTTTCTGCGCCTTGGTAATGGTTTTATTATTATGGATGGACTCACAGAATAAGTCAAAGAATGTAGGCCAGAAAGTATAATTTCCGGAGAAAACTGGGATTTCTAATTTGGGAGTAGATTCTACAGTGTGGGCTGTAGAACTGAGAAGTTGATTTAACTCGCGTTTCATTGATTTGTAAGAGGATTCGATTTTATAAAATTCATCATCATAAAATACATCAGTACCCTCGAGAATACTGTCGATTTCTAAATGAAGTTTATCGATTGATTTCCAACGTAATTGAATATTATTGATTTCGTCACTTGTATCTCCCAACGCTCTGAAATGCCTGATAAATCTATGCTCTTAATAAGTCGATTAAATGCTCTAAAATTTGCTCTCTGACTTGCTAATAAATCGTCAAGTTTATCGTTAGTTTGGGCAGACGATTCCGACCTCCTCCTAGTTTTAGTTTCGGAACCTTCACCCTGTTTTAAAGACATACAAGAATAAATAGACTCGTACGTGGATTTATAAACCTGCTTAGTTTGCTCATAAATGTTTTCTTGGAAATACTGATGCGACCTATCTTCTTCCTTAGCCTTGTTCAATATTTCCGCATGATTCTGATCGAATTCTTCCCAAAGAAGTTTAATAGTTTGAAGACGGGTTTCCAAGTACTCTAAAGTTTTTCTAGACTCAGAGTCCTTACCGAAATTGATATTGATTCGATGAATATTCTGATAAATTTCAGCCTGTCTTTTCAATGAAGCTTCCATGATAATAATGATTCAGGTAAAAATTGCAAAAAGGAACAATCTTACTTGAGGCTCGACGATAGTTGCGTAACAGCGCAACGATGCTGCGATCACTTACGGCTGCTTGCTAGGATTCCGCACGAATCACAACACACTGATAGTTTATGATAGTCAAAAATGTTCAAAAATGCTCACTAATGTCCTGATATTATAAAATGTAAACCGTTCACTGGTATGATAAATGATCACTGATATAAACTGATGATAAGTGATTGAATAGTTCACGAATGATAAATGATAGTTATGATTGTAGCTGGATCACTTTCTCATCAAACTGCTTGTAAGATGAAAAAGGATGTCGAAGGACCAAAACAATGTAAGGGTTGTAAAGTCCTTACACTGATGATAGATGGTGCAAGGGTTGTAAATCCTTGCACGAGATGATAATGATAAAAATGATAAAGGTTGATTGGAGATGGAAAACAACCGTATTGAGTGAATTGATATATTGCACTAATTTTTAGCTAATAAAATGCACAAGTGGCGAGAGTGCCGCGTAAGCGCATTGTATATTATGCTAGGGTTAAATAACTAAATGAACGGTGTTCCGTACAATATATCTACCATGGAAATTGTGGAATAATCTTCCCTCAGCGGTGTTCCCGAATAGGTTTGACATTGGAGCCTTCAAGAAAAGAGCCTATCGCTTTCTCAAAAAGTCGGCAACGCATAGTGACCTTCTTAGAGTCGTTGGTGTCTATGGACTGCGGTGATGGCTTACCATCAGGCAACCCGCATGCTCGTTTGCCTACTATTCTATAAAACCATATAGTTTTGAGGTTCGACCTGAGGTGGTCATAATTATTTTCTCTGCAGTGGTAGTTCCGAAATGCTAGTAGTTTGTAGCTTTGAGATTTATGATACAATATGATAATATAGTCAGTTCTTGACGTAAAAGTTTCAATAAAGCATGAATACCTAACACATCTAGTTATCTGCCAAAGCGTTTAGGAATGATGATCATCACATTTTTCGAAATATGAATCCTGAAACCATAACCCTCGGTTTGGCAGTCGTGTAAAAAAGGTGTACAGTGATATATAAAAAAACCGGCCAAGAGCGAGTCAAACTCGCGCACCGAGGGTTCCGTACACGCAAAGCATTATCTCACATTATACCTCTAACTAAAAGACCAACTAGTTTCAAAAACAAATTGAACTTTGCAGTTCGATCCCTAAGATTCATACTGAATCCAGCGCAAAAATAAGTTTGTAACACTTTTTTGAGACTTCCAACAAAATACTTACAACGTGAAGTAGGTACCAGTGGCATAGGGTGAATAAAAATAAAAGTAAAGCCGGGTCATACCTAACTTAACTTGTAAAAAATCATGCAATAAATTACATACCATAAATTAGTGTGTAGGTAGACAACAACCTATTTGTACTAATGCCGCCATTTCTCACCTAACAGCCTACGTGACGACAAGAAACAAACAAACACTAAACAATATAATATACCACAATCAAGCTAATCACTTATCACAATTATAAATTAGGATACGAATGCGCGCGAAACGATGGCTAGGTGGGGTGACTGACCTGAATCGGCAACGCGAATAAGTTGCTCTGATTGGACGAAAACATTTGGGAGGCTATCTGAGATCGGGTTATAATCGCTGTTATATCGACGAGTGGTTGTATGTAGTAGTAATGTGTATGTGTGCGTGAATTGCATACATTTGAATTCCCAATATTATGAGCGGGTTCCCCAGCCGCGATACCGCAGCATGCGTCCTACGATAGTAAAATCGTGTATGTGTGCGTTTGCGCGATTTCAAATACATTGCGTATTTTGTGTCCACCATATTGAAGAATATATTTTCAAAGCGCGCAATGTAATTATGTGCGCTTATTTATTCACGCGCTCATATAAAATTACCTTAATGAGAAATGCCGTCGATCCTCGGCTTATATTAAGGCAGTGTCATATATGTATATGGGTATAGATTTTTGTGCAAGAGTAGGCCGCGGTATTAAGCTATTAAAAAATATATATATATTTGAATCTGCTAAGGGAAGCCGGTAGGAATCGTGTTCTAAGGAGGCTTCGCCACTGGTAGGTACCGCATAGGTTTTTAGACGGACAGACGGTCAACAAAGTGATCTTATAATTATTCCGTTATATGTTCCGTTTTTGCCTTTTGAAGCACGGAACCCTAAAAAATCGATAAACACACATACTTCCGTCAGTCACGAATGCTCCAATAAATAACAAAGATTAAGCGCCGCGAATGTAAAGCCAACCCGTGTGTTAATACAGCAATAAATTACATACATACATACATACATATTATCACGCCTTTTTCCCGTGGGAGTAGGCAGAGACTAGCGATTTCCACTTGCTACGATCTTTACAGATCTCTCTTGCTTCCTCTACACTCATCACTCTCTTCATACATGCTCTCCGGTTTTGGTAAAAAATTACCAGACTAATTACTGAAAATTTGAGTTTGCTTCGTTGAAAATTAGAATATTCAATGTTGGATCCTATTTTCTGAGCTTTTAGAAACCCTAATGACTGAAAAAGTCGCATTTCGTAACTCTTTTCATTTACATGATTTGAGTTAAAAATGATATGAATTAAACTGAAATCTAGAAAAAAATGAAAGATTATTTTTGGTTTTGTACTTCGATTCATCCCTTTCAGTCAGTAAAAGTCGCTCTTGAGAATTATTTTATGAATAGACAGTTAGTTCGCACTTTTATCCAGAACCGTTTTTAATAAACCTTGAAAGGTATTTGTATTTATCTGAAAATGAATTAAATCCGAGAAAGTACCAAGTCCTCTAATACAGCTGGTATATACTAAATAGCTGGCCGCTATGCTAACAACTTTCTTTATTTCGTAGTAGGTAACATTGAATTCAATCCGTGTTACATTCCTTTATGTCTTGTGCAACTTGAACCTGCATTACAAAACATCGTCAAAGAAAAATGTGTCTCATTTGATACACATTTTGAATCTCTAACACAGCGGTTTCAAAGTTTTACCTAACATCCATATCTGGCGAAAAAGGAAGTAACTAAAAATCATAGCAAATTTAATAAAAGGACAATTTATTCTCTAACCATCATATCAGTGAAAGATTGCCATAACCTTTCGCTATATAAAGGCGACAGATCCCGACTTGGTGATTCCCTGCCGCGGGTGCCCGAATCCTTTTGTGGCCGCCACAATATTCCGACGCTCCGTGTGATTGCTATTCAATCGCTTCAGGCGTTCGACAAATACATATTTCAACTCTGATTGGGATAATAACCGATGATTGTTACTCACATTTTTTTTTCGAGTCAGGATGGCTAGAACAGCATGTTGTTATGGCAGTAATTGTCTCTTTACTTCGTTTTAAAGTAAAAAAAAAGTACATTTGTAGCAGTTTGAAAATTTATCTGAAAAGTCACCCTGTATGTATGTATACACTCACCTGCTGGTTGGCATCTTTTTCACTGCTCTCCGACACTGAGGATCCCGTGGACTTCTTGCACCACCCTGGACACCAGCGACGGCACATACACCTGCAAATTTATGTCTACGTGTTAGACCTTCTTTTTTAAATTAACCCATTTTGGCCAATACTGGGCAAAACTCTCCCCGATTTGCTTCCACTTATCCCTAACAACAGGTCAGGAAGAGGGAGACCCAAAAAGAGATGGATGGACTGCGTGAGGGATGAAGGAGGGCATTGGGAGTGAATGTTGATATGACTGGGAACAGAACGTTATGGAGATTGGAGAGATAGGACATATGATGGGACAAGATGTGATGATGATCTCTATTAAAAATAAGTAATGTTCGGTATACTGAAGCGGCGGTGATTCGCCGGTGACCTGGCCCAAGGTTCGAATCTTGCACACTAACTGATGATTTTATCAGCTAGTATGTGAAATGAAGAAAACGTAGGCAAAACCACTTCATTATCATTGCCAAAAAGTCGTTGGATGTAGTACATTCCACGTAAAAAGTTTTAGTAATAGTACAGTAATAGAACAGTGTTTTTTCCCGGGATGAAAGGTACCCTATGTGCTTCTCCGTACTTCCAGCTATGTGTATGCGAAATTTCAGGAAGATTGGTTCAGTAGATAAAACGTGAAGAGGTAACAAACAAACAAACAAACTCACTTTCGCATTTATAATATTAGTTAGGATATAACTTATTAGCTACTAATATAATACGTAGAAAAGTATAATTGTTTTTATGTAGCGAGCGCTATCTTGTATAAAAATACCATATACTCTGTACAATAGTTACTCTATTTCCTAGACAAATGTATATCGTTTTCCGATTAGTCAGACCATCCGGACCGGAAACTCACTTGACTGCCGGACGGTCGGTTTGTCTATACAAAACTGCTACAGATTTATATGAGGCTAGATAACGCATCTTCACTTATTATTTTAAGGCTAAACGTTTGTAAAACATTGACGTCGAGCAATCACGACGTCAATGTTTTACAAACTCACCTTTTACTTTTTACTTTACTAAGTAACCCGCATTTTTTTATGTTTTTTGATATGTTTTGTATGTGTGTGATTCTTATCTTGGAGAAAAGGCTGTTCAGAAGTTTTTTTGCGCAGCTTCTTCTTCACTTGCGCTTTGGACGGGCGTTTAAATTAGTTTAATTTCACAAAATACTATAAAACCACTGTCACTGTTTTCGCTAACAAGTCTTGTGAAATATTTACAATCGATTTATTCGCTGCAGAATTTGACATTTTTACGTTCTTTTCGACTTGACTTATTGCGAATGCGATATAGAAATTGCGTTAAAACGACGAGCGGCAGGTGATTACAAGAATATAATTTGCTTTTAAAATACATTCCTTAACTAATTATAACTACTAGCAACAACTGTATTTTAATTCCTATCAAGGATTTAAGGAATGAATTATTCCAAGGATTAAAATATTTATTGTATTATTGAAGTACTGAGCGCTCGTTCTCACATTTCATATTATTTATCCACCTTAATTTAGTACCATGTATCTCACGAGGTATCTAGCCTTATATAACTCTGTAAACTACAGTAGGCATATAACCGCAATTGGCAGAGATCCAAGAAAAAAATTAAAAGGGACTTGCATTTTTTTGTCTGTCAACTTTACGATTGAAAGTTTGGGGAACTGTTTTATTTGTTTTCTCCAAAACTAGCATTAAAAAGAATGATGACTGAATATATTTGTATGCTTTTAAAGACTAAACTTTTAGTTCGATTCCTTTATTCATACCGTTCGATGCCTCGTATTCATTAGGATTTTGACTAGTTAAAAATATTGAATAATAATATTAGTTCTTTTTTTGAGAATTTTGTAGTGTATTTTTTCTTTGACTTTAATTAATCTGTAAGAAATTAAAGTAACGCAGGTTTTTGCTTATCGATTCGTGTATTGAAAATGCAAGTGTTTTACAAAATTACATTATAATTCTATAACAGCTAAGACAAAATTCTACTACCCTTCTATACATATATAATATTATAAATGTGAAAGTTTGGATGTGAGTTTGTGAGGATGTTTTTTACTCAATGAAGCAAAATCTACTAAACGGATTTCGATGAAATTTGGCATACGGATAGAAAAATACTGGGAATAGCACATAGAGTAATATTCATCCCGAAATTCTCACAGAAACAAAGCCCCGAGGCGCGGCTAGTATATTAAAAAATAAAAAACATATTTTTTTGTTAATTGTGCTATTTAACACCATCTCATTCCGGACCAATCAAAACCCATCTCCTGTATAGGAAACACCAATCAGGGATATCGTTAGCGCCGTCGACCGGCCCAGACCCGGTCGCCCGACGGCCGGACGCGGTCCGGACGGCCGGACAATTGGCCGGACACGATTCAGTGAGTTGGCACAGTTCCAAGAGCGTCGAATTTACGGATTATATTGTAAGCTCGTTAAATCTTTTTTATTCTGTGCGGAATTTTAAAGCGACTATTTTTTATATGCTGTTATGATTTAACTGTTTAATTTTGTGTAGTATGACGATATACACGACCAGTAAAATGGCATTACTGGCCTAAACCTATGCTATTTTTTTTCTTTCCCAAATAGCGCTCAGACTCGGAATATATTTGTCAAAATAGTATAAAACATAGACATAAAAATTAAAGAAATCTTGTTCAAATTTAATTGTATAAAAACTTTAGCAAATATATATCGACAAAAATAATAATCATAAATACCTATAACGTTACTGTAAAAAAATAAATATTTGTACTAAATAAATTTTAACTATAATGGAGACAGACGGATTTTCCCATACAACAGTCGTGCGTCGTAGACGCCTACGACTGCTTGCTACGCCGTAGATTCTCGCCTACGACTATGTCTATTTGCTACGAGTGTGCTACGAACGATAAATCAATACATTCTGTCTGTATGTTTGTACGCGTATCACGCAAAAACTACTGGACCAAATTTGATGCGGTTTTCACTGTTGTATTATAGAAGGACTAACTTAAAATATGGCGTAGGTTTCATCTCGATACGCAGCTTAGAACCAGAGAAATCAACAATAGTAAATTACGCGCGGACGAAGTTCGCGGGCACAAGGTAGTATCGAATATATCGTGATACGTCAGCAGAATCTACGAAATGGCAGTGTAATAATAAAAATCAATCGTTTCAGAAACAAGGCTTCACAGGATATTTCTTACGTAAAGTTTAAAAACCATAGAGCTAGAAAAAAAAAATACTTAGAGGCACAGACAGCTGAGGAAGCGGGATGTCAGATATGGTTTTTGCCTATGTTGGTGAAGGACAGGTAATATCTTCTGTGAAGCTATTTTTTTGTCAAGTTTGTCATTTTTGGTGTGTTTTGGTTCCATAGAATTTGTAGGCAATCTGTAAAAAAAATTGAATTTGGAACACACTTTTATGAACGTTTTTGGGCTTCATTTGACAATCAAGTTTATATGTCTATTAAAGAATGCTTTTTTTTTCTATGTCTATGTTAAAAACATATGATTCTACTACAAGTACTACCTCAAAAACTATATTTGCAAAAAAGAAACAAATCTATACACACACTCCCACAGAAAGCCAGAGAGTAAGAGAAATTTAGACGCAACACATCAAAAGATTGCAAGTTTTATTTACTAGCTATTATGTCCCACTGCTGGGCAAAAACAGCAAGTGAATTTAGTACGAATAATTTAAAAAATACTACCTGTTACCCTCGGCTTCACGGGAACAGTGCTTTTTCCCGGAATGAAAGGTACCGTATGTCCTTCTCAATACTTCCAATGCGAAATTTAAGATTTAAGTTTAGAACTTTAAAGCGTGAAGAGGTAACAACCAAATAAACAAATAAACTCACTTTCACATTTATAATAATATTAGTTAGAATATTTCCTATTTCTAGAAACAATACGGTCTAAATCAGCCATCCTAAGTTCGTAACATAGTTTATTCGATTAACCCCGACCCAATTCCGTCGCGTCGGTCGGAATAGAATCAACTATATTATTAATTTACTGAAACTGTCTGTAATCTAGAAAATTAAGTGTCAGTGGTTAAATTAACCTCGAGTTTTTCTTTCGATTGTTGATCGAAGGAAAACTCATTCGAAACAATACAATTAGATTAAAGGTGACAGCTTAGAAAACGGCCCGAGAAATAAGGGCACATAATAAGTGTGTGTGTGCTCTTATTCTGACAGTACAGTCCATTACATTACGAATTTATTGCTTAGACTTAAGGTATATTTTTGATCGCAATTAACATGGCCTGTGTTTCGCATTGATTTCGTATTTAAAGGATTTTTCCGATCAAACAGTATATTTTTATACAAGGTTTTGTTGACGAGATTTTTGTGGTCCATCTGACATTTTATTTATTTCATTTTATATACAGCGTGTCATTACAGGCTTAACCTAATCCAACATCGCTAAAAATAAATTGAAAAATTATAAATTCGGGACACAATAATGTCTGTAAATTTCTCCACCAACATATTAATGCTTTACCACCAACATCATAAGTCACTTACCATGACGAAACATAGAGAAGATACCTGGTAGCCTAGTTGCTGAGCAGGTAAATTCAACTATGAAGAATACGACTAGAAAGACAAAAAAAAAAAGTCATATTTGATCTTACCCTTATCCCTAACAAACAACAGCAAACGCTCGACCAAATTAAAACGAAAGTTTAATAAAAACACACTAAAAAGTATCACAGCTCACTCTAGAAAACAAACTTGTATTTTTAACACACCACCTAAAAACCCAGAGTATATTTACAAAAACGAAACACTAGGTGCCTCGTAACGTGCCCAAAATATGAGGGCCTGGCCTTTGGCCCGATAATACGGGGTTTCGGAATAGGAGCAAGTTTTCTAATAAAAATAACGGTGTCTAGGCTTAGTTTAGATTGGTCGAGTTACTGGCCAGCTAGCCTGAGTAGCCAGCGTTCCATCTAATGTCAATTCGATTTATTTATTGCTTTTTACATTGTACAGTAGGTTCAGATAATTTAACATCTCAGTCACTTCACTTCTTTAAGTACAGTGTAATGGAACAACAACCATAATTTAAAAAATAGATACAATTTATGTTCCGAAACTGGCGCGATTTTGACGAGTCTAGTTTGAACGGCCGGCGCTTCGCCTCTCGGCGAGCAAAAATAAAGTTTCAGCAGAAATAATTGCTTGCTTTCCCAGATACATTAGTGATGAGCATTACAACTCAGGCACCCACTTGGTAAGAGGGGCAGAGAAGCGATCCTTGAGGTACTCGCTTGGAGTACCTCAAGGGAGGTGTTCGAAGATGATGGAGACCCTTGCCTAGCCGAAGTAATATAAAATAGTTATTTTATATTACTAAGTACAATAGCATTCCTAGGTTTTTTCCATTGATTATAAATAAATATGGAAGTATAACTCTCATACAACGAACGCTCTAATCTTGGTTCCATTTACGCAAACAAATGTACTTAAATACAACAAAACACTCACACATTCTCATAGAAAAAGCTAGTACACGATTGGGCGCGTCAAGGTCACGGGGCGGGGTCAACACACCGCGGCAGCCGGCTACCGCTCAAACAAACGGCCCGGCCGCTTGGCGTTTGAAGTCTCGGCACAGAATTAATATAAGTACTACGTAGTCTCGGCAAAGGAAAGAAAGGTAATTCCGCTGTTCTTCATATCTGTGTGATTTCTACACCACTTTACGACACACGATGGCCTATTTTTGCTAATTAAACTTGCGAAATTACTCGATGATATGTACAATTGACTGACACTTATGCGTTAGGTACAAGTACAACCGTTGAACTCGCTGCGCCACGGCGAACTGAGGCGAAGTGAGGTTTCTATTTTACGCCCCGCCCACCTAGGTTCCTATTTCGTGGAACCATTTTTTTGGCGTTGTTAGAGTTCTATGGTATATTAGTTCGTTGGTTTTTTCTCATCAATCTTAAATCTTTTGAAATTACATTTAATATTACAAAAATACGATGTATCTTTGAGCCAGTCAACTCGACCAATATGAACTGTCGTTATACACTGCCATGGGACCGATCCACTCGTTGGAACAGACATCTTCAGGAAACCCATTTTATTTTTGTTACGCCTTTGTAGGCTTCATGTACCTGCGACAGATTCAAAGTTCGCGGAGTATATTCTCCTATATTATATATCTTGCCCGCGACTTCGCCCGCGAGACTGTCGTTTGGAACCCCTTTCAATGGTGGAATTTCCAAAATCCTACGCTATATCTCCAAAGGGTTGCAATGGAGTCAAAAACATGTATGAAAACACAAGTCTGCCGCAGGCAAAACTAATACTTTTCTAAGTTAATCTTTGTTGCTAGTATAGATCAAACTATAGAAATAGCCTATTCTTTCTTCCCTCCCCTCTACCTTCACAATAACCAACGAGTATTATCTCAAATGACAATAAGCCCGCAACAATACAGAGCTTATTAACCACAGAGTATTAATTTTCTCTATTTCCGGATCACTAACTACTGTCATAATTGTAAGTATGAAATATGGGTGTCTATCAGTATGAGCGCTTTTATCTTTGATTTTGTTTTTGTTGTCGAGGACCTCGGAGCGTTTTCGCGCTAAGCCTGCGATAGTGACGGTTAAGCAACTTTCGCGATGGTCAGTCACGGGATGGGTGACCAAAAATTATTATTTCGACCTTCCTGCTCCGGAAGGCAAGCCATTAGTCCCAGCTGTATTTGCAGCCGTTAAAACCCACCAAATCTGCATTGGGTCTGCGTGGTGGGTCATGACCACAGATTTAGATTAGGCTAGACACCGCATGTTAGTTCGATAGTATGAAAACCGAGGAACTATTATTTCGACGTCACGCCAGTCATTTTAGTGATGGGCGCAACATTAACGTGAATGAAGGCTAACTGAGTAGCAAACGCGCGATTGTTTGTCCATTGGACATACGCCGGGCACGCTTGGACATACTACTTGCGGCATCTAGAGTATATTAAAATCTGTGGTCATGTCCCATCATCATTATCATCATCCACAGCCCTCCGTGACTCATCCTCCTTATCTAATTCATCTATAAGAAAAGTCAGTGCCCTAGCAGTTCGAATATTAAAATATCTGGTGAAGATGAATAATTTTATTCTACGAGTTTTTAATTTTTTTTCTCTTGCTTCCATGCTGGTCTGGGAGCGAAGAAAAAACATAGAATGTGCCAGCTGCTTCTCTTCCCGCGCAGATTGTAAAAGCCAATCGAGGGAAATGGCTTTAAACTGGGGATTCCTCCACTCATAGGCGATGGGGTAGCAACCTGTCACTATACCTGAATCTCCATTCCATCAGAGAGCCCACTATTGAGCTAAGCGTGGCCTTCGAGTCTCACGACTCTTGGCTCTGTCTACCCCGTAAGGGATAAAGACGTGATTCTATGTATGTATGTTCTCTTGCATAACCTTTTTGGCATTTTGTCCACACTTACTTATTATTTATTTATTTTATACATTCGGATTATAAATTTTTGTTTATTTATTCTAGTATGGCAGTGGGCGGGGCACATAGCTCGTAGAACAGATAGCCGTTGGGGCAGAAAAGTTCTCGAGTGGCGACCACGAACCGGAAAACGTAGTGTTGGCAGGCCTCCCACTCGGTGGACCGACGACCTGGTGAAGGTCGCGGGATGCGCATGGATGCGGGCAGCGCAGGACCGGTCGTTGTGGAAATCCTTGGGGGAGGCCTTTGTCCAGCAGTGGACGTCTTTCGGCTGAGAGAAGATTCTAGTATCTAAATTAAATCTTTTTTTTCTCTTCTTGGCGTGTCGATGCCATTCCAGCGATCTATTTAAATTACCACTGCCACTAACTAAAGTAACTAAAAGATAGTAATCTATCTAACTGATAAAAGGACAAAAATGTGATAAGTATCCGTCTGAGTAAGGATGAAGCAAATGGTCCGTTACATAATCCTGGCGAAACTGCCGATAAGCTTTACTGAAACGACACGTTGCTAGAGTAACCTTTCAGATTTACTTGTGAGCATGGAAGTATTAGGTAAGTACAGACATCTCCAGAAGTGGAGTCAGAATTTCTCATACTAATTGATTATAGAAGTGTTTGCACTTAAGACCTTATGATTGTGTGTTATTTGTAAAACGCCTATGTGTCTGTGCAATGTCAACCGACCGAATACGATGTTTCCATAGAAGTAGGTAGGCTGGCGCGGCGAGTCGGCGAGCGCTTCATACTTTTATGGATTTCATAGACATACTATGAATGATACGGAACGTTCATAGTATGTCTATAAAATCCTTGCTCTAACTTTATGGTATCGTTACTTCGTATGGGTGGTCAGTATGGACCAGTGAAAATGAATATTTGACGGTGAATGAAAAAAAAGACAGACGCAAATTTATCACTTCAACCGAGTTCTCGTTTTAGTTGAACGCATTTGTTAGTGATAGTTATCTAAGTATTTGTGGAATATTACTTTACCAACACTTGCCAATATAGGCCATTATAAGTAGGTATTATGGAGACTATTCGGATTTACTTTGCATGATAGTGGTTGCAAAATAGTCTCAATTTCTAATGAAAGGAACTGGATTAAGTGTGAGTATTTTTAAACAAATAAATAGTTGTGATTTGAAATATGTGTGTGTAAATGTGTAATATTTTGTGATTAATTCAAACATAAAATGATAACATAATATTAATGTATTGTATTGATATATTTTTCTTCGTGATTTTGCTTTGCATAAGTGATAGTTTTGAAATTAAATATAAACTAAATACCTAATTATATATTATTATATTTTTTTAGTGGACAACACGTTGGGTGTAGCGACTTGCTGCAGGGTAGCCTTGCCGCAAAGTAGAAGACCGGCTATTATCTCTGAGCAGCAGCAACAATAATGTTGGAAGAATATGAAGGCGATGATTTTACCTACCAGGCGTTATGCTGATTTATTTGATGTTTCGATGCCTATCTACTGTTCGTCGTGCATATCAAGCTGGTGGCGTGCATAAAAAAACTGGATAATTTATTTCGCTTCCAGAAATAAATGTCATCCTTGGCCAGCGCGGTCTTCTAACCTCAACTCCATAGAAAATCTATGGGGCCTGATGGTGCATAGAAGATGAGCAAGGAAGAATTAGTTTCTCATTGTATGGATGTTTAGGACAGTTTTTTTGTGATTGAAATATGTGTAGAAAAGACAACAACGGCAACTTTACAAAATAGTGAGTTAATTATTTGTGTTTAAATTTAATCAGTGAGTTCATTCCTTAAGTAGGTATATTCCAACTGTCCTCTTTCTATTGTATCAAATCTGGTTTTATAAAAGTATAAACATTATTTAAATTATTTTTATACTTACTTATTACTTGTTTTTGTATTTTGCATTACAAATACAAGGTTATGTTTCGTAATAGGAGATAAATTGTTAAATTGTTAGATGTTGAGGTTTAGTTTCAATCTTCTTTTCATGATGAAAACGAATACTTAAGCTATAACCTCAATATTTACTAACAAAAAGCGAAAGTATAATTTAGTAATAATATATAAAATAAATGAACAGATTCTTATAAATAACTTACTACAGAATGCTTATTTTTAAGTTCTTATTTATTCTGTAATTAGATAGGGAAGTGATTAAACATAAATTTTGAATTAGTTAGTGTAGTTTATAATAATAAATTTTACATAAGTATACTATACCTATTTACATGAATAAATAGTTGTCATGATTTTTGAGAATTTTTATTTCATAACAAATATATAAAAGCATATCAATTACATTATATAAAAATACTCTTGGCTTATGAATTGAGTTTAATATGAAAAATAAAATATCTGGATGTGACTCGAACTTTGACCTGTATCAACTGCAGTCCATCCGACTACCGATTAGACCAGCAGATGCATTAGCTTGTGACGAAATTATCAATTGGTTGCGTGTCACCGTACTCACCACTATTGGTTTGCTTTATAATAAACTATAGGTAGTGTATTATTATTTCTGAGTCAGAATTCACTACTTAGTACCCCGTAAATTTGATAGATGGCAGCACGTAGGCAGTATGAGCACGAAGCACTAGCATGCAGCAGAGTTGTGTCTTGGTGTGGGTGGGTAATATGATAATTAGCTTAGTGTGAGTAGTGTTCTTATTGTAATTATACGTTCGTTATATGGACGTAACGCACACAATGAAGGACTGCGCGCCTGCAAGGCAATATGATGTTTAAGGTATGACTCCACTTTTGACTCTTGACTGTACATACATATTTTCGATTGACCATGTCAATGTTACGTTTCGTAAAATTCAACCATCAAATTCAATCTCTATACGTGTATAATATTTGTAAGCAGTAAATAGGAGAAAAGTTTTATAACATTTTATAAAATAGTCTAGTCTAGCTATTTTGGATTTCTCTGAATCAATAATCCATTTTCGTAGGTAATCTCAATTTCGTAATAAATCAATCATAAAGTTAGAAAAAATAAGGACTTATAAATTCCTTCAAAAACATTTTATTTTTAATGGAAATAATCACCGTGATTCATAGGTTTCCCACGTCCTTCTAAATCCAAAACTCATATTCAATTTCTGATGTAGTAGAATTTCTTAAAAACCTCAATTTTTGTTTCCAAAAATTTAAATCAAAATGAGCATATTGGTGACTCACCGAATAAGAAGCGTCGCGAACAGCACAGCCAACAGCGGCAGCAGCGTCCCGAAGCAGGCCAGGAACAGAGTCTGCATGTCGGTGAAGCCTGAGAACACGGACAACACTGCGACAGGTCACATGCCCTCACACACCAGTGGTATACGCTTTATATACTAAGTTATGTTGCTATTAAAAAAAACTTGACTGTAGTACGTTTAGATGTATAGCAGTTAGGTGTGGCAGCAGTGAGATTTGATGGCCAGTAGCTAGCGGTGGCAGCAGTATAATAAGTAACTAGGTGTGACAGAAATGGCATTTAGATGAATAGCGATCATAGGCAACACTGAGACAGGTCACACGTCCACACACACACCAGTCATACTTGCTGTAGCTAATTAAAAAATGTACGAAGTAATAAATAAAGCTTTGTTACAAATAAATCAATTGGTGTTTCAACAATGTTAAAATTCGAAACTTTAAATTTTTCCCCGTCGTGTGTGTGTTTTACCCGTGTTACTACGAGTACAATGTCAATTTTTTTGAATATACCTAAATGAAAAATATTTTAAAAGGAAATCATTTCATTTCCATTCTCGCGCCGAGAAAATCACTGATTCATAATTAGTTTTGCTCCAATAATTTGTTGTGCAATGAGCTAGATAATTTCCATAATTTTGGTTTGAATAATTTGAAATGTTAACGAAGAATATTTTTAGGTGAAAAAATTCATAATTTTTATAATGGTAGCCAAAATACATACATACATAGATCAGGGGCACGGCAGTGCCCCCGCCAAGTCGAGCGCGAAGCAAACACTGCCGTACCATCCTTTACAGGAACCATTTCGCCGCATTTTCAGGCCCCTATTTGAGAACCTCTGGATAAGACCAGAACGAAGAAATTTTCGTTATCCAGTAAGCTATAATCACATACTTAAAATCCAAAATTTCAAGTCTGTAGGTCATTTAGTTCCGAAGTTAAGCGAAAGCAAAGTTTCGCATTTTCGACACTCACTCACTCATGATCATCAAAATAGAACTAGTACTTCCCACAAACCCAGAGAGCTGAAATTTGGTACAGAGTTAGGTTTTAATGGTCACATAAAGGGAAAACTATAAAAACTAGGATAATCGAAGATCTGGAGTACCTGGTGACCCTAATTAGAAAACACAAGAGCCCAATCAAACTATTAGAAATCGACATACCGCCTTTACAAAAAATATTCAACTAGGTGGGCCGCTTCATTTGATGTCAAAAATCGAAGGTCTGAAGTATCTCATGAAGAACCCTCAGCTGGTCTCAGCTGTATTAGAGATTACCATATCTCTATGGCAACGCCCCCTTCTATTGCTACATAAAAAAATCGACTGTCATTGCAAAAGTCCAGCGTAGAGGGACACATCTTCTTATTTAATCTAGCCTATAGCGTCCCACTTTTGAGCGAATGTCTCCCCTTCTGCTTAATCATAATAAAAGAGTAATTACATTTTTATAGGTTTATTACTACCATAATAATTACATTTTTATTATTAGTGCTTCTTCATCTAAGTATTAGTTTTAGTGCTTCTCCATCGGATTCTGTCCTGGGCAATGCACTTTGCTTCCGACCAGGAGAGAACGACTGCCTTTCCGCTGCAACGGTACGCCGCCGCCAGGTTTACTTGGGTCGACCAACTTTTCTCTTGTCCTGTGGTATCCACTCGAGAGCTTTCCTAGTATATAGGTCTCTTCGAAGCGTGTGGCCGATCTATAGCGTTGCACATTTCCCACAGAGCTCACGCTTGGAGATGATCTCTGGCCAGAAAATGCCAAGTATTTGCCATACTCGTTACCTCTATAATACGTTATAACCATACATATTCATCGGGATATTGTACCAAGTTGTTATTTGATTGTACTTAAAAGACAAATTTTTCGTTGTTGTCTGTTTTCATTCTGCTTTTAAGAGTTGCCCGCTTCTTCAAAAATTACCCTAAGTTCAGTATGAAAAATTGAAAATATTATGCCTCCTAATGCTTGATGACGAAAATAAGGTTATCAACTTGCATGAGGCCCCAATTATGTCGAAAATTGGTAATGATTATGGTGGTTTAAATGATATTGTTACATTTAAATTGTCAAAGTGCTGAGGAATGAATAAAAAATACTCATCAAGTATATTTTGACCCTTAATTTAGGGCTAAAACCCTCAATTTGATAACACTGATCAAGTGTCAAATAAAAAAATTCCTACATATCAAATTAACAAACGAAATATTATTTACTTTTGTTTGGGGTAAGCCACAAGTTGGAAACCCTGCTCGTGATAGGCCAATAATGACAGACAATAACCATTTTTTTAAAATTTATTTGGTCTCTGGTTTTTAGAACACTGGCTGTATTATTGCATGGGAAAAATAAAACTTCGATGAAGTCTTATTTTTCTTTGGAATCGAGCTAATTTTCAGTTATTCTTTACAATATTCCATGGAAGTAATAAGTACTTTGTACAATAAAGTACTAACTACTTCCATGCAATATTCTGAATAAATTTCTAGAACATAGACATAAAAAAAAAAATCAATTAAACATTTTTTTGCTAGCTCTATGGTCTAAAATTCTAGTAACCAATCTTCATGGGTATGGTATGGTTCATCCATCGAAATACAACTACTACGTATAATATCTCGATGGGTTCATCTCATAAATGTTGACTTCAAGAGTATAAAAGCTCAAGCTTCAGCGATCACCGAATACAACCGGCTTAGGCGTAAATACCGCGCCGATCTTACAGAAATTAAACGGTCTAAACCGTCTAAAAGATTAAATAATGAACGCGAATGGGCAATACGAAAAACTGTTGCTTACTGTACAAGAATCAGAACCGGAAAAAAAGAAAAGAAAGATTTGTAATAATAATAAAATTACTCCTAAAAAGAAAAAAAACTGTGTCAAATAAGAAAATTTAATAAAATAAATCAATATGTCCACGTTTCTACAAAAAGAAGTGAAATCCCACCAAAAACATTCTGTAAAAAACTAGCCAAGTCTCGATGGAGCTGTTTGTTTGTCTCTAAAAAGTAATGAAATCTAGATAAAGTCGTTCCAAGTCTAAGGTTCCTTACTGCGATTTCTTTATTATTATATTTAATGTTGTGTGACTTGGCCGTTGAACATTCTTTATACATTAGTGGCTTTATCAAGCCTACAATTGACTGGTTATTGAATCAACGTTTTCCAAGTGGCAATTTTCCATCGTCAATGGGTAGCGGTTCTGGCGACAGATTAGTGTAATGGTATCATGGAGCACCTGGTTTTGTACCCTTGTGTACCCTTCAACGGCCAAGTCACACAACATTAAATATAATAATAAAGAAATCGCAGTAAGGAACCTTAGACTTGGAACGACTTTATCTAGATTTCATTACTTTTTAGAGACAAACAAACAGCTCCATCGAGACTTGGCTAGTTTTTTACAGAATGTTTTTGGTGGGATAAATATTACCACGCCTTTTTCCCAAATAGTTCATGATTAAATAATGTATGAGTTTTTTTTACTCTTAAATGCCTAAACCTATTTAAGTTATTCTCAAAATTCTTTCATAAACCTTTTTAGCATCAGCGGTTATATATCCTCGTCCTCGTATTTTAAAACATTGAGCATGACATACGTTCTCCTGGCAATGTTAAATAGCAAATTCATGAAGCGACGCGCTCGACATGCATTTCATAGCAGGCGCTAATTTGACAAAAGGTTTGGACGAAACATGAGAGAGACGAGGGATCTGAGTACTAAATCGTACAACATCCAAGTACATTAATACTTTATAAATTGTTATTATTATTATTTTTATTTAATTTACATTAATTTTAAGATGCTAAGTTACCAAAAGGTACAAATGGAGAATCGGGAAGAGGTGTCTTAAACTTTACAAGGTATATTCAAAGTAGATAGAAAATGACTTTGAATTTGTAAGTAGCGAGAATTCACAGCCGTTTACATTGCAAATATGAGCGGCTATTCAGACGTGATTCAGACTCTGGGAGTTCATGTGGCAATCTGCCAAGTAGACTAGGCCATACTTAGTCTAGGCTATCAGTTTAGACAAATTTTGTTCAAAATGGTTCACGATATTTGGGAACTGTTCGCATTCTTTATTTATGAAACATGTGATTTGATGTTCTAGATTTTGCTCTATTCGTTTATCAAGTTTCATTGGAATCTGTAACGTAGATATTGTGCGAAGGAGACACAAACATCAATATAATCCATCACATTCATACAAAGTACAAACACCCGCTGAATATCGTTAAAGTTTTTAAAAAGGTAATGTTAATACAACATTTAAGTTAACATTTAATGCATAATATACTCACTTGTATCAGGAGCTAAATCGTTGTCCACCTCATGACCAGTGATATTCAATGAGTACGCACTCTTATTCTCACTAATCTTCGTCGGCTTCAGAACCTCCACTAATTCCACGTAGTCCACCTTCCTAAGCACATCACTACCGTTCCTGTCCCTCTCTAACCTATTATCACTGAACCCACCATTTTTCACTGCACTCCTATTATTAACATCACTGCTATTTATCTTAGCTGCGATCAGAAACTCAAATCTAGGCATATCTTCTGCAAATTCTGACTCAGGCCTAAATAATATATCCGTCAAAGTCTCTTCTCTGTCTGTTTCCGAATCTATTATATCATCCAGAACGGAGCTTGATATGTTTAATTGGTTTTCTATAGCTGCAGCGTCTTTTTTGTTGACTTCTAAAATACTAACTTGATCTGTCATGACTTTTTTGGACATGGCTTCATCGCGGTCTTGCTCAGATTTGACCATAGCTTCTAATTTATTGTTAGAACTTTTATTCGTTTCTTCTGGAGTTTCGTCATCATTAGCTACGATTAAAGTATCGGAGTTAGAGTCTACTGGTATGTTAAATGTGTTGTTGCTATCTGTGGTAAATTTGATAATGATATCTGTGTTGTTTTTATCGGAGTAAGGTCTTGCGTGGATGATATCTGCTGTCAGTAGGGAGTTTAGGAGGAAAAACATCAATTTTAATTTAACGTTCGTCATTTTGCAGGGTTTTTCAAGTTTCCATCGTCGCAAAGTTTTTGCCCGGGGCGTGTTCGGGAGTCAGCCCATTACGGCTCCCCTTTCACCTGAAACAATGGAAAAACTACTAATTATTCAAGTTTTCAAATGAATCGTATTGTTATCGTCGCACGCTTTTTGATGACCAGTTCTTTTGTTCATCGAAAGTTACATAATATTAAATGAAGAAGTCTGTAATGTTTTGTCGAGGAAGACACCTTTGTATGTTTATTTTCTTTTTTTCACTTTTCATTCAATGATAACTAACTTTGTTACGCCTCTCGAGATCGCTTCATTATATTAGTAGTTAGATAAACTCATTTCATCTGTATCATTTAATAAATTTAAAAGTAGTTTTTTTATCAGCCTATAGTGTCCCACTGCTGGGCAAAGGCCTCCCCTCTGGTTCGCCATTCCTGTCTATCCAGATTATTAATAGTAGTAACCTAACTATTTCATAAACTAGCTCGCCCCGGGGCTTCGCTCCCGTGGGAATTTTCGGATAAAAAGTACCCTATGTGCTATTATCGGTATTTTTCTACCCGTATACCAAATTTCATCGAAATCCGTCCAGAAGATTTTACGTGATTGAGTAACAAATATTCTCACAAACTCACATACAAACTTTCGCATTTATATTATTAGTAGGATGTAAAAGTTTCTTTTTTCGTGAATAATTATATCTTCGTACATTCTGATCGGCTGAATCATAAATACTTTAAGGATCCAAAGCTAAGCCTCCGAAAAGCCTTCCCCATCTCCATTCACCAATCGCATTATTCACAAGTTTGAATGATTGCCCCTGTCAAAGCCTGTGAATAAAGTCACTTCTTTCCCCAAAAAGGCAACTTTCGACCTTATCATAATAATTTAAAGTCGTTTGTTAAATAACATGAAAGGTGCCAATAATAAGTTGTGGGTTTAGACGAGAAGATATTCTGGATTGTAATTTCTTGACGTCTTTATAGTCTCGGATATTTGTTTCTTATATTTTATTTTATTTTTGACTGTACTTGTTTATGTATAAAGATATATACGACCTAACGGTTTCATAATTTCTTTCGGCATTTCTTCTTAGCAGTGGTCGTTCCGAAATGCTAATAGTTAGCTTTGAGAGATACTATGATTATATAATTCGTTTTCGACGTGAAAAAGAGCCTTCTTTGAAGGCTAAGTTGCAATAAATTTTTTGATCTTGCTATTGCTTCACTAGCTTCGTCTCGGGGCTCTGCTCTCGTGGAACTTACGGGAGAAAAAGCACCTCATGTGCTAGCTCATAAGGTACTTTTTATCCCGAATTCATAATTTTAGTAGGAATAGTGGGACGAATTTGGTTAGGTTAGGAACTAGAATTATGAACTCGAAAGCTCGGAAGTAAAGCATGTTTGTGATTCAATAACGCAATATCCATTTGACGGATTTTGATGAAAATTGGTACACGGTTAGAAAAATACCGATAATCACATATAGTACTTTTTATCCCGAAATCCCTAGACGCAACTCGTTGCAAATAGGCCGCATAAATATCCATGCAAGATAACTTGACATGTACTTTGTTTTTTTATTATTATTCAATGAGTCAAGGCCTTCGAGCAACAAGGACTTCCGCGCACGGCCCGGAATCCGTGTTGCTCTATGTTCAAGGCCATACAATAATATACTTGTACCCACAGACTTATAATATAAGTAGTATATATAATATAAGTCTGTGCGTGTACCCTTCTATAAACGCTCGCTACCAAGATGCACAATATAATTTGCACAGGAAATGTGGTCTGTCTGTCTTGGCGGGAGTTAGTAGAGCTAGCACTATTATTTGAATGGATGGCATCCACATACATTACACCACAGAGATCGAAATAATAATATATAATCAATTCGAAAACAAAATATAGGGCCAATAAAAGTAAAAACATTTTTTCTTTGAATTTTCCTCTGTCTCTTTGTCTGTCTGTCTGTCTGTCTGTCTGTATAAACATACACACAGACAGACAAAGCGTACGCGAATCACGCAAAAACTACTGGACAAAATTTGATGCGGATTTCACAGTAGTATTGTTGAAGTTCTAACTTAAAATCTGATGTAGGTTTCATTTTAATACGGCGCTTTGAACCTGAGATATTAACAATAGTAAATTACGCGCGGAAGAAGTCGCGGGCACAGGCTAGTTCCGAATAGAGATAGACCTAGTAGAAATTCACAGATAAAGTGATAACCAAAGATCAGGATTACTAATATATCTTTGTTAGTCGAAAATCGTCCTAATAAATAAATAATCTAGTAAATCAGTCAAGTTATATGGCATATCTTTGCACTTGGGTTATCTAGTCTTGTTAGATGTCTGTGGTGACGTCTCCCTCCTAAACAATTTGTCAGACAAACGGCCCTGTATCCTTAAATGTCGGCAAAATTGGATACAAAAGAGACGGCATCGAGTATTATTCAATCCGTGCCTTTTGTTGATGGACAAATATATTTGACGATATTTTATAGGATACTAGCTTTTGCCCGCGGCTTCGCCCGCGTTCGCCCGCGTGAATTTCCCACGGGAACAGAGCTTTTTCCCGGGATGAAAGGTACCCTATGTCCTTCTAGTACTTCTAATTATGTGTGTACGAAATTTCAGGAAGATTGGTTCAGTAGAAGGATGGTTCATAAACCAACAAACAAATAAATAAACACAAACTCACTTTCGTATTAATATTAGTTAGGATAAGGACTAGAGCGAATGTAAAATTTTGCTATTTTTCATCGATAAAACACAGGCTACACGGGAATATTATCCCGACCCGAAGGACAGAGGTACAAGTAACAAAATTAAAAACAAATTTGCTCAATCAGCGCTTGATTACGTTGTGGTCAATACAATTTATTAAATTAACTCTTTTTTTATTTTTGCAATAATATTGTATTTTATCGCTAAGTCAGCCACCATACGCTTTATTTTGTTGGTCAGCTTGATACAATTAAAAGAAATTTATTTTTTAAAATTTTTGTCGTCCTCCATTCTCGAGATCCCTGATAATCACTTTTCATTTACGTTCTGCAAATTGCATAATCACAACCTAATCTACTATTAATCTTATAAACACTTTACTTAACAATAAATATCAAATTCGCCTAGCAAGCTATTCCAAAGACTTGTCTAGTGGTGTATGTCATATCTTCCATCTCCGTCACCCACTATCTCCCTGAAAGAGATAAGTCGAGCCGTGCCTTTAGGAATCGCTTAGGGGTCGTTAAGACCGATGTGTTGATAGTGGACGTTCGATGCTATCTCCAGGGTCAGGTAACACTTTAACCGTTTTTGTTTGAGGTTTTTTTAGAGAGAAGATACAAAATCTGTTGATTTTTTTTATTTACAGACCTCGCGAGAGAGCGAACGAAGCGAGCGAGGTCTCCATTTCAGGTTGGCCAAAAAAGCTTCGATGTATCTGTGTGTTATCGCATTTCGCAACCGATTCCCGTGAAATATTGGGAGCAAGTTCGATAAACGAGGTAGTCCACTTAGAGCACTAATCCGAACAGCACAAACGCGAACAGCACAAGACCATGTCCACGAACAGCACAATTTAATATTTTGGCATGTGCTGTTCGTGGATTCTAATTTTTATTTTATTTTGGTCCACGAACAGCACATACAACTATTATACTTATATTATGTTTATTAATTTGTAAATACTCTTGGAACCTAGTGCTGTCTGCTGAATGTGTTCCTTATACAGGCGATATTATTTTTGTTACTAAATGTCGCCTAGACATATTTCGTATGTACCAACGAAAGTAGGTATGTGTAATTAATAAACGATCAAGTGATGTTATCGATATCTTTTATTTAATATCGTCCTGTACAAGGAACAAATCAATATAATATAAGTATAATAGTTACATGTGCTGTTCGTGGACGAAAATAAAATAAAAATTAGAATCCACGAACAGCACATGCCAAAATATTAAATTGTGCTGTTCGTGGACAAGGCCTTGTGCTGTTCGCGTTTGTGCTGTTCGGATTAGTGCTCTAAGTGGACTACCTCCGATAAACATGTCAAAATCGATAGTCAAGCAATTTTTTGGAAATTTTTGAAAATGAGTTGTCAAGATTTTAATCCATACTAATATTATAAATGCGAAAGTTTGGATGTTAGTTTGTGAGACGGTCAGTTTGTGAGGATGTTTGTTACTCAATCACGCAAAATCTACTGGACGGATTTCGATGAAATTTGGTATACGGGTAGAAAAATACCGGAAATAGCACTTAGGGTATTTTTTATCCTGAAATTCCCACGGGAGCGAAGCCCCGGGGCGTGGCTAGTATCTAATAAAAACCTATGGTGTGAAAGTTCCTTCAATCTGCAATCTCTAAAGATATACGTTTTATTTGTTTTAGTTTTTTAGTATATTAAAAACTGTCAGCTATGTAGGTCAAACTCGATAGGGTTGAGACTCACGACAATTTTAGAAACCTATTTAAAAATTAATCCCGAGCTAGCTGAGAAAGATATGTCCTTGGCCGACTTTGCGATCACATAGAAAAGAAAGAGAGATCTACATTTTTCTTTTAGACTGCTCCCAAACCAGCACAAAGAGCTAGGTAGTACTTAGTACCACTTATTCTGTGGTAGTTAGTTAGCCCCCGTTTTGCCCCAGTTAAGTGCTTTGAACACTCAAATAAAAAATATTCCTTACCCTTTTAGACCGAAATTGGCGCTCAAATGTTTTGTACAAACATTACCCAGAACTTACCAAATTATATTATGTTTTATAGAGCTTCTGAATTTGAACGAAAGTTTCAGTCTCGAATTGGAGCTTTTAGTAAATTAATTGGGTTGTAAAAGTAAAGTTATCATAAAAACCGTCCAATTCGTAAATCTTTTGTATTTTGAAATAATCTCCTTTTCGTTTGTTTCTACGGAGGTCAAAATATGTGGTAAGTAGTCAAATTTGTGGTGAGGTTAATGAAATATTTGGTTTACTAGCTGTTGTCCGCGCCTTCACCCGCATCAAAATATAAGTCTTATGAGTTTTTCATACAAAATTACAACCCCCATTGCAGCCCCTTGGAGGTTGATATTTAAAAAAAACCTTCCTTCATCAACTAGGCCAACGCCGCGCCCCTAAATAAGACTGAAACTTTATGAAAAGGCCCAGTTTCACCCAGTTTTTTGCCCAAATAAAAGCAGCATGGATCAAAGCCATCAAAAGTAACTGAAATACGGATAAAGGTTTTCCATGTCTACTCCTGAGAGATTAGCCTCAACCTCCCGTGTATATTTAAATGAAGAAAGTTCGACTTTACTCATATTTTCAGCAATCGTATTTTTTGATCCGGTAATAGCAAATTTATTCTTAAAATGGCGGCTATACTATTCAGCTAAGCGTGGCCTTCGAGTCCCATGACTCTTGGCTCTGCCTACCCCGTAAGGGATAAAGACGTGATTCTGTGTATGTTGTACGCCAAAATTTTATGAAATCGCACTACAAAATAGATTCAGTGAATTTCCACTCCCATTCTCACCATATACGGCTATTGTACAAAATTAAGCGACTAAATAGAGGCATTCTGCTAAATTGCATAGCATGCAGTGTGCAGAGCAACTACGCTCTGCTGCCAGAAAATGTGCGCAGAGCGAATCCGGACAAACGAAGCGGCGGGAAGAATTCTGTACCGGAACTTCACCGGGAAAAAACCACCGGTAAAAATAAGTACCGGGAAAAAAAATCTCCACGCGGCACCACGTTTGCCCGACTAAAACCTAACTAACTTAACGCAGTCTGCTACCACCGTAGCTTATGAAGGGAGCTACAGGGCCCTATATGATAACCTAACCTATAAATTAACTACAATTGAACACTTACCAAATTAAATCTTCTTTCTCTTCGGATCCAAACTTGAGTGTCTTCGGGAAGGGGAATTCCTAATCACCCTACCTAACCCTTGAGATCTCAATTCCCCAGGACAAATAAATAGATTTCTTCCCGTAGTTTCACTCGGGAACAGCCAGATGTGAACAGCCAGCCACGTTTCACCTCTCACAAGAAAAAGTCACAATAACAGAGTTTTTCACAAACACAAATTCAATAGTTATTTAACAAACAGGAAATTCACAATTATCACTCAAACTAAACAACAAGCAAAAGACGCGAGACCGCTCCGCGTATTAAAATCAAACCGATATCGCCCTGGACAATGCAATGGCGGACCACACTCGACGCCATCCACGCTAGCAGTGTGAGAACCCCAAAACGCCTGGCGGCGATAACAGGAAACGCCTGCGTTTAGTTTTACCCAATATATTACAAACATCCCCCCGTCCCGGTCTGAGAAGCAGACCGCTAGCTTACTCTACGGGAAGGCGGGCGAGAGAGGTCACACCTCTCCTTAAAATCGAACCGTCGACCAACACCTCAGCCACACGCGGAGTGCCATCTCCGCCAAGAATCAAACGTAATATGCGAGCTCGTCGCCAAAGCAATGAGGGCAAATTTGCCTCTTTTAACAATACTAAATCACCCTCCCTGGGAGGCTCAGTCCTGTCTGTCCACTTCACTCTTTGCTGCAGTAAATGCAAATATTCAAGCGACCAGCGACGCCAAAAGTCCTGGCTCATTTGCTGCAACATTTGAAAACGCGACAACCGATATACGCGTTCATCCTTCCACGGGTATTCGGGCAGGGCATTCAACGGCCCTCCCACCAAAAAATGACCAGGGGTGAGAGCTTCCAAGTCATTTGGATCTGGAGATAGCGGACAGAGAGGACGAGAGTTGAGGACCGCCTCAACTTTACAAAACACCGTGGCCAGCTCTTCAAAAGTTAGAGCCGTTTCTCCGATAATGCGGCGGAGGTGGGTCTTTGCGGATTTCACAGCCGCTTCAAAAATCCCTCCCCAATGGGGGCAACTTGGGGGACTAAACTTCCAGGTTATTCCCCTTTGGGCAGCAATTTGACTTAAACTAGTACAATTTTTATCAATAAACACAGAAACATCCTTAAGATAATTTACAGTTCCTTTATAGTTTGTGCCATTGTCAGACCTAATAAGGGAAGGTAGACCTCGACGCGAAACAAAGCGATCCAACGCGGCGACGAAGGCCTCCGTAGTCAGAGCCGATACCACCTCCAAATGGACAGCCTTGGTGGCCAAACAAACAAATACACACAAATAGCCCTTCACAATACGGGCATTACGAAAGGGAGAAGCCTTGATCGAAAAGGGACCGGCAAAATCGGTTCCAACGCCGTCAAACGGTCTCGAAGGTCGGATTCGATCAGCGGGCAAATCACCCATCTGTGGTTGCATCGTGGATGCCTTCAACCTATAACATGCAATACATCGAAACAGGACACTACGGATTGCTCTTCGGGCAGACAAAATCCAAAACTCGCGTTGCAAAATAGCCAACAAAGCATTGCACCCAGCATGGGCGTTACGAATGTGTCGATCAGACACCAAAAGCTGCACCAAGGGTCCGCCCTTGGGCAACAACAGAGGATGGCGAGTCTCATATGGAAGATCCGCCTTCCGGAGCCTGCCTCCAACCCGAAGAAGCCCATCCGAGTCGATGTACGGGTTCAAACGAGCGACCGCGCCCTTCAACTTAGCGCGTCCGTCGCGCAAAATACGAAGCTCCGACTCAAACCGTCCGGTCTGCACGACACGGACCCAATGCAACAATGCGCTCCGGCGCTCTTCTGCACCTGCAATCGGCTCCAACCGCCTTGCCTGTGGGTTTCTACAATTATGTATGAAACGCTTAATCCAACTGGTAACACCCAGAAGCTTATCCAAACTGCTATACCGAGCAAGTAGCCAATCCGGCTCCGACGTCGTCTCAGCGACTACAGCATGTACACGGAGCCCAGTCAAACTCAAAGAAGTAACATCTGTCTGACAGACAGGCCAAGAAGTTTCTGATCCCATCAGCCACTCTGGACCCCACCAGAGCGGGTGTGACACCAATTCTGGTGCCGTACAACCTCGGGAGGCACAGTCCGCTGGGTTAAGCTCTCCCGGCACATGTCTCCATGTTATATCAATTCCGATATTCTGGATTTGGGAAACCCGATTTCCCACAAAAACCTCCAAGGTATGTGGGGCCGCGCGCAACCATGCAAGCGCGACCTGGCTATCCGACCAGGCGAAGATGTCCCGTATCTCGACCGTGGCCGCCAGCTCACATGCAACGTGATGCAACAATTTAGAGAGAAGGTGAGCTCCACTCAACTCAAGCTTGGGAATAGTCAGCCTAGTCCTGATGGGGGCGACCTTGCTCTTCCCTAACAAAAGCGAGACATTGACCCGGCCATCGGCGTCAACTGTCCGCATATAGACTGACGCGGCGTAGCCTCGCTCCGACGCGTCACAAAAGCCATGCAGGCTGGCTCGATATTTCCCGGGGGCAATATTCGACGAGGCAAGGCAATCCGATTGACTTCCTTAATCGATGAAAACAACTCGAGCCAATCATCCAATGGAGAGCCAAACAGCGGCTCGTCCCACGAGACGCCCAAAGTCCAAAGTCTCTGAAGAAGACACTTTGCAGAGAATATCACTGGACTGATCCAACCGCTTGGATCGAACATACGAGCTATTACGGACAACACCGTTCTCTTAGTCCAGACTTTTGGTATTTCCAAGTCCACTTGGAATGTGAAAATATCGGTTAGCGGCTGGTACTGCATGCCCAGCACCGCTATCCTGTTGGGATCATCCACATCCTCAAACAGGTGAGGGTTCTGTTGGTGATCCTCCGGGATCCCTTCTAGAACTTTAGGCTCATTAGACAACCACTTACGTAGCTCGTAGCCACCTGTCTTCAATATTTCAATCAATTCATCCCGCAGTAGGAGGGCCTCCTCAATACTTTGGGCTCCGGTGCACACGTCATCAACATACAAGTCACGTGACAGCACGGAAGCCCCACGGGGAAAGCGGATCCGTTCCCGCTCTGCCAATTCAAGCAATGATCTGATGGCGATATAGGGACTAGATTTCAAACCATACGTGTTTGTGTTGAGTTCATACACCGTCACAGGATCCTCAGGGCGCTCACGCCAGAGTATCAACTGGAATCGCCTGTCCTCAGGATGTATGACTGTCTGGCGGAACATCATCCGGATGTCCGCACCAAAAACCACTTGATGTCTTCTAAAGTTCAAGATGATGTCAATTATGTCCCTATGCAATTTGGGACCCGAATGCAAACACAGATTCAACGAAACCCCGTTCGAAGTGGGTGCGGACCCATCGAAGACGGTCCTCAATTTGCCTGTTGAGGCCTTCACCACCGCGTGGTGGGGCAAAAAATAATGCTCAGTTGAGCTCCAATCAACTCGAGCCGGAGACATGTGACCCAAATCCTCGTACTCGCGCATAAATTCAATATATTTATCGCGAAGTACGTGGTCACGCTGCATACGTCGCTCCATGGACAGCAGTCGTTTCTCCGCAAGCGCCCTACTTTGCCCTAGGCTAGGACGAGAGGCAACAAAGGGTAACCTAGTTACAAACCGACCGGAGGGCAACCTCTCCGTGGTCGATCGAAAAAGGGCTTCGCACTCAGCGTGTTCCGGATCCATCCTGGAACTCATAGGTGGCTCCTCCACCTCCCAAAACCTTTGCATGGTCTTGGCCAAGGACGCAGATGCGACAACCGGTGGCTCCTCCGCGGTGCCATTATCAAACACAGGGCCCATCAGGGCAAAACCAAAAATCGTAGACACTGCCATCAGTGAAGACGAACCCAGAGCCTTCTGTGTACCCAACAAAATCCAACCCAATACGTCCGAGCCCAGGAGCAAGTCCACTGGGCCGGGATGAAAGACAAAGGGGTCGGCCAAATCCAGACCCGAAACCAAAGACAACACACCCGGCGGTATGTCTGTCGAGGGGTGCCAACCCGCAATGGTATCCATTACCATAGCCGAAGTCGTGATCCTCATTGTGGAGGACTTCAGCGAAGAAAAGGTGACAAGTGTCTGGCCCGTCAGACACTTCACTTGTATGCCACCAACTCCAAGAAGTGGCACAGGCGAGTCTTCCACGACTAAACCTAACTGGCGTGCCACTCGAGTGGTAACCAAACTGCTTTGAGCCCCTGAGTCCGACAGAGCTCTCAAATTAATGGCTTCCCCCCTACGACCCCATACGCGGACCACCGCGGTAGGGAGCAGAACCGTCCGCGGCTCTGTCCCAGCAAGGGAGCAAGCTAGTTACGGGCTCCCCACTCTCTCCAAACCAGGGGCGCGCCACTGACCCGGATAATATGGCGGGCGAGTGCACATCCCCATCTGAGGGGGCAGAACCCGCGGCCCGGCCATACATATGGTACGGCGGGTGGTACTCCAGCCGTGGGGTACTCGTGCAGCGGCGGAGAAAACCGCTGCGGCTGCATGTGTTGGGTATTGGTAACCCGCGTGGAGGGGTGTCCCCACTCTCACGTCCGATCTAGGGCCCCCGCCCATGGGGGCCCTATCCGGGGCCTGGCCAGCTACATACTGGCCATGACCTTGGGGCGCGTGGTCCCGGTCCGCCAAGACCCGCGCAGGTACGCGACCCCCCTCCCGAGGGGGGGTGCGACGAGCGAAGCCGCGTCCTCCGTCCGGTGGTGGAGGGCTTCGCGCAGGAGCGCCCCCGCCCATAGGGGACCCCTGCCTCAACATCCGGGTGCCATCCCCGTTGCGGTTCATGCAAAGCATCGCGTGGTGCCGCCCACGGCATGCACTGCATGGTATGGCACTGGGACAGTCACGTGCATAGTGACCGCCCAAACAATAAAAGCAAAGTTCATGCCGCTTTGCCATGCGGCGCCTATCTTGTACTGGCAGTCTCTGCCAGTCCCTGCATTGTAGCAGGCTGTGGCCCATCCGGCCACATTGCAGGCAGTCCGCGTCCCTCGCGACTGCTGCCGTGTGCGCAACCCGCACACCAGCTCCACGCGGTGGCGGTTGCCGTCCCTGTTGGGGCCTACGTTCAGGCGCTCTGGATGGCGCTGAGTCCGTCATGGTATTCTCAGCCGCCCGTGCCTCAAACTCCAAAAACTTCACCAAGTCAGTGAATGTTGGTAGGGTGGTGCTATCCCGTTCCGCATTCTCGCGCTCAAATCGCGAGCGGATGTCATTGGGTAATTTGCCCAATACAATGTGCACCAGCAAAAAGGACCATTGGTCCACCGGCAGCCCCAGTGTGCGGAGCGCGTTACAGGCCACTGTAACGGGCGTGAGCAACTGCAGGCGCAACTGTGCCCTGTTGGCCACCTTGGGCAGGGCCATAAACTGTGCGGCGTGCGCATCCGCTAACAAACGTAAGTTTTGGTAGCGGGAGTTCAATAACTCCCAAGCCGTATCGTACTGGTCGTCCTCCACCCGGAGGTGCTGGATGAGCGACCGCGCTTCGTCCTCAAGAGTGGAGAGGAGGTAGGCCATCTTCTGGGCCTTCGACAAATCCTGTCGTGCTACGACCAGGGACTCAAACATATTTTTATATGCTACCCACTCCTCCATCCTACCCCCAAAGTGGGACAGCTGAAGGGTGGGGAGCCGACCAGTAACCGCTGGTCCTTCCTGTCTAACAGGTGTGCGAGGGGTGGTCCGCCAGCCTGTCTCGCCCTTATTGCGGTCACCGCCTCCGCGATATCATCGTGCAGACTCAGGATCTGGTCCATGTCCGCCATGTGACCTGCGTAGGCCTCCGGGGTAAGATCGGCTTCGGTAAGCGCCGCCATGGCCGCTTCCGCGCTAATCAATCGTGAGTGGAGGTGATCCGCTCTTAGCAGTATGGCGCCCTCCCTGTCCTTCCGGGACAGGAGTCCTCCGGCCGTCACAAACCATCTCAATTCGTTGGCGAGTGTCGCCCTAGCATTGGAGGCCTTCGCCATCGCGTCAAGTCACAAACAAAAAATAACAAAAGGTAAATAAAAAACAACAAAATCAAGCAACTACACGAAGAACCGCGGTAGGTATGAGAATGGCACAAACCCGGAACGCACGGTACAAACCGCAAACAAATACAAAAAAGGTTACAAATATTCTTATACAAACAAACTAAGAAAAATCTAATAATTTTTACAAACAATTAATTATTTTTTACAAACGAACAAATAGAGGGTAGATAAACTACGCTCTGCTACCAGAAAATGTGCAGAGCAACTACGCTCTGCTGCCAGAAAATGTGCGCAGAGCGAATCCGGACAAACGAAGCGGCGGGAAGAATTCTGTACCGGAACTTCACCGGGAAAACCACCGGTAAAAATAAGTACCGGGAAAAAATCTCCACGCGGCACCACGTTTGCCCGACTAAAACCTAACTAACTTAACGCAGTCTGCTACCACCGTAGCTTATGAAGGGAGCTACAGGGCCCTATATGATAACCTAACCTATAAATTAACTACAATTGAACACTTACCAAATTAAATCTTCTTTCTCTTCGGATCCAAACTTGAGTGTCTTCGGAAGGGGGAATTCCTAATCACCCTACCTAACCCTTGAGATCTCAATTCCCCAGGACAAATAAATAGATTTCTTCCCGTAGTTTCACTCGGGAACAGCCAGATGTGAACAGCCAGCCACGTTTCACCTCTCACAAGAAAAAGTCACAATAACAGAGTTTTTCACAAACACAAATTCAATAGTTATTTAACAAACAGGAAATTCACAATTATCACTCAAACTAAACAACAAGCAAAAGACGCGAGACCGCTCCGCGTATTAAAATCAAACCGATATCGCCCTGGACAATGCAATGGAGGACTACACTCGACGCCATCCACGCTAGCAGTGTGAGAACCCCAAAACGCCTGGCGGCGATAACAGGAAACGCCTGCGTTTAGTTTTACCCAATATATTACAAACAGCATGCAGTGTGGTAACAAGCTTGCTGGCAGGAGTGAGATCTAATTTAGTCGGCTTTTATGCCAGGCCAGTAACGTGGTTGTATTTACGCCAACTATTTCGGTTAACAACTTCTTAATCTATGGTTAACAACTATAGAGTCTTGTAATGCCTTGGCACCATGCTGAGCTGGTCGCCATTTCGACGAATTGTTTGTTAATTTAGAAAATATGTTAATTTAGTGCAAAATTTATCGAATAAAGAATTTTTCTTTCTTTCTTTCTTAATAGCTCTCATTTATTGTGTTAGCCAACATTGACTAACATTGTTATTTTGAGAATATTTCTGGCTGACTACACATGCACAGGGCAGTTATTCTATGTTGAGAAGACCTTGCTCTTTAAGCCCAAGGTTAAAAGAAGTAAAAACACCTTTACCTACCTTTGAGCCGGGTACAGTCCGGGGTGGCATTTTTGACTAATTTCTTTTTTTATTGTTTTTTTTTTTTTAAGATTATTTTATACTGACGAAACTACGTGAATATATTTTTTTTATGAATAAATGAATTAAACAATTTTAGTAAAAACAGATGTTAACTTTTCTATACTACTTTTTTTCTATAGATATAGAAAAAAAATTACCATCTGTTTTTTGGTCAAGCTTGGTTTGAAGCATATTTTTGTAACAAAACACAGAATTTTCGTACTTTAACTTGACTGTCAGCATCGATTATTTTACTTTTAAAAGTGATCTAAACTAAAAAAAACATGATAAAGAAGCAATGTCCAATCTACAAAGCAGTCTCCCCACAAAAACTTCCCATCTATACATTCCGATTAACATTTTTCGCCGATAACTGCGGGAAACAAGGCAAATAGTCCGTCGTTATGTTTGTTTGTTACTCACATTAGCATAATCACCAGACGGTCCGATTATGGCGCCGTTGGAAACGTAATAGAATATGTAACACGTTCTTTCAGCTCTAAGTCCGTTTTTTAATGACGCGGAAAATGGGACACAGCCTAGAATAATCTTGATCTTTATCATCTCAATCCGGAGCAGTGGTCCAACTATTCTGTACAACTAGTTGGACCTCATATATACGCAAGTTTCTTCCAATAACGCTTCAAGGTGATGTTTAAGTCATCACAAAATTCTTTGGCGTTCCGTCTTACAATTTGAGGGTTTCACGACGATACATTGTAGAGATCAGATGTGAGTATCGATAAAAATGGTTTGTACAGGTGACAATTCCTCGACACTTTACAATCTCGTAAAAGAGTGATGGAGAAGAAATAAGTGAGATTATACGAAACATGCGATATGAATATCCGAATATTAAAAACTACTGACTAAAAGTGTGCCTGCGTGATGGGCACCTTGACAGGACACCTAATTTAGAATTTGATTTTTAATTTATATGTTTACTAGCTTTTGCCCGCGGCTTCGCCCGCGTGAATTTCCCACGGGAACAGTGCTTTTTCCCGGGATAAAAAGTAGCCTATGTGCTATTCCAGGTCATTATCTACCTCTGTACCAAATTTCATCGAAATCCGTCCAGTAGATTTTGCGTGATTGAGTAACAAACATCCTCACAAACTCACAAACTCACAAATTCACAAACTCACAAACTCACAAATTCACAAACTCACATCCAAACTTTCGCATTTATAATATTAGTATGGATTTATAGGTAGTATTAGTATTTCAGATGAAGTGCTTCCATACTGGTCTGGGAGCGAAGAAAAAACATAGAATGTGCCAGCTCTTCCCGCGCAGATTGTAAAAGTCAATCGAGGGAAAGGGCTTTAAACTGGGGATTCCTTCACTCATAGGCGATGGGCTAGCAACCTGTCACTATATCTGAATCCCCATTCCATCAAAAAGCCCACAATTCTTTGCTCTGTCTACCCCGTAAGGGATAAAGACGTGATTATTTAATGTATGTATGTACTAACTCAAAGTCAAATATTAAAACGTGAAGGAGGTCTGCTTACATTTGAAACCTACCCTGTAATTAAGCATCAATTTATCATCATAATTACACTGGAAAGTGATCAAATTACATGCTCAAGTATCAACATGTTGCCAATCTGTATAATTATACAAACTGTGTCTTTACAATGATAATTTTTTTGAGATGTAAACCAATCTTCGAAACAAGTAAATTAATGAGCAATATTCACTTCGATTTTGATTCCATATAAAAAACTAGACATTATTAGTCGCTTAGTCCATTTTCTTGTCGAAAAAATCTAACTTTTGCCATTTCGACTCGGGATGATGATGATGTCCATTTTCTTCACATTTTTCATATAGTTTACTATTTTACCCATAAAGTTAAAAAAAACGTCATGATATTATTTTCCTAGGTCTTTGATTTTTGTACCTAATTCAACTATAATTTCTATATAAAGTCATTTCTTTCACTCAAAATAAAAACAGAAATTTTTTAAGATTTTTAACAAAGCTTTTACGACCTACTTTAAATATTCTACAACTTAGTTGTTCCACCAACTTCGTGCAGCGCCTACAGCGCCTAGTTAAAAAAAAAACAAACTACTCCTGAACAGTGGTGTTTGCGAATAGTAGGTACTGCTTTAAGTTAGCGAAGTTTCAAACAAAGTGGTTGTATGCAAAACGATTAATTGAATTGGATTAAATTGTCACGGTGGAGAATTAATCGGTTATGTAAAACGTACGTAAAATAAAAACAAACTACTCCTGAATAGTGGTGTTTAAATTTCAAAGTGGTTGTATGCAAAACGATTAATGAAATTGGACTAAATCATTTAAATTGTCATGGTAAAGAATTAATCGGTTATGTAAAACATACTCAAACAATCCAGGACAGACCGTTCCTGGCACCAACATACGATGAGAGCCGTCTCTAAATAAAGTGTCCATAGAGTTATTATACCCCATAAAGTTATATCTGGGTATAATAACCTTTTGCCGACACCTTGCTGATGCTTTTTTTTTTTGGTATCTTTTGGATAAGGCATAGAAGAAGAAAACGAATTTGTTTGTTACTGCCAAAACGATCCAGCTGAGTTTCGCTAAATGCCTCATACTAGGCAAGTTTGAACGAGGAATCTTGTTAAATTACAGAGTTAAAAACAGGACTTATCACCGGTTCGTGCCGGTAACAAATTCTCATATAAAGTACCAGTAACAAGCCATGGTTAAAAGCAACCAACATTGCTTTGGAGAGTTATTTATTTTATTTAAAACTTTATTGCACAAATTAAAATTATGTACAAATGGTGGACTTAACGCCATATGGCATTCTCACCATTTTAGACCAAACAGTGAGTAGTAAGAGAGCTGTAACAACAGATTATATAATAGTTAGTAGGTAGGTATATGTCGTCACTACGATACATCAACAACACTACGTAAGGGGAGACTCGGGGCCGATAAAACCATATTACTATTTGTATTTAGTGTTACGACCTAGTCGACATATGGAATGTAGGAGTGATGGCGATATTACAATGGGGGAGAATGGGAAAATTTTAATGGCTTTCAGTGGCCGCAATTCGTTATTTAGATAGAGAAAAATATATGTTAAGTTGCACCCCGATGCTTCTCTTCCGTGGGAATTACGGAATAAAAAGTACACTATGTGCTATTACCGGTATTTTTCTAACCGTGTACCAAATTACATCGAAATCTGTCCAGTAGATTTTGCGTGATTGAGTAACAAACATCGTCATAAACATCCTAAATTTCCGATTATAAATATTAGTAGGAAGTCCTTCCTCTCCTTTAGTCGTATTCCTTATGAATGAGGGTCGTGGTCATTATATGGAATGAAACACACACAACGACTATCTTGGCAATGTTAATGGAGTGGTTTGCCATTGCCTTCTCCATTATTGGTAGTAAAAATCGCCGTCGAAAATAAGTACGCCATCGATATCGACCCAATAATAATATAGTCTTATTCCAAGCTCTTAGAGTCTTCTTTATCCTACAAAAATAAGAAAATCTACTTTAACATAACAGCCTTGTACCCGAGAAGCCTTCCGACGACGACGTAGGTATTTTTCTAGCGAAATATCCCCAGATAAAACTACCGGATCGCACGCCTTTGTTATAACCGGTTATAACCGGGTACAACCGGCTATTTCGGAGATAGTTCCAGGAATTTCCTAGAAAGAATTCACCATTATTGCTGCTTTCGTTGGGTACCTTTAGGTATGTAATAACAATGTATATTACTTACAACACTACGTCTACTCTATATAAATTTCTGAAGTAAGGTTACAATAAAAGTTCATTTTGTGTTTTTCAAATACCAGAAATCTTGCATTTTTTTACATTTCTTTACAGATACAGAGGTTTTTTACATTTCTTTTACGATTGCGGATTTAGCTTCTTCAAGTAATAACATGTAAATAAAGTGGCCGGAGCCTGTAGGTCTGATGGTATACGAGTATCAACCAAAAGCCGAAACCGCTGACGTAGAAACCTAGGTTTAGGCTACTTATATTAATTCTGTGGTTTAGGTTTTAAAAAAATTATTCTCATAAGAAACTTAAAATTTTTGCAGAGATTGCAGCGTAAGGACAGGAATTTTAAAAATTCTTTTATTAACGGCCGTATTTCAAAGAATGCGGTATATTTCACTTTCACATCATATAACACTATGTACCTATATTCTGCCTCCGGCATTGTCCAGTTAAGCCTGCCCGTAGCCTAGCGACGCCCAGGTTCATGACAAAACTCTTCAGGCTCGACGAGGGGTAATCTTTTGAAATATGCCGTACCCACAGACGGGGATTATGAATGATTCAATACCTCCATATAATAAAGAAGAAGAATTTGATTGTTTGAACGCGCTCATCTCTGGACCTACCAGACCGATTTGAATAATTATTTATGTGTATGATACCCATCCGTACATCCTTTTTAGGTCGTCTAGCCATCGAAGTAAGTAAGTATGATACCAATATCAATATCATCAATACATATAATAAAACTGTAACTGGTCTGTGTCTGTACATAGGAGATATTTAAGAAAAAAACTAGGAGGGGTCTTTATAGGGCCAATAGAAGCCAAAACGATTTTTTTTAGAGTTTTTGTCTGTCTGTCTGTCTGTCTTTCTGTCTGTATGTTTGTACGCGCATCACGCAAAAACTACTAGACCAAATTTGATGCGGTTTTCACTATTGTGTTGTAAAAGGTCTAACTTAAAATCTGGCGTAAGTTTCGTCTTGATACGCCGCTTAGAACCTGAGATGTACGCGGACGAAGTCGCGGGCACAGGCTAGTTCATGAATAAGGTTTAAACTTTAAGAAAGGAAATCATGAAAATCCCACGGGAGCGTAGCAATTTTGAAGAGGAAACTGCGGAAATTTTGTGATTATACAGCGAAAGAAATCTAACTCCACATACTTTGATTTAGTTTAGAACTAGCAACGCCCGCGAACTTCGTCCGCGCGTAATTTACTATGGTTAATACCAACTCTAAGTACCGGTTCTAAGTGACATATCAAGATGAAACCTACGCCAGATTTTAAGTTAGACCTTAAACAATACAACTGTGAAAACCGCATCAAATTTCGTCTAGTAGTTTTTGTGTGATGCGCGTACAAACATACAGACAGAAAGACAGTCAGAGAAGAATACTAAAAAAAATAGTTTTGGTTTCTATTGGCTCTATGAAGACCCCTCATAGGTTTTTTCTATGTACAGACACGGACCAGTTACAGTTTATTATATGTAGCTATTGATAATAAAATAATAATAATATGTAGTATTGCTATTGATTTATGATAAAGTTTATGGTCAATATTTGCACCAACTGTGCCCGAAGGTTTCGTTCGCTTTGGAATTTATGATAGCTTACTTTTCAATGAATTTGATCATCACACTATTACACTTCAATAAAGAGGAAGTGATTGTTAGTTTGAGAGTTTGTTTGTGGTGGGGGGGGTAAACTTCGGAACCACTAAATCGATATGTACCTCCCGAGCAAAGCCGGGTCGGGGCGCGAGTACTATTCATAAAAAAAATATTCCACTCCGACTGCTTGTTACAAAAAAATATCACCATTACACAAAACCATAGAAATCCATACTAATATTATAAATGCGAAAGTTTGGATGTGAGTTTGTGAATTTGTGAGTTTGTGAGTTTGTGAGGATGTTTGTTACTCAATCACGCAAAATCTACTGGACGGATTTCGATGAAATTTGGTACAGAGGTAGATAATGACCTGGAATAGCACATAGGCTACTTTTTATCCCGGGAAAAAGCACTGATCCCGTGGGAAATTCACGCGGGCGAAGCCGCGGGCAAAAGCTAGTAGAAAAATAAATTTCAAAAAATTCTAGGGAACCAACACACAAAAACAATGTCAAACTTGGCAATAATGAGCCTCTCAGAAGATATTACCCGTCCTTCACCAACATATCCATATCTGACATCCCGCCTCAGCTGTATGTGTCACTAAGGAAAATAAAAAATATCTCTATGCACAACATTTTATCAGTCTTTTAACAACTAGCACATATTCGACCAAAACCAGAGCAGGTTGCTAGTCGTAATATATTCGATTGTGTCAGAACCGTGAAGAGCGAACGTCGCAATATCAAAATAGTCACGTACATACCTGAGGACGTGAGCAAACGGAATTCGAAATCAGGACAATGCTCGCTCTTGCCTTATTCAGACTAGCTGCGCCCCGGGGCTCCGCATGCGTAAGAATTTCGGGATAAAAACTTCGCTAAAAGTTTTTATTTACTAAACGAATTTAAAATAAAAGTCGATGCATAGTTTTATTTGCATTTATGGTCGACAGTAGGTATAATATCATCCCAAAGGACCCAAACCCAAAGGTTGTCTGGTAGATAATGATTGTACGTACACGTTTACTTTGTATTTTTGTACAGTAAAGGTCAAATAAATAAATACTAGTAGATTTTACAACAAGTGCACAAAACGAACCATTTTTATCCGAGACTTTTAGCACTGACATGTCGAGGATAAAAATCGTTTTGTGGACGAGTTATAAACTCTGCTTTTCACTTCGATTGCGAGGAATTGAAACAGTAAATGCACGAAAAAACAAGAGCTATTTCCCGCCGCTCTATTTTTTTTTAAATCTTACGACACTGAAATTTGGCTTGGGCCTATACAGCCTACTATTAAATTAATTTTGTAATAATAATTTTCTTTGATTAATTAAATAACCTACCGTACTTGGATTTAAATTTTAATATATTTTGTGTCTTAAAAAACACATAAGGCAAATAAATTAATCAAAAATATGAATGAAAGAAAAAAATATAAATCATCAATTTGTAAAATTTGGCATGCTGTTCAATTGTTATTTTTAACCATATTGTACACTATTTAATGCAAATAAAGTATTAGTTTATCTTATCCTTCTTCTTCCTATTTACGAGCTATGCTCTTATCGATGTTACTCGTATCAAGTGGAATGTAACACACGCAACGACTTATTCGGCAATGTTAATTGAGTTTCCATTTAACACCAACTAATAATTGCTTCCATGCTGGTCTGGGAGCGAAGAAAAAACATAGAATGTGCTAGCTGCTTCTCTTTCCGCGCAGATTGTAAAATACAATCGAGGGAAAGGGCTTTAAACTGGGGATTCCTCCACTCATAGACGATGGGCTAGCAACCTGTCACTATACCTGAATCTCCATTCCATCATAGAGCCCACTATTCAGCTAAGCGTGGCCTTCGAGTCTCACGACTCTTGGCTCTGTCTACCCCGTAAGGAATAACGACGTGATTCTATGTATGTATGTATGTACCAACTAATAAGTCGTCATTTGGAGTGTAGGTGTCCTTAGGAATTTTTCTTTAGCGGAAGAAAGTGGTGGTCTATGAAAACTACCATACTATCAGTCAAATTGATAAACAAACTCATGAAGCACAAAAAAATATTTGAATCTTGCACCAATCGGTCGATGACCATCGTTTCTTAAAAAATACTAAATGATACAAAAACCACCGTAAGAATCGATAAGAATCAAAACTACTACTACGGACTATCATCGATAAAATATTACAAGTACTATTTATTAACTATGTATATTTACTATTAAAATAAAAAATCAAAATCAATCAAAAAATCTTTATTGGGACTTGGCCTTCAAAGAAGGCTCTTTCCTTTATCGTCCCACGCCATGTAGTTACTATTCTACCTACCTACCAGTATGTGGCCACTTTGATCTTAATGAAATTTTGCATGTACTTTCTGTGACATAGGTATAGATATACCGTTCATTCAAAAAGGACTGATTTAGAGGCTTCATGTACCCCTCGGGATAAGCCCTCTTTTTCTTTTGGTTGTACCCTGAATCTAAGACGACGTATGTATATGCACAATTTCATTACAATAAATGTGAAAGCAATACAAATAACTTTAGCATTTGTAACTATTTTTTGCGGTTTTGCTTTCTAGGGAATTTGTTTTTAAGAAGTAATCATATTTTAAAGGTTATCTATAGCCTACTTTGCATTAGCTTTGCACCAAATATATATAAACAGATTTTCCCAGTTGTAACAATGTTTACGCATTGTAAAAATCCCTGAGTTTTCCACATTAAATGAAAATGTTGAATTGCGCGAGAGAGACAAGTGTTGCAAAGTGTAAAATGGCTCTAAATTTCTTATTAGTATAGACCAGTAAAACGCATACAAATTCCAAAAAAAATTGTACAAGTTACTGACCGAGTGTACATTTAACATCTTAATTAAAAAGTACGTGCTCAGAAGCCAAGCCGTCCATTCAGAAACAGTAGTACTTAATACACCCTTATATAAGGCGTAAAATCCACCCTTATAATTTCATTATTATCGTCACTTTCTTCCGGGCGACGCGTTTTAATTAACTTAAATGACCTCGAATATTTTCGACAATCAAATGTGTTTACTCAAATTGTCTGAAAGCGAACAGGTGCTTACAAGTTATTTTGCGGAAATAATACAGAGATTTATTTAATGTAATGTTTTTTTTATATAACTAATGTACATATTGTATAAGTAGTTATATAAGAATATCATTATCACGTTATCCCAAAGATGAACTGGTAAACAATGCTTAGCATTAAGTTCAACCTTTACAATAACCCCATTTTATAAAGATGTGCAATAAATAAATAAAATAAGTATTTACAATAGGACAGAATCGGCCGAAATTTGAGTTTTGATTTGATCTCTCTATCTATTCACCTTTACAATACTTCTTAGTTTACTGTAATTAAATACTTACGTTAATTTAAGAGCTACAATGACAAAGAAGCATACGTTAAAATATTATAACACGTCTCTTTTTTGCCGCGGGCTAAATTATAAAAAATGCGCGGTAAAATCTTAATATGAGAACTGATTTCATTCTGATTTGCAATGATATGTTTTTATTTCAAATAATTACAAAATTTGTTTCAAATTACAATTCTTCTTGTGTGCTGGCTTTTAAAGTTGTGATAAAAGAACTAATAACTACGAAATTTTTATTGGAAATTTTCTATCAATGAAGGACGATTTTAGAAATTCTGAGGTTACTAATTGATTTCTTAACAAATAATTTAAATGATAACTTTTTTCTATTCCTAGTTAAATTTTAATGACAATTAAGTAAAGTACTTACCTTATAAAAGGCTCCATCGAAATCACAGTCCATTAAAATTAAAAACGTCTAAAATAAATGTTTATATTAATTCAAGACCGTGAATTGTTAAGACTACATAAGTATTTATGATTTTATGACTTCATTCACACTGGCCGCGAGGCTATATTCTCAATTCAAAATTGACGCTCGTGAATTACGCGCGGAAAAACATTTTCACACACACTTATTTAATTTTGAGGTTATTTCGATTTGAGTTCGCATTTGAGGTTATTTTGTGGTTTTAAAACATTTTTTAGCTGTAACCCGTATATTGGGCAGGGACGTCGGCCCGGGAGATGCCACGGGCTCCAGCCACTGAATCCCGCCTGTACGACGCTCGAAGCTGTATAGGCTGCGACTCCCCTCTTGCGTAACCATTGTTAGAGTTTTTCTTAATTGTTCATAGGACAACTATTTTCTTCTTTATACAAAAATAAATTTTATTATGTATTTATTATTAATTTTACCATTTTTTTTTATTTATCTGTACAATCATTAACAATTTTAAATCATACTCACTTTATACGTAGTTAATTTTATCTCAAACTTTTCCAAATCCTTAAACATAAACCATATTCAACTACTGAATCCATTATTTTCACACAAGAAAAAGATAATTCTCAATGTAATTTCCCCAGCACACACAGCTTCGAGCGGTCCAGATCTCAAGTCCTATTTGCGCAGGCGTGAACTGGAAAACTCGAGAGAGATAGCAATACCGGCGTCACCAAAACGAGCGAGACAGCAATATAGTTGAAAGTAAGTGCATATAATCCAGTCAATTTGTTTCCTAGGCACGTCCGATTTGAAAAAGATACTAGGTATATAGTTTTGACTTGGGACTCGTAGGGTTTTTCGAACACACTGCCCATTGTATTTTGTCATCGCTTTGTCGTTAGAACAGAAAATATGTGGAATCACTCTTTTCGATATAGATTATCTCTATTGAAAAGGGTTGAAAAACTGGGTTTACTGTTTAAAAAATACCTGCTAACATTAGGTACTGGTGTAAAAAGTGAGGAGTAGATTGACTAGGTTCGGACACGTAGAGGACCAATATTTAAACTCTAAAATCTCTGATACCTAGTATTAGCGTTGATGAGTGTTCTTCATATCATTAGTTACTTGTTTATCAATGTTTTACCTTTATTTTCTACTAGCGCCCCGCACTGGCTTCGCTCGGGAGGTACATACATAAATTGTAACCTTTGTCACTCAGGTATAATGTAGCTTTCTATTGGTGAAAGATTTTTTGGAATCGTGATGAAGGTTGGGCCACGGAGGTCATTTTATACATTGAATTTACTTCGCACCGCTATTTACCTGCCCGATTCAGTAACTGCCGATCACATATAAGTATATAGTATAGTGTCGGACTTTAGTCAAGATCACGACCAATCACATAGTTATGATAAATAAATTGTCAGACGTCATACGGGCAGATAGGTGCAAATGACTGACCGATTCAAACCAAACGATACGCAAGTATGTTCAAGACTAGCCGCGCCCCGGGGCTCTCTCCCGCGGTGATTCAGGATAAAAAGTACCCTATGTGCTATTCCCGGTATTTTTCTACCCGTATACCAAATTTCAACAAAATCCGTCCAGTAGATTTTGCGTGATTGAATAACAAACATCCTCACAAACTCACATCCAAACTATTATTATATTTGCATCTTGATTGTATTTTATAGTTTTTTTTTTCATAAATTCTAGAGTCTGTATAATAGAGATTTTAGGGGTTTTTCCGAGACTCAAATAAAAAAAAAAGTTTAAAATGACTTCATAGATATAGGCGCTTAGTAACAGGCGAGTCCATAGAAAAAGCAAAAATGCACGGGATTGGCATTTTTTAAAAATAAAATCTAATTTAAAAAAAAAACAACTAAATAGTATCAATGTTGTGATTTGTGCAACTGTCAAACTGTTAGGTGATTTTTTCTGCCTCTGGTTGGCAAGAAAAAGCGCATAATATAGGTACAGCCATTATTACGATCCGGCTTTTATAAAATGCCACCTGTTTAGACTTTTTTATACTGATTTACCAAGTAAGATTATGCAATACTTTATTTAGCATAGTACTTTAGTATAATATTTTTTAAAGCACATCTTTAAACTTTTCTTTTTTGATGATGTTTCTGATTGTAACCATGTTGTAATTCTTATTGATTATTGTAATGGTGCTCCCACACTGACAGTTATAAAAAGTTATATAACATCTGTTGTCTCTGTAACACTCATGTTACAAGTTAAAGAAAAAAAGGACAGCAAATGTTATATAACATTTTATAACTGCCAGTGCTACCATTACTCTAAAGCGTATTCGTAGTGTTCAACTTTCGTTTTATATTCTGCTTTATCTGTGAGGACCTTAAGTGGCTCCTTTGCTAACTATTCTACTTATACATTTAAGATAAAATTGTAGCTGTTGGTCTTCCTATAAAAATTAAATAAAATACTGTCTGCGCCCTGGGGCTCGCTCTCATGATTATGTCGGGATAAAAGTACAGTCACGAGCAATAACATGTTATTATTGGTACTGTACGGTGACTGTACTGTACACTATGTTCTATTTATTTTACTCGTATACTGTCATAGAAATCTGACCGTATTTCGTTTCATCCTTTACAAATGACAATAAGTACAGATCTTATAGCATTACTTTAGAAATACCTATGAATAATAAACCAGAAACTTACGTAGTATTTGCTAAATCACGGTATCAATGCAAAAGTTTGAGAATGTGCGTAATAATTTACACCAAACCTGGTATAAAGATAATGTAATGTTTTAAAGAAAACTTTATTAAGTGAATGTTAAAAAATCAGATAAAAAAAGTTAAATGTGCTGACAGTGAGTAATTGCGACGTCGTAGCACCGCTACGCCGTAGCTCGTAGCGGATGCTACGGTACTACGAAATGTTATTTTATTTCATCTCTTGTGGAAAAATTTTATCCTAACTAAACGCTTTTAGCAATCTTGCTTCTTTCTGATGTTTTTTTTCCATCAGAGGGTTGATTATCCACAAATATCTTTTAAATCTTATGATGTATATTTTATATAGAGACATTCTATATGGGTCCGGAATTGTTTGTGGCTACTAACTACTAGTAATTCGGATTATAAAAGAGACCACTTACGAAAGGAAATCATAATTTACCTCTCTTTCGATATTTTTTTTAGAAAACTAACCTTAAGAATCCAGCATTCAACAAATTATGATCCTAAAATTATACCTTCACTACGAAATTATGAAGACTATATACTCATCAATCAATCAATATAAATAAAATTCCTCCGTTACTGACTGAGTGATTGACAGACAACGCACAACCAAAACTACTGGGCGTAAGAAGCTGAAATTTGGCATGTAGGTTCCTTAGGGAGTGTAGGGGAGCACTGAGAGAGGAATTTCCCTGAAATTCCCAAGGGAACAAAGCCCCGTGCCCATGTTAATACTATTATAATAAAGGTAAGGAGTTTGTTTGAACGTGCTAATCTCTGGAATCGGATATGAAAAAATATTTATGTGTATAATTACCTCATTAATAAGGAAGGCTATGCAAAATTCAAAAGTGCCACGAAAGCGAAGCCGAGCGGTACAGCTAGTTTCCAATATTTTGTAAAGTATTTTCTGCTATATCAAGAAAAGCAAAACAGACACTGGTTGCTCAATTACCATATGTAAATATTTTTAACACTAATTTAAGACACTTTGTAGATGTTTGTATACATTATTTATCTATTTATTAATGTAACTGTAGCTCACTGCACGCCTTAGGCGACTATCAGTGCAGTGAGTGAATTATAAAGAAATAAATACCGTTTCCAACTGTTTTATAGAAATAGAACCACGTAATAGAATTCATCAGGAAAGCTATAACGCAAGCCATAAAAGCTTGCGAAAGCACAACAAATATCTTTAAAACTTGCGCTGTTACTAAGTTACATTAAAATTTGTCTTTACGAGACGACGACGACGTAGAAAATAAACAAATGATACATTTTGTTGTGTGAAATTTAATGTAAGAAACCTGAAGAGTTTGTTGATTTAATTGACACATCAAAATGAACATTTTGTTGAAAAAGTAAAGATTTTTTATTTATTTACATCTTTACAAAAAACATGTAAATAAATGGCGGACTTAAAGCCGGAAGCTTTTTCTACTTGTCAACCACGAGGTGATGCAGAGAGAAAAGATATCATTTTGGTTTTTGATTTTAAAAGTGTGTAAAGATTTGTTACACAATCATGTAAAATCGGCTGGACGGAATTCGATGAAATTTGGCACACGGGTGGATATGGATAATATGTATATGCCTAGAATAGCACATAGAGTAAATTTTATCCCCGAAATTCCTAGTCTCTGAGGCGTAGCTCACATTTAATTATAACAGTTAAACTTTGTGTACAAATCGGCACGCGTGTAGACATTTGTAGACAATAGCCATTTAAGTTTTAGGTACCTACTAATAAGGTTTAAGTTTTTAGTAATTTTTAATGTGGGTCATGGCCTCAAATAAATACATTAGATTTTTTTTATATTTACTAGTCGCTTCCCGGGACTTCACTCCCATAGGAATTTAGGAATAAAAAGTACTCTATGTGCTGTTCCCGGTATTTTTCTACCCGTCGTGTACCAAATTTCATCGAAATCTGTCCAGTATATTTTGCGTAATTGAGAAACAAACATCCTCACAAACTCACATCCAAGCTTTCGCATTTATTATATTAGTAGGATTTACGTAGCACGTCCACAGCAAAACAAGATCTTAAAACGAGCAAAGAATAGAAGATTGCAGAGCAATATTAGAAAAACAGCCAGTAATATGTTTGTTTGTGAAATACCAACCGTTACAGCCAACAGCAGATCAAACTACCCAAAATTGCAGAATCGCCTTTATTACCTGCGCCATAAGGGTCACTGATGTTGACTTGTCGTGCAGGTGCCTGTACGAGTCGGAGACGTTATTGTGTGGTGCACAATTTGCCAATTGCGAGGTGTCAAGGGCAAGCTCACGTGTGGACGACAGGCGGTGGTAATTGATTGAAGTATTACCCGTTGTCCTACGTGAGCGTCAAAGGCAGTAAGGCAGCGCGGCAATATTTCCTTGTAGCACAGCATCTCATATTATAACTCTTAACTAAAAGACTGACTTGTTTCAAATGCCCATTTAAGCCAAGCGGGCTTAACCGGTAGCAAATGCTGTTGTTTTTCTTTTATTTACTTACTAGCTTTTGCCCGCGGCTTTGCCCGCGTGAATTTTTCATGGGAACAGTGCTTTTTCCCGGGTTGAAAGGTACCCTATGTCCTTCTCTGTACTTTTAACTATATGTATGATAAATTTCAGAAAGATTGGTTTAGTAGATAAAGCGTAACAAACAAACAAACTCACTTTCGCATTTATAATATTAGTTAGGATTAGGATAAAAAAAAACAAGTTTTATTGCGATTGTTAATGTTGCTAAAACATGTTTGAACTCTAGCTAAAATAATATCTAACACCGTATGTACCACAGGTATGTACTGTACAATATAAATCAAAATCAAATCAAAATTCATTTATTCAGACAACATATGTGTTAGTATAACTTATTCTGTTATTTTGTATATACTTAACTAAAATAACAGTGTGGTCATTATAGGTGGTGCATCATTGGACACCCCAAATTTGTAGCAATATCGATAAATTATATGAAATTTTATAGATTATTTTTGATTTTCATAAAAATCATATGACACTCTTCGGTGTGGCTTGCGCCTTAGGTCTGCAATGTTCGTGACAACGTAATTGTATTTTGCACCTTACCTTGATACCAAATGGCACACATACATACATACACATTTTATCGACCTTTACTCTTTCTTCTTATTATGTTTTCTACAAAAAGTAGTATTAAAGGTACTCCAAATTAAATTAAAAAAATATATATAAGTAACAGAATTTTTTGTGTGTGATGAATATTTTTCAGACGTTTTGTGCCGAAATTCCCACAGACATTTTAGGTCGCAAGATATTTCAATATGTATATGGTCTATGTTTTTGTATATATACAATTTATTACTATTTCTATATAGTTAAAATCCTAGTATTATTATAAAAGCCAAAGTTTGTATGTGGATTTGTAAGTATGATAGACGGTGACCGCTTTCCATCAAGTAGACCACTTGCCTGGTTACACTGCCCGTTTTTGAGTAGTCACACAAGATTGAGGTCCTAACTAATATAATAAATGCGAAAGTGAGTTTGTTTGTTACCTCTTTACGTTTTATCTACTGAACCAATCTTCCTGAAATTTCGCATACACATAGTTAGAAGTACGGAGAAGGACATAGGGTACTTTTCATTTCGGGAAAAAACACTGTTCGTGTGGAAAAATCACGCGGGCGAAGCCGCGGGCGAAAGCTAGTAATATTATAAAAGCCAAAGTTTGCATGTGAATTTGTAAGTGTATGATTGACGGTGACCGCTTTCCACCAGGTAGACCACATGCCTGTTTACACTGCCCGTTAATTATTATTAATTTCAACCCTGAGAAAAAAAGTTTGACAGACAGACGGACAACAAAGTGATCTTATAAGGGTTCCGTTTTTGCCTTTTGAGGTACGGAACCCTAAAAAAGTCGAGTAAGACTTTCCTCTCGTGAGGTTCGATGGCCTTCGTACTTTTTTGGAGGGGGTACCAAAACGAATATTTGTATACCCCGCCCGCTAGCGTTCTGCGGTTCGCCTACGCTAATGTGTTCATCCCGGCTAAATATTTTAACAGAAGCTCAGCGCGACATTTGTTTGTTTGAACGGTGGATACAAACATTTCTGTTGTTTTTATTCCCTGAGCGCGTGTAAAGTATGATTCGTCTCGTGTGATGGCGGGCGTTGGTTTGATTAAGCATCTAATTGTTATCTGACTAAAATTAGTATTGTCGAATAGATTATTCTTACTTAGGCAGATTTTAATCCAGCCTAACTAGTAATTTTAATGTTAGTAGTTAGAAATACTGGGAAGGACATAGGGTATAGGTACCTTTCATCCCGGGAAAAAGCACTGTTCTTCCCTTCTTGAAACCGCGGCTAACAGCTAGTAATTTAAATGCGAAAGTGAGTTTGTTTGTTTGTAACCTCTTCACGCTTTATCTTCTGAACCAATCATGCTGAAATTTCGCATACATATAGTTAGAAGTACTGAGAAGGACATAGGGTACCTTTCATCCCGGGAAAAAGCACTGTTCCCATGGAAAATTCACGCGACGGAAGTCGCGGGCAAAAGCTAGTATTTAATAACATATGGGCTCCGATGCAAGTATGTAATGTAGCTAGAAATATAAACCCTTTGCGCCCACGCTCTCGGGCTTTACCGTAGACTTTACGCCAGTAATATGTATAATAGGTCTATAGGCTTTCCACGTTCATAACTTTCTAAGAAACAATAACCTACAATCATAGAGCAACACGGACTCCTTACGGACCGCGCGCGGAAGTCCTTGTTGCTCGAAGCCTACAAACGTTACTTTATTGACCGAGCGAGCGAAGCGAGCGAAGGTCTCTAAATCGAGTTGGGGGCGAAACACATTGTTTGTATGTATGTATGTATGTGGCCTGTGGTGTGGCCCTAGAATAGCACCAACCCATCTCTTCCCGTGGGTGTCGTAAGAGGCGACTAAGGGATTTAAAACACCGGAGGATGGGCAGCAGCATCTTTCCGCGTACTATGCCATCACACTGCGATCGCCAACCCGCCTGCCAAGCGTGGCGATTACGGCAAAACCCCCCATGGATAAAATCCTTGGGGGAGGCCTTTGTCCAGCAGTGGACGTCTTTAGGCTGAGAGAGAGATGTATGTATGTATGTTTGTACCGCGATAACTGCCGAACCGATGGTCCGATTTTGATGAAATTTGGTAGGCATGTAGGAAATATCAATAGAATTTTCAAGTTCGTTGGGCATCAAAATCGGTACAGTAGTTTTTGAAATATTAATAAAAACGTCCGCGATTATCTAGCAAACGAAACCATAGCGTGTTCTAACTTTGGATAACGCCATCTAGATTTTATTTAGGGAACTGAATTATGTTAGAAAAATCGAAATCAGAGTATATCAATAAAAACGCGAGTAATAATCGCGAGGTCTGAGTTCGCGGCGAACTACTAGTTAGTAAACAGCATTGTCAACGTCACTTCGTGTCAAACACCCTTCGCAAAGTTGGGAGTAATGGGATACTTTAAAAGCAGTTCCTCATTGATACAGCGAGTATCCTGTTACTTTTGATGGGACCAATCCTATGTTTCATAGTGTTGCGAGCGAATACTGTCTATCGATAGAATTGAGGGAGTATCGACACTATTGCGACCTCAAATTGCGACAAATTCATGAACTTTTTTTGATTATGACATTATATTTGTACAAAGTACTTATTACTTCCATGCATTATATACCGGGTGCGGCGATTGAACTGTCCGTATGTGAAAATGAAATATTTCTGTTTATTTTTAATATTTGTTTATACACTTTTGCCATGTGAAAATAGAAAGTTTAAAGTTTTATTATGACTTATTCCGAAGGAATAAATCCTCCTTCAGCTATTACTACAAGCTGAAGTCTCTTTCTGAAAGAAGCGCAGGCTGCTCGAACGACGTCGTCACTCAAACAATTCCATTCTCGCGTCAGAGTAACTTTGAGCGCTTCCACTGAAGTGTGTTTTTTAGCACAGGCACTGGCCTGTAAAACATCCTAAATACAAAAGTCCAGGGGATTCAAGTTAGGCGATGACGACGGCCACATATCTCGGTCGATCAGCACTGGAACGTTTGCTTTCAACCAATTTTGCGTTCCAATTGTTCTGTGCGATGGTGCCGAGTCTTGCTGGAAAGTTCAACGCTCAGAACCGAATGTGTTGCATGCCCATGGTATCAGCCCTGGTCGCAAGACTTTGTCACGATAAATTTGTTGGTTTATTTTGACTTGGTTGCTACCCATTTTAAGAAAAACGAGCGGAGAACGGCCTTTTTCAGATACCGCCGCCCAGACCACGATTTGGTCGGCTCCTTGGCGTCGAGTGACTTGCAATTCGTCTGAATGGTAGCTGACACGTCCATCCAGCCAAATACGGTAATTTTGTTTGTTTAAAAACTGTTCAACGCAAAATGTTTTCTCATCTGAAAACACCAAATTGGGAAGCTCGCCAGAGTCGAGCAAGCGAATCAGCTCTTTCGATCGGTCCAACCGTTTGCCACGCTGTAAAGCAGTGAGTTCCTGAAAAAGGTTTTATTTAAATGGTTTGACTTTAAGCTGTTCCTTCAATAAGCGACGAACGCTGCGATCACTCACCTTGAGATCCTGCGCGAGCTGGTTTGCTGAGCGCGCTGGATCTCTGTGTAAACGATGACGCACCTTTTAGACAACTGCTGGCGCCGTTGCAGTACAGCGTCGTCCGCCACTGTAGCATTTCTTAACGCTACCAGTCTTATTATAACGTTGAATAGTGCGATGCACAAATTTCTCGTTCAATTGAAGATTTGGCTGCGCTCGACGTATTTCGATACTCGATTTTCCCTCCAAATGAAGAGCAAACACTGAATTTCGTTTTAAATCCATTGTTCCAAATTCTAATGTGTTTCTCTCACAACAGAATCATTTCACATGATGATAGAGAACATGTCAAAGACCAACATGTGAAATTTTGGCGGCATTTGATATAGTGGTTCGAATTTTATACCTGTTCCGTTTTCAACGCAAATCTTGTTTACCTTTCAATTTGAATTTCGCGCGCCTTACCGATGCACTCATCAATCATCACAATTCGCTGTGCTGCAGTTCTATTTAGCCAATGGGGCGCCCGGACTTCCGCTGGCGCATGCGCAGATCCTACCGGTGTCTGAGAGATCAACGCCATAGGCTGGTGGCAGAAGGCTGGTGGCAGAACCAGTAAAAACCTCTCTGTGTCTGTACGTGAAAGCGAAGGCGCGCGCGCATCAAACATTACATTTTACTCAATTATTCTTAATAAAACTTCAAGTGCTCAACAGTGTTTTTGGAACTTTATAATCGTGTGTGGCTGGCCGGCTAGGTGTCTAAAGGAAGAACTATTCGTGAGGAATCGTGCTCGAAGCCTGCCTACATGGTAAGTGGTTTGTGCATTGTTCCTATTGTCTAAATCGTCTGTAGCAACGCTTATTAACGGCGAATGCTTTCAATAAGTATTCGATCCAATGTGGTGATTGATAGTGTACTCTAATTTCTACTTATCGAATCAATTTAGCCACATTTTTTGGTGCCGAAACCCGGGAACTTTGGATACCTACCTTCAGTCTGCCGCCAAATACCAATTCGATTTAGTAATTGCTACTTCATTTACCGTATTCCACGCTTATTATACTTACTAGTACAGCTAAAACGAATAAACATAACATTTTGTTTCAATTACTAATCGGAAAACAAGTCTTTGTTCCATTTTGTTTTGTTGAGTACCTTACCTACCGATTATCGATTTAAGATGGCTTCCATCAGTTTCTAGAATATTTGTTGAAAATAAATTCTTTTGTCGTTTTATACTTATTAGCATAAAATTATCTACCGTTTTACCGTTCGCAATAAACAATATTGCAAATCCACCTTCTCATAATTTTATGTTGATAGTTCGTTATAACTCGACTACTTTTTTCCAACCGTTCAACGTTTCCTCTTGATATTTATTTATCGAAAATTTATTTCGTTTCAAATTACGAAATATTTTTTATCGTGACGTTGTATCGTTTATCGTATCATATTTTCAACGAATTTTGGTGCGTTCACATTTTCATTATTACCGTTTTAGGTTAAAAATCATAGTTTTTTGTTTTTTACAAAAAAAAACTGATTTTTATTTTTTATTTACCGTACATTAACGAATATCGCAAACCGTTTTTAGTGTTCCTAACGCTCATTTAATTCATCCTTATCAATTTAATTTATTTCAATTTAAAACTCAGGTGACCGAGGTGACAATATTACCTGTTGTCGTGTAATACCGCCCCAGTGATTCTCGTCGATTCTTGTGAACGCGGTCTCGCTGAAGACGTTCGCAACTAAACTTTTTTATCGAATCCGAATATTTGTTGCTATCAGGTTTTATTGTTTTGATATTAATTATGTCTTTACTATCAAGGCGTAAATCTAAACCTACTATTAAAAGGGTATCGAAAATACGTACACTATTAATAATTTGCCCAGTTTGCGACGTAAACGAACTATAGCATATAATCGCTTAACGAAGGCTTTGGAAGTAGGTACCTTAGCCAATACCGATGAATCACAAGTAGGGTTATTTCTTTCATATTGTCATGAAATAAAAACGATTGCTGATAGTTTTCATGACTCCCATTTTATTATTTTGGACCTTCTTAAGGATGATGCCGATGAGGAGGACGATGAACTTCAGGATCGATTTGACGAATTGTATTTTCAAGTGTTGGCAATTCAACGAAAATTTGAACAACGTTCATCTCAACAAGCTGACACTTCGAAACATAATTCATTGACCGGTTCGCACAGTGGAAATATGCGGTTACCAAAAATTTCGTTGCCAACTTTTTCCGGTGCTATCAAGGAATGGCCTGAGTTCATTGCAACTTATAACGCGTTGATACATGATTCTACCTCCTTATGTAATATTGAGAAATTTCACTATCTCGTGTCAGTTTTAAGTGGTGATGCTTTATCGTTCATTAGAACTTTTCCTGTTGCAAGTGAACATTATTTAAGTGCGTACGAGGCTCTCAAGTCCCGTTATGAAGATAAACGCGAATTAGCGTTTACGTGCTGGCGTGATATCTTGGACGTTAGTTTAAAGACTTCGAACGCTCAAGATTTTCGACGCGCCTTAGACACGATCGATGAGAACTTAACAATTTTAAAAACTTTAAAATTACCTACCGATAAATGGGATTTTGTTCTTTGTTATAATGTTCTGGCCAAACTCGATACCAAATTAAGACGCGAGTTTGAGGAAAAACATACCGATATTGAGCTTCCACAGTATAACCATTTAAGGGGCATTCTTTACACTCTAAAGGTGAAGCATTAATTCGCGACACGCACTTTTCGAATGTTACCAATAAAACCGCTAACGTTTCAAAGGACACACCGGGAACTTCACAGAAGTTCAAGCGACATAACGTCACGCATTCGCTTGTCGCTCCCACCGTCACTACTCATAAAAATGTTGGTGATAAACAACAAGCGAAACCTGCTCACAATTCGAGCACTCCGATTCGTAAATGTGCCTACTGTCGCAATGAACATCACATCTCGGCCTGTAATGATTTTTTGGCAAAATCAATAGATGAGCGCATGGCTGTGGCCACTGAAAAGAAATGGTGCTACAATTGTCTTAACGCATCCCATTCAGTGCGAGAGTGCACATCAATGTTTTCATGTCGACAATGTAGACGTAAACACCACACTTTGCTACATAAGGAGCCGGCGGCAAGCTCGGCGACCTTAGTGGCTAAGGATTCGTTAACTCAGTCTGATCCAACCGTAACCACAACCGTGTTACTGGCAACAGCTCTCGTCCAGATTCGTGATGCTTCTGGTGAATTTCATACATTTCGCGCGTTATTTGACACCGGCAGTCAAAACAATTTTCTCACGGCTCACGCCGCTCAACGATTAAATCTAAAACCTATAACTGGTAATATCAACGTTTATGGGTTAGGGGGCAGCCCTGCCTCAGTCAGTGGCTTTGTTACATGCGACATTGGCACCAACTGTAACGTAAAGTTTCGTCTGGGAATGCTCGTCATACCGAGCATTTGCGGAGATCAACCGATAGCAAGGCTAAATACGAAAAGGATGGGAGGAGGTCAAAACACTACCGCTAGCTGATCCTGGTTTTGACATCCCCGGTCCGATCGACGTCTTGTTAGGTGCCGACGTCTTTGCTGAGTCACTTCTCGAACAACGTCTGAAGGGTAACGCCTCTCAACCGCGAGCTTTCAACTCAGTCTTCGGCTGGCTTCTTCTTGGGAAGTCCAGACTCGCATCGTCCAGTCTACTAGGAGTAGCCCCTTCTACCGTAGACGATAGTTTAAACAAAATTGTTCAACGTTTCTGGGAAATCGATAACGTTCCACAATCTTCCCGATTGACCCCAGAAGAGCAACGCTGTGAGAATAGTTTTCTCAGTAATCACTACCGTGACGAGACAGGTAGATATGTAGTTTGTCTCCCCTTCAAGGACGACGAGGAGCCAGTCTTTGAAGGTTCTCGAGAGATAGCCTTACGACGCTTTCATGCCATTGAAAGGCGTCTGTATCGCGATCACAATTTAAACCAACAATACGTGGAGTTCATGACTGACTATATCGACAGTGGTCACATGACTCTAGTACCTGCCAAGCAAATGGGTCAAGGCAAGTATTATATACCGCACCATTGTGTGCTACGTCCCGACAGCGCTACAACGAAGCTTCGCGTTGTATTCGACGCCTCGGCTAAAGATGCAACTTCCAAATCGCTAAACGACTCGCTGCTGACGGGACCGAAGCTACAATCAAATATCGTAGAGATCCTTCTTCATTTCCGTGAGCACGCAATTGTCTTCATGGCAGACGTGCGCCAAATGTACCGTCAAATCAACCTAGCTCCTCAACATCGTGATTATCAACGTATTCTCTGGCGAGCTCACCCAGATGAGCCTCTTCAAGAGTACGTATTAAATACCGTAACGTACGGAGTGTCTTCCGCTCCATTCCTGGCGTGCCGCTCTATTCAGCAACTGGCCAACGATGAGGGTCACAAGTACCCAAAGGCCAAAACCGTTTTAACTTCCGACATATACGTTGATGACGTCATATCCGGAAGCTCATCGCTGAAGGACGCCAGAGAAATCAAAACTCAACTCATCGCTCTTTTCGGTCTTGGCTCGTTTGAGCTCCGAAAATGGGTGAGTAACCGACCCGAGCTACTTAGCGATCTTCCCGCGGAGGCGTGTCTTTCAGAAGCAATCACTTTTACCGAAACTGAAGACACAACTATCAAGGTTCTGGGCCTTAAGTGGGAGCCTGCTTCGGATTCGTTCGTCTTTACCGTTAATCCATCTAATCAACCGTGCACCAAGCGAACGATTTTGAGTGAGGTTGCCAGAATTTTCGATCCTCTGGGTTTTCTATCTCCTTTGACAATTCATGCCAAATGTCTTATTCAAAAGCTTTGGATTCTAGGTCTTTCATGGGATGATAAGCCCCCACCGGAAATTATCTCTCAATGGGAAAAGTTCTCTGAACAGCTTCCTCAAGTTAGGAATCTTAAAATTCCACGTAAATACGCTACCGATAGCGCTCAATCATATCAACTGCATGGATTTTGTGACAGCTCCGAAGCAGCATATGGCGCCGTTATATACCTGCGTGTTATCGAGTCTGACGGCTCCGTTCGCGTCTTTCTCGTATGTGCAAAGGCTCGTGTAGCTCCTTTAAAACGTCAATCGTTACCTCGCTTAGAGCTGTGTGGTGCAGTTTTGCTTACAGACCTTATCAAATTTGTCAAGGACACGCTGCGGATTCCTGTCCATGACACTTATCTGTGGTGTGATTCCACCGTTACCTTATCCTGGTTGCGAGCTCCTTCTTCTCGCTGGGTGACATTCGTTGCAAACCGCGTAAGTCACATTCAAGATATCGTACCGACCGAGTGCTGGAGGCACGTACCATCTGTCACAAATCCTGCAGATGTTTGTTCGCGTGGGCAATTGCCTCACGATTTGCTAAACAATGCCCTATGGTGGGCGGGCCCAGAATGGTTGTCTCAACCACAGTCTGAGTGGCCAATCGATACATCGAAAAATCGTTCAAACGATGACAATGCGGTGCTCTCTGAGCAGCGTCGCACCACGGTTCTCGTTTCGGATCAAATCGAAAGCGTTAATCACACGTCTATAATTGATCGGCTATTCGAAAAATATTCTTCTTTAGATAAAATCTGTCGCATTATCGCTTACGTTCGCAGGTTTTGTAATAACATGCGTAACACTGTTCCGCGATCAGATAATCTTTTCGTAACGGACGCTGAGCGTCATCGTGCGTTACTAATTATCGTCAAACATTTCCAACATCGTTGTTTTTTGGATGTCATATCCAAATTACAATCAAAGATACAGTTACCTCGCAGTTTTCGTAAACTAAACCCGTTTTTGGACGAGCAGGGTATACTCAAAGTAGGCGGGCGCCTATCGCGCTCCGATCTTGACTTCGAACATAAGTATCCCGCATTATTGCCCAAAAAGAGTGTTCTTACATCAGCTGTAATCGAATCTATTCATCGAAACAATTTTCATCCCGGTCTGAACACAACCAACTATCTGATTTTACAACAGTTTTGGATACTTGCGGCAAAGCATGCTGTACGTCATCATCTTTCAAGATGCATAAGATGCTACCGTCTTAAACCGAAACCTTTGCAACCCTTTATGAGCGACCTTCCGGCCTTTCGTGTCAATCAGGCAAAACCCTTCGCTGTCGTAGGTGTCGATCTAGGAGGGCCTTTTCGAATTAAGCTCGGGCTTCATCGTGCTGCTAAAATCGATAAAGCGTACTTGTGTTTATTCGTATGCTTGAGCACAAAAGCAGTGCACCTTGAGGTGGTTTCTACTTTATCGACTGACGGCTTCATCGCGGCATTGCGTCGCTTCGTTTCTCGTCGCGGCCGCTGCAATGTTATTCACTCTGACTGCGGTACGAATTTCGTTGGTGCAAGTTCACAACTAGCGTCATGTATCGAACAAGCCTCTCATGCGGAAAAAATAGATTTTAAACGTAACGTACCTTTTGCTCCCCACTTTGGAGGGTGTGGGAAATCCAAATCAAAGCCGCAAAGAGTCATTTGTACCGTATTGTTGGCGATCAGGTCTTAACGTTTGAAGAGCTTACCACACTCTTCGCTCAGATCGAATCAATTTTAAATTCGCGGCCTTTGTGTCCATTGAGCTCGGATCCCAACGATTTGAACGTTCTTACGCCCGGTCATTTTTTAACGCTGGAACCTCTTACAGCAGTTCCTGACTTCGACTACAAGGACGTAAAAATCAATCGACTAAATCGATGGCAACTTATCCAATCTTTTCAACAACAATTTTGGAAACGCTGGAAAAATGAATATTTACATGGGTTAACTCAGCGAGCAAAATGGACCACGGACTCAACACCGTTAATTGTAAACTCAATCGTACTTATAAAAGAGGACAATCGGCCTCCTCTTCAATGGGCATTAGGACGAGTTGTTTCCTTGCATCCTGGCCCTGATGGGGTAGTTCGAGTCGCAACCGTTAGAACAGCCAGGGATCACTCGCTTAAGAGACCTTTGGTCAAACTATGTCCTCTACCCTCCGTATAATCGTTTCAACTTATCATTTGTTAGCTTTTAAGTTTAGAATAATAACTTAAACATATTTATCGTTAATTACCGTTTCTTATTCTTACTCTGGGAAAATCCTATTGGTATTTTGGTGGGCGGAATGTTCCGTTTTCAACGCAAATCTTGTTTACCTTTCAATTTGAATTTCGCGCGCCTTACCGATGCACTCATCAATCATCACAATTCGCTGTGCTGCAGTTCTATTTAGCCAATGGGGCGCCCGGACTTCCGCTGGCGCATGCGCAGATCCTACCGGTGTCTGAGAGATCAACGCCATAGGCTGGTGGCAGAAGGCTGGTGGCAGAACCAGTAAAAACCTCTCCGTGTCTGTACGTGAAAGCGAAGGCGCGCGCGCATCAAACATTACATTTTACTCAATTATTCTTAATAAAACTTCAAGTGCTCAACAGTGTTTTTGGAACTTTATAATCGTGTGTGGCTGGCCGGCTAGGTGTCTAAAGGAAGAACTATTCGTGAGGAATCGTGCTCGAAGCCTGCCTACATGGTAAGTGGTTTGTGCATTGTTCCTATTGTCTAAATCGTCTGTAGCAACGCTTATTAACGGCGAATGCTTTCAATAAGTATTCGATCCAATGTGGTGATTGATAGTGTACTCTAATTTCTACTTATCGAATCAATTTAGCCACAATAACAGTTAGACAGAGACGGACAGTTCAATCGCCGCACCCGGTAGATTTGTGATAGCTATGTCACAATTCTATCGATACTAGTCGTCCATAGTGATGTGACTACTATCGATTTATATATCCACTTACTCCTCCTAAACCACACAAGGGATTTTAGTGCGGTTTTCAATATATCATTTAAATATATAAATGCGTGGTATTATGTATGTATTTTAATAAAGATCAGAAGATGTCTTCCATGCTCATCCGAGGGCAGCAGCAGCAGAAGAAATGACTACTTCTCTTTATAAAGTACTAGTACACTCGACTCTACATGTATTTTTTTTTTTGTGTAAATCTTATTCAGTGTTTTCCTCGTGTTAATTACTATCTTGAAGTCTCAGACATCGTTCGTTTAATAAACAAAGTCCACTTTATAAAAGAGTTCTATAAGTTTTTCAGTTTGCTGAGTAAAACGTCGCTAGATTTTCATTTTAATTAACTAACAAGAAGGTATGAAATACTTGTGTAAGTGTAATAAATAGTCAAACATCAAATAAAACGTTATATTGCCCGAATGTAGGGTAGGGACATAAGTATTTCTTTCCAAGCACAACATAAGATGACAATATTAATTAATCCCGTCGTACTTCCGCATAAGGTTATTAGGTATTGTATCTGTCGAAACGAAGATTTTCGCCCTCTTCCTTATATAATACATACGAAAGTATTCTTTTGTTTACTAAATAACGCCATAACAATTAGCCGGAAATCGATGAATTTTGAAATACAAATCCTAACTTATATTGTCCTGGTTTGTTTATATATTTCTTTGTTTGTTACCTCTTCACGCTTTATCAAATGCACACTGCACCAATCTTTCTGAAATTTCGCATAGATACACATAGAAGTGCTGAGAAGGACATAGGGTACCTACCTTTCATCCCGGTAAAAAGCACTGTTTCCGCGGAAAATTCACACGGGCGAAGCCGTGGGCAAAAGCTAGTAGAAATGTAATGCATATGAGAATTAACTTAGGATATTTTTAATTTAATCTTTCATCCCGTTCAAAGGTTTGAGATCAAGCCTATATCCTTTTGTAAACAAAAGGCTGAATCTAGAAATAGTGCAAAGCAAACACAAAAAACATGTTAGATTTAGTTTATTTTATCAATTTTCACACAAAGATCCTCAGGCCATAAAATTTTAACGTTATTTATAAAACTATACAAAAAGTGAAATATATACCTTTTTGTACTTAACATAGGTACTAGATAGAACATAGAAAATTTAGCACTATCTATAATTTTTCAATTTATTAATTCATCAAACTTCTAAAACTTTGCATTATCTTTCCTCTGATCAACCCAATCTCACGAATCATCAATACATATAATAAAACTACAACAGAAGCCAAAACGATTTTTTTTTTTCTGTCTGCCTGTCTTTCTGTTTGTTTGTCCACACATCACGCAAAATCTACTAAAAGAAATTTGATGCGGTTCTTCAGTTATATTGTTGGTCTAACTTAAAATCTGGTGTAGGTTTCAGCTTGATATGTCACTTAGAACCTGGTATATTAACAATAGTAAATAACGCGAGGACGAAGTTCGCGGCAGGGCTTGCTAACCTGGTTAAAATTCTAAACAAGCTCACTCGATGCGCCATACATTTTAAAAAAGAGCGTTTTAAATCAGTTACGGTTGAGCAAAACCATATATTATTTCTGGTTATGTTCAAAGCGCGATATCATTTCAGTTCCTGTTCAAAATACCGGAAAGACCCAAAACATTTCGCTCTTTTCGACGATCGTGTTCTATCTCGCTCTAACTATGATTATTTCTCACTCTCGCTCGATATAAATCTAACCAATCTACACGTTGAGACTTGCAAATGCGTAAGTGAGATAAAACGCTGAGCGATATACCCATCCTTGTCACTCGCCCACGCGGGATTAACCAGGTAATTTCCGCTCGCGAGACCGATTCAAAAGGGTTTTCACTCCGATCGTAATGGCCCGAGCGTTACTGTGTAACCAGGTCAAAACACTTATTTTTTAGGTTTTTTATTAACCGGTTTCAAGCCCTGGTTCGCGGGTACAGGGTAGTCACCAATACAATTATCAAAACTTATGCTCCAGTTTAGTAATACACAAACACCGTCAGTCAATAGACACTTTGCTTACTCTATAAGAATCGCCCACCACTTCAGCAGTACTATATCTTTGGAAAAAGTTACTTTTCCGTTCCAGCCCTGTTTCTCCCGACATTCCAGTGATAGCTGTCACTACATCATTAGTTTTCTGACCACTTTTCCGGCCTAGAGTTACATTATACCTAGTCACTTCTAAACCTAGACTTCTAGTACTGAAACTGCGGCCTAGAGATTTAGATCTTTTGACGGTGAATTTGTCTTTGGGGATTTTGATGTCGTAAATTGGATTGATGATCCCGGTGTAAGTCTGGTTGAGTTGTTGGTGGATGGATTCCAGTTGGTGTATGTCTTTTTCTAGCTGCTGGAGCCGGTTCGGTGGAAGGTAGTCTGTGTACCGTGGCATCTGTAAAAGAGATGTTTTTGAGATAAATTGGTGATTGTTCTTTGAAAGCTTTTATTTAGGTAACCTTGCAAGTAATATTTTTATAGTTTCTTATTTCTGATTTACCTCTATAAGTTAACGTAATTTAATGTACTAAAACGCAACTCCATCGAGTGTAAAAGCTGGGACCTATAAAGAGCTATACAAGAAAGGAGCGTCACCACTTAGACTTTAAAGATCGTTTACGTCTCAGCTGTAACTTCTCGCACTGAGATTTAGATTCGTTTACACTAAACAAATGGCCACCATTTTATTCCCACTTAGATGTACATCCTCTAGGATCGCTGTTCTTGGATATACTTAGGTAGTTTCGTTGTCCTTAGCATTAAAAAGATACAGTGGCGTAGGTATGGTGGAATTCATCCAATACACCCAGGATGCTATGCTCCATTACGCGATGTCAAACCTTGATTATGGACTTTTAATTAAGTTCTTTTTTCTTTTGACTTTGTTTTGATTAAGTCCATTTGTCAATATAGGAACAAGATAACTATTTTTTTTTATTTATTTTTATTTTACATTTAAGGAAGACTTACAGCATAAGAAGTTAGAACAGGTAGTGTAAATAAGAAACAGAAAGCCAATTACAAATCTTCACAGGTAGAAAAAAGTAAGAAATAGAAAAACTCAAGCAAACAAAGTGTCACAATAGCCAGAAGTTCGAAACAAAATATATAATAGAACAAGTTAAAAGAAATAGTAAACAGAAATAGAAAAAAGTTATCAATTTTTACTTAATATTGTAACAGAAAAAGTAATTATAGTAGTTATTAAATTAATCTAGCAAAAAAAATTATTACTTATATCACGCCGTACCTTATTAATACTAGTTGTAAATAAATCAAAGTCATATGAATCGCATAGAGTATTAAATATATTTGCCGCACGCCATACGAATGAGTTTCTCCGGTAATTAGTTGCTACACTACTAAGACCAAATACACGAATTACCACTATTAAAAAATAAAAACACCACTGACAACTCACATAGCCTATGTCATTCGGGCTAATAGTGGAATCTAAAAATTGGCGAACATACATAAAAAAAAACATACATACATCGAAACATATAACCTCCTCCTTTTTTGGGAAGTCGGTTGAAAATACCCCTCACAGCATCTGTTAAGCCATTCAGGACTTATGGTGGAATAAGGAATTTACATACATACATGAACCCTGAAAACATAACACTCCTTTTTTGGTCAGTCGTGTAAAAATGCATAATACACTTAAAAAAGTAGAGCAAAGAGGAAAACTCAGTGTATACCTTAGTGTTCGTTTTAAGTTATGTATAACTACTAATGTATATTACTGATGTGCAAAAAAATGTTTTGTATTGTATTGATATCTTTAAAAAAGTACCAATTTATCCCTGCTAGATTTCCGAGGTGGGGGCGGTGGCGGGGGCGGGGGCGCCTCGTCGCCTGAGACATAGTCTGGGGCTCTCGTGTGGTACTTCTGTGGAGACTCTGATAGTATGCCATCTGCTTCAGGGAGTCTCCAAGAGCTGATGACGGAAAAAAATATCCGATAGAGTATTATTCCAGATACCAGAAAATTTTTCGCAAGCTGCACGCTGATGACTGGCATGAGATGACGCAGGGCAGACCCAAATGGAGATCCCTATTATCGGAGACCAAGACTCATTTTGGGTCGCTGCGCCATAATAGTTATTTAGTTAAAGTATTATCCATCATTGGCCATTTTATTATCGCCACTGCTGGGGCATGGCCTTCTTTTTGAATGGATAAGGAATATAATGGAAAGTACTAGCATTTAAAGAAGCGGTTCTTACGACTGCTATATCTTTTTTCTTGCTTAGAATTTCACACGCTAAGTTCTTTTTAATGCTGATAAAAGGTCTCTTACTAAGTACTTTTTCTTTAAATATTCTGAATAACTAGATAGCAACTAAGTATACTAGGGATAGCTAATAAGGCTAACCCGAGCTCTTCCTTTTCTTATTAAAGAGCTTCCTCTTGTCTGTTAAGTATACGCCACGTCTCTCTATTTCATACGACACGACGCCTGCCTTCTCTTTCGGTTGCCAAATAGCTATAACACACTACAATATTTTTCAATCCAAATGTTAAATTTAACGTGTCTTATTAAAAACCTCTTCAACTTTATTATATTTCTACTTAGATAAAACCCATTCCCAGTACAACGTTAAGTCAAAATAGACGAAAAACAAAACCTCCACATATTCCGAAACAAGGCAGTCTTTGTGACAAACTTCTGACGGAAATGTGGAGAACTGGCAAAAAGTTCGCGTCTCGCCGTCGAGCTCGCATTTGCACAAGTCACAATCAACTTGGTACTTTGAGTGGCTATCAGTGTTTATTGTGTTGTATACCTAGACAACGATAATGTTGTCAATTAAGCCCTTTCTAAACTAACAAAATCTTTGGATTCAATTAAGATTTTGCCTGATGGTAAGCAATCACCACAGTCCATAGACACCAACGACCCTAAAAAGGTCACTGATGCGTTGCCGACTCTTTAAGAAAGCGATAGGCTTTTTTCTTGAAGGCCCCAATGTCGAACCTATTCAGGAACACCGCTGAGGGAAGCTTATTCCAAAGTTTAGTACAGCGATTTCTTTCAGTCAACCAAGTATTTGAATGAAAATGAAATAAAAAGGGTATGCCATTTTATTGGTATAATTGCCCTAACTAAGAGGTTGTTTTTCTCACTTATAAACTCACTTAGTGGCTCTGTCGCTGCTCTTCGACCTGGCCGCCCGAGCGAGGCGATGTAATGCAAACAGCGCTCCTTCACTGGCTTCCCCCAACCACGAACATAGCTCCTGCAGGATCTACAGGAGGTAATTAACATCTCAGTAATAATAAAATGTACTGTATGAAGATCAATATCAACTTAGCTTAGCATGAACAGTTTCTACTTTGAAGATATGTCATACAACCTGACTCTCTTCAAGAGTGAATAGGCTGCTTCTGGGTAAGCTCGCTATATCGTATGATCGTAGACCTCAAGACCTCGGGCAAGATTGTGGTCAAGAGCAAACCCATATTTAATAATATTAATAATAAATGTCCCACTTTCCCTACCTCTTCTACAGCCCAGCCTGTCTCCTGCATCAGGTTACCACTTCATTTGTTCGTTGAAAGTAGTTGACGAAGCGAGCGAAGGTCATCGAGTTGGGGGCGAAACACATTGTTTGTATGTATGTATGTATGTATGTATGTTTGTACCGCGATAACTGCCGAACCGATGGTCCGATTTTGATGAAATTTGGTAGGCATGTAGGAAATATCAATAGAATTTTCAAGTTCGTTGGGCATCAAAATCGGTTCAGTAGTTTTTGAAATATTGATAAAAACGTCCACGATTATGTAGCGAACGAAACCATAGCGTGTTCTAACTTTGGATAACGCCATCTAGATTTTATTTAGGGAACTGAATTATGTTAGAAAAGTCGAAATCAGAGTATATCAATAAAAACGCGAGTAATAATCGCGAGGTCTAAGTTCGCGGCGAACTACTAGTAATGTAAAATCCCCAGCTCAAGGACCAGTTACTTTCACGACAACAAGGGTCAATAATTGACCGAGCGAGCGAAGCGAGCAAGGTCTACAAATCAAGTTGGACAAAAATTACATTGTTTGTATGTATATATGTATGTATGTATGTTTGTTCCGCGATAACTCTCGTACCGTTGTTCCGATTTTGATGAAAGTTGGAATATATGTAGGGATGGTTAATAGAATTTTCAAGTTCGTTGGGCATCAAAATCGGTCCAGCCGTTTTTGAGATATTTAATTTTTTGTGAAAATAAATATTGTATTTTAATAGTCATGAGGTCTACGTTCGCAGCGAGCGAACGACTAGTTATATATACAGTTCAATAAACTCACAGTAAACCTTCCCCGCTGTAACAAAGCCGGTACAATGTCAGCCAGTGCCAGGTGTAAGGTGTGATGGCCAGAGCTGAACAGCAGATTGAGAGGAGCCGTGTGTCCCACTATCCACTCCTCTTCTACAGACCAGCCAATGTCTTCTGCATCTGATGCTCCGGAATCTTCCACTGGACATGTAAATATCTTTAGCACAACCACCAACCGTTTGATGAGGTACTTGCCTTTATATTATAACTGCATACTCACATAGTTATATGTTATTAAGGAGAACACCATTAGGTGCTGTGCATATTATAAAACATTTATAATTTAATGGATTAAGCATGACAAAGGTTTAAATATAAAATTCAGGTTAGAAAAGCTGGGACCAAGCAAATGTTTGTTACAACTATATCCTAGCCAAAAAACTCACCATGTAACGCGTCCTTCACACTATTAATGAAGTCCAAAGTCTCCAAAATGCTAGGTCTACTCAAGGCATCCTTATTCCTCAAAGTGGAGCCAGCAGACCGTGGTCTTTCCCGTATTTCCTTAATACTATCAACCGGATCCTTATACACTAGACTCCTTAGCGTATGGTATTTTCGCCTCATGGTTTTCGTATCTGACTGATTCGTGATAGAAATTTCTGGAAAGCCATAGGCAGTAACTGGCCTTCTTCTAGACCGTCGTCTGAGCCTTGAGAGGTCGGTTTTGGAAATGTCTTGGACGGAGATTGATGGGATGACGTCAGGTTTGGTGGTGTTCCTCCAGTAGTTGCCAGATTTGACGCTCGCTAGGATTTCGTCGGAACTCTCGTGTTGCGATATTCTGTTCAATTTTGGTCTGTTGAAAAAATAATGGTGTTTACTTTGGCAATGGGCAAATGTGTTTCAATATTAAATGTTGACGTAAATTACACTAGTTTACAATTTTTTTATTTTTTTTGATAGATCTGTACGTGTGGAATATAGGTCAAATTATAAATTTCCTCCATCACGTAAGATTAGAGAAAAAAAATGTGTCAAAAATTCAAAAATTAATTTTTCGCTAATATTTTGTGACAGAATTAAAATAAGTAGTTCTAAAATTTTCAACATGTTTTTAGCTGTAAATGTTATTACTCTTCAATAATATATAGCAATTCAATTTTAAATTTTATTTTTATCGCAAAAACGTTTTTTCAAAGTTGTGTTAATTTCTCCATACATTTTATGGTTATAGTCCTTGTATGGAGAAATTAACACAACTTTCAAAAAATGTTTTTGCGGGAAATAAAAAATGTAAAATTTAAAATTGAATTGCTTTATATTAGTGAGGAGTGTTAGAACATTTACAGCTAAAAAACATGTTGAAAATTTTAGAACTACTTATTTTAATTCTGTCTCAAAAATATTAGCAAAAATTTAATTTTTTAAATTTTTGACACATTTTTTTTCGCAAATCTTACGTGATGGGGGAAATTTATAATCAGACCTATATTCCACATATATAGATCTATCCAAATAACCTAGTAGCTTTGAGGAGTACACAAATACTGTAAACTAGTGTTATTTGCTGGTAGCTGTTTTGCTCCCTCTGTTGGTTTTCAGCGAATAAAACTGCGAATACAGCTTGCTAATATTGCCTAGATAAAGCCAGAAACTTGTTGCGATGGCCCCAAAAACAAGAATTACAACTTTGTCCCGCGATCCAATAAAAAAGTATCAATGAAAAACCCGCCACAAAATTGTGGGGTAAGATTGATCGTTATCACGAAGTTTCCGTACGTGGCCCAAATGGAATATTGTGGAACACCATATCAGGGGCTGGCGATAAATTGTCGGAATAATGCGTTTATATTTCATTGAAAATTATAGGCCCAGCTAATTTTCTTTTCAGAAATCTAAATTGACCATTATGAATTGTGAAAAATCAGGTTCAAAATTACCCTAGTGCTGTTTCAGATCCCTGATCAGACGTGTGTTCTAAATTTCATCAATATCCGTCTATTTTCCACCTTTGTGGTATATAACTGAGCGGGAATTGAACCCAGGAAGGCTATTGTCGACAAGGACTTTACCACTACTCTACAAACATAATACTTCGATCTCATTACCATCCTAACCTCACAATCCTTATAATTATCTCCGGTAATTAAACTGCCTATCATCAATATTCCGTCCACGATAGAAGTATTTCCGAACGTCTAAAAACATTATGACCCTTAACGTAAATGCCTTACGCCAGTCGAGTTAAATCACTGTCGTACCATACGTCGACAAACATAATAGCCTTTACAGAGTAAGAGATAAAATCGAATATGTTAGTAGACGTAAGGGACCAAATAAATTATTCCAGTAATGGAAATCAGGGCCGCTCTAAGGGCCTGTTTTCGCGTAAAAAGTTTTGGGAACGCTGTAAATTCTTCATGTGTCCGTCTCAGGACGGGCTACTGTTTCTTTTTGTCGTCAAAAACAAGGGATGGTTTTATTAAGAAACTACTCGGCCCTCGGCAGTTTTAGGGTCCTTCGAGCTGATGCTTGCATTTTATTTATTACTAGCTTGTGCCCTCGGCTTCGCCCGCGTGAAGTTCCCACGGGAATAGTGCTTTTTTTCCGGGATCAGTGCTTTTCCTATGTCCTTGTCAGTACGTCTAAGTGTATGCGAAATTGCAAGAAGATTGGTTAAGTAGATAAAACTTGAAGAGGTAACAAACAAACAAACAAACTCACTGTCGTATTTATAATATTAGTTAGGATTTGGATACCGTGGATAATTCTATCCATGATTTTGGACCCCGAACTCAATGGGGTTGTGTATTTTACCAACTGATTTTTATATTTTGCTCTCTCGTTTCGGAGGCCAAGATACAATTGGGGTCACTTAGTCAAAGCGCAAACAGACGTTCTTATAACCACGGCCACAAAAGAAACAAAATCCTAACTAATATTATAAATGCGAGAGTGAGTTTGTTTGTTGGTTTGTTTATTTGTTTGCTTGTTACCTCTTCACGCTCTATCCACTGAACCAATCTTCCTGAAATTTCGCATACACATAGTTAGAAGTACTGAGAAGGACATAGGGTACTTTTTCATCTGTTTGTAATATATTGGGTAAAACTAAACGCAGGCGTTTCGCATTGCTGCCGCCAGAGGGCGTTCGGGGTTTTCACACTGCTAGCGTGGATGGCGTCGCGTGTGGTCGGCCATTGCATTGTCCAGGGCGATATCGGTTTGATTTTAATACGCGGAGCGGTCTCGCGTCTTTTGCTTGTTGTTTAGTTTGAGTGATAATTGTGAATTTCCTGTTTGTTAAATCACTATTGAATTTGTGTTTGTGAAAAACTCTGTTATTGTGACTTTTTCTTGTGAGAGGTGAAACGTGGCTGGCTGTTCACATCTGGCTGTTCCCGAGTGAAACTACGGGAAGAAATCTATTTAGTTGTTATGGGGAATTGAGATCTCAAGGGTTAGGTAGGGTAATTAGGAATTCCCCCTTCCCGAAGACACTCAAGTTTGGATCCGAAGAGAAAGAAGATTTAGTTTGGTAAGTGTTCAATTCTAGTTAATTTATAGGTTAGGTTATCATATAGGGCCCTGTAGCTCCCTTCATAAGCTACGGTGGTAGCAGACTGCGTATAGCTTAAGTTAGATTCTAGTCGGACAAGCGTGGTGTCGCGTGGAGATTTTTTCCCGGTACTTAATTTTACCGGTAGATTTTTTCCCGGTAAAGTTCCGGTACAGAATTCTTCCCGCCGCTTCGTTTGTCCGGATTCGCTCTGCGCACATTTTCTGGCAGCAGAGCGTAGTTGCTCTGCACATTTTCTGGTAGCAGAGCGTAGTTAATCTACCCTCTATTTGTTCGTTTGTAAAAAATAATTAATTGTTTGTAAAAATTATTAGATTTTTCTTAGTTTGTTTGTATAAGAATATTTGTAACCTTTTTTGTATTTGTTTGCGGTTTGTACCGTGCGTTCCGGGTTTGTGCCATTCTCATACCTACCGCGGTTCTTCGTGTAGTTGCTTGTTTTTGTTGTTTTTTATTTACCTTTTGTTATTTTTTGTTTGTGACTTGACGCGATGGCGAAGGCCTCAAATGCTAGGGCGACACTCGCCAACGAATTGAGATGGTTTGTGACGGCCGGAGGACTCCTGTCCCGGAAGGACAGGGAGGGCGCCATACTGCTAAGAGCGGATCACCTCCACTCACGATTGATTAGCGCGGAAGCGGCCATGGCGGCGCTTACCGAAGCCGATCTTACCCCGGAGGCCTACGCAGGTCACATGGCGGACATGGACCAGATCCTGAGTCTGCACGATGATATCGCGGAGGCGGTGACCGCAATAAGGGCGAGACAGGCTGGCGGACCAGCCCCTCGCACACCTGTTGGACAGGAAGGACCAGCGGTTACTGGTCGGCTCCCCACCCTTCAGCTGTCCCACTTTGGGGGTAGGATGGAGGAGTGGGTAGCATATAAAAATATGTTTGAGTCCCTGGTCGTAGCACGACAGGATTTGTCGAAGGCCCAGAAGATGGCCTACCTCCTCTCCACTCTTGAGGATGAAGCGCGGTCGCTCATCCAGCACCTCCGGGTGGAGGACGACCAGTACGATACGGCTTGGGAGTTATTGAACTCCCGCTACCAAAATTTACGTTTGTTAGCGGATGCGCACGCCGCACAGTTGATGGCCCTGCCCAAGGTGGCCAACAGGGCACAGTTGCGCCTGCAGTTGCTCACGCCCGTTACAGTGGCCTGTAACGCGCTCCGCACACTGGGGCTGCCGGTGGACCAATGGTCCTTTTTGCTGGTGCACATTGTATTGGGCAAATTACCCAATGACATCCGCTCGCGATTTGAGCGCGAGAATGCGGAACGGGATAGCACCACCCTACCAACGTTCACTGACTTGGTGAAGTTTTTGGAGTTTGAGGCACGGGCGGCTGAGAATACCATGACGGACTCAGCGCCATCCAGAGCGCCTGAACGTAGGCCCCAACAGGGACGGCAACCGCCACCGCGTGGAGCTGGTGTGCGGGTTGCGCACACGGCAGCAGTCGCGAGGGACGCGGACTGCCTGCAATGTGGCCGGATGGGCCACAGCCTGCTACAATGCAGGGACTGGCAGAGACTGCCAGTACAAGATAGGCGCCGCATGGCAAAGCGGCATGAACTTTGCTTTTATTGTTTGGGCGGTCACTATGCACGTGACTGTCCCAGTGCCATACCATGCAGTGCATGCCGTGGGCTGCACCACGTGATGCTCTGCATGAACCGGAACGGGGATGGCACCCGGTTGTTGAGGCAGGGGTCCCCTATGGGCGGGGGCGCTCCTGCGCGAAGCCCTCCACCATCGGACGGAGGACGCGGCTTCGCTCGTCGCACCCCCCCTCGGGAGGGGGGTCGCGTACCGGCGCGGGTCTTGGCGGACCGGGACCACGCGCCCCAAGGTCGGGGCCAGTATGTGGCTGGCCAGGCCCCGGATAGGGCCCCCATGGGCGGGGGCCCTAGATCGGACGTGAGAGTGGGGACACCCCCCTCCACGCGGGTTACCAATGCCCAACACATGCAGCCGCAGCGGTTTTCTCCGCCGCTGCACGAGTACCCACGGCTGGAGTACCACCCGCCGTACCATATGTATGGCCGGGCCGCGGGTTCTGCCCCCCCTCAGATGGGGATGTGCACTCGCCCGCCATATTATCCGGGTCAGTGGCGCGCCCCTGGTTTGGAGAGAGTGGGGAGCCCGTAACTAGCTTGCTCCCTTGCTGGGACAGAGCCGCGGACGGTTCTGCTCCCTACCGCGGTGGTCCGCGTATGGGGTCGTGGGGGGGAAGCCATTAATTTGAGAGCTCTGTTGGACTCAGGGGCTCAAAGCAGTTTGGTTACCACTCGAGTGGCACGCCAGTTAGGTTTAGTCGTGGAAGACTCGACTGTGCCACTTCTTGGAGTTGGTGGCATACAAGTGAAGTGTCTGACGGGCCAGACACTTGTCACCTTTTCTTCGCTGAAGTCCTCCACAATGAGGATCACGACTTCGGCTATGGTAATGGATACCATTGCGGGTTGGCACCCCTCGACAGACATACCGCCGGGTGTGTTGTCTTTGGTTTCGGGTCTGGATTTGGCCGACCCCTTTGTCTTTCATCCCGGCCCAGTGGACTTGCTCCTGGGCTCGGACGTATTGGGTTGGATTTTGTTGGGTACCCAGAAAGCTCTGGGTTCGTCTTCACTGATGGCAGTGTCTACTATCTTTGGTTTCGCCCTGATGGGCCCTGTGTTTGATAATGGCACCGTGGAGGAGCCACCGGTTGTCGCATCTGCGTCCTTGGCCAAGACCATGCAAAGGTTTTGGGAGGTCGAGGAGCCACCTATGAGTTCCAGGATGGATCCGGAACACGCTGAGTGCGAAGCCCTTTTTCGATCGACCACGGAGAGGTTGCCCTCCGGTCGGTTTGTAACTAGGTTACCCTTTGTTGCCTCTCGTCCTAGCCTAGGGCAAAGTAGGGCGCTTGCGGAGAAACGACTGCTGTCCATGGAGCGACGCATGCAGCGTGACCACGTACTTCGCGATAAATATATTGAATTTATGCGCGAGTACGAGGATTTGGGTCACATGTCTCCGGCTCGAGTTGATTGGAGCTCAACTGAGCATTATTTTTTGCCCCACCACGCGGTGGTGAAGGCCTCAACGGGCAAGTTGCGGACTGTCTTTGATGGGTCCGCACCCACTTCGAACGGGGTTTCGTTGAATCTGTGTTTGCATTCGGGTCCCAAATTGCATAGGGACATAATTGACATCATCTTGAACTTTAGAAGACATCAAGTGGTTTTTGGCGCGGACATCCGGATGATGTTCCGCCAGACAGTCATACATCCTGAGGACAGGCGATTCCAGTTGATACTCTGGCGTGAGCGCCCTGAGGATCCTGTGACGGTGTATGAACTCAATACAAACACCTATGGTTTGAAATCTAGTCCCTATATCGCCATCAGATCATTGCTTGAATTGGCAGAGCGGGAACGGATCCGCTTTCCCCGTGGGGCTTCCGTGCTGTCACGTGACTTGTATGTTGATGACGTGTGCACCGGAGCCCAAAGTATTGAGGAGGCCCTCCTACTGCGGGATGAATTGATTGAAATATTGAAGACAGGTGGCTACGAGCTACGTAAGTGGTTGTCTAATGAGCCTAAAGTTCTAGAAGGGATCCCGGAGGATCACCAACAGAACCCTCACCTGTTTGAGGATGTGGATGATCCCAACAGGATAGCGGTGCTGGGCATGCAGTACCAGCCGCTAACCGATATTTTCACATTCCAAGTGGACTTGGAAATACCAAAAGTCTGGACTAAGAGAACGGTGTTGTCAGTAATAGCCCGTATGTTTGATCCAAGCGGTTGGATCAGTCCAGTGATATTCTCTGCAAAGTGTCTTCTTCAGAGACTTTGGACTTTGGGCGTCTCGTGGGACGAGCCGCTGTTTGGCTCTCCATTGGATGATTGGCTCGAGTTGTTTTCATCGATTAAGGAAGTCAATCGGATTGCCTTGCCTCGTCGAATATTGCCCCCGGGAAATATCGAGCCAGCCTGCATGGCTTTTGTGACGCGTCGGAGCGAGGCTACGCCGCGTCAGTCTATATGCGGACAGTTGACGCCGATGGCCGGGTCAATGTCTCGCTTTTGTTAGGGAAGAGCAAGGTCGCCCCCATCAGGACTAGGCTGACTATTCCCAAGCTTGAGTTGAGTGGAGCTCACCTTCTTTCTAAATTGTTGCATCACGTTGCCAGTGAGCTGGCGGCCACGGTCGAGATACGAGACATCTTCGCCTGGTCGGATAGCCAGGTCGCGCTTGCATGGTTGCGCGCGGCCCCACATACCTTGGAGGTTTTCGTGGGAAATCGGGTTTCCCAAATCCAGAATATCGGAATTGATATAACATGGAGACATGTGCCGGGAGAGCTTAACCCAGCGGACTGTGCTTCCCGAGGTTGTACGGCACCAGAATTGGTGTCACACCCGCTCTGGTGGGGTCCAGAGTGGCTGATGGGATCAGAAACTTCTTGGCCTGTCTGTCAGACAGATGTTACTTCTTTGAGTTTGACTGGGCTCCGTGTACATGCTGTAGTCGCTGAGACGACGTCGGAGCCGGATTGGCTACTTGCTCGGTATAGCAGCTTGGATAAGCTTCTGGGTGTTACCAGTTGGATTAAGCGTTTCATACATAATTGTAGAAACCCACAGGCAAAGCGGTTGGAGCCGATTGCAGGTGCAGAAGAGCGCCGGAGCGCATTGTTGCATTGGGTCCGTGTCGTGCAGACCGGACGGTTTGAGTCAGAGCTTCGTATCTTGCGCGACGCACGCGCTAAGTTGAAGGGCGCGGTCGCTCGTTTGAACCCGTACATCGACTCGGATGGGCTTCTTCGGGTTGGAGGCAGGCTCCGGAAGGCGGATCTTCCATATGAGACTCGCCATCCTCTGTTGTTGCCCAAGGGCGGACCCTTGGTGCAGCTTTTGGTGTCTGATCGACACATTCGTAACGCCCATGCTGGGTGCAATGCTTTGTTGGCTATTTTGCAACGCGAGTTTTGGATTTTGTCTGCCCGAAGAGCAATCCGTAGCGTTCTGTTTCGATGTATTGCATGTTATAGGTTGAAGGCATCCACGATGCAACCACAGATGGGTGATTTGCCCGCTGATCGAATCCGACCTTCGAGACCGTTTGACGGCGTTGGAACCGATTTTGCCGGTCCCTTTTCGATCAAGGCTTCTCCCTTTCGTAATGCCCGTATTGTGAAGGGGCTATTTGTGTGTATTTGTTTGTTTGGCCACCAAGGCTGTCCATTTGGAGGTGGTATCGGCTCTGACTACGGAGGCCTTCGTCGCCGCGTTGGATCGCTTTGTTTCGCGTCGAGGTCTACCTTCCCTTATTAGGTCTGACAATGGCACAAACTATAAAGGAACTGTAAATTATCTTAAGGATGTTTCTGTGTTTATTGATAAAAATTGTACTAGTTTAAGTCAAATTGCTGCCCAAAAAGGGAATAACCTGGAAATTTAGTCCCCCAAGTTGCCCCCATTGGGGAGGGATTTTTGAAGCGGCTGTGAAATCCGCAAAGACCCACCTCCGCCGCATTATCGGAGAAACGGCTCTAACTTTTGAAGAGCTGGCCACAGTGTTTTGTAAAGTTGAGGCGGTCCTCAACTCTCGTCCTCTCTGTCCGCTATCTCCAGATCCAAATGACTTGGAAGCTCTCACCCCTGGTCATTTTTTGGTGGGAGGGCCGTTGAATGCCCTGCCCGAATACCCGTGGAAGGATGAACGCGTATATCGGTTGTCGCGTTTTCAAATGTTGCAGCAAATGAGCCAGGACTTTTGGCGTCGCTGGTCGCTTGAATATTTGCATTTGCTGCAGCAAAGAGTGAAGTGGACAGACAGGACTGAGCCTCCCAGGGAGGGTGATTTAGTATTGTTAAAAGAGGCAAATTTGCCCTCATTGCTTTGGCGACGAGCTCGCATATTACGTTTGATTCTTGGCGGAGATGGCACTCCGCGTGTGGCTGAGGTGTTGGTCGACGGTTCGATTTTAAGGAGAGGTGTGACCTCTCTCGCCCGCCTTCCCGTAGAGTAAGCTAGCGGTCTGCTTCTCAGACCGGGACGGGGGATGTTTGTAATATATTGGGTAAAACTAAACGCAGGCGTTTCGCATTGCTGCCGCCAGAGGGCGTTCGGGGTTTTCACACTGCTAGCGTGGATGGCGTCGCGTGTGGTCGGCCATTGCATTGTCCAGGGCGATATCGGTTTGATTTTAATACGCGGAGCGGTCTCGCGTCTTTTGCTTGTTGTTTAGTTTGAGTGATAATTGTGAATTTCCTGTTTGTTAAATCACTATTGAATTTGTGTTTGTGAAAAACTCTGTTATTGTGACTTTTTCTTGTGAGAGGTGAAACGTGGCTGGCTGTTCACATCTGGCTGTTCCCGAGTGAAACTACGGGAAGAAATCTATTTAGTTGTTATGGGGAATTGAGATCTCAAGGGTTAGGTAGGGTAATTAGGAATTCCCCCTTCCCGAAGACACTCAAGTTTGGATCCGAAGAGAAAGAAGATTTAGTTTGGTAAGTGTTCAATTCTAGTTAATTTATAGGTTAGGTTATCATATAGGGCCCTGTAGCTCCCTTCATAAGCTACGGTGGTAGCAGACTGCGTATAGCTTAAGTTAGATTCTAGTCGGACAAGCGTGGTGTCGCGTGGAGATTTTTTCCGGTACTTAATTTTACCGGTAGATTTTTTCCCGGTAAAGTTCCGGTACAGAATTCTTCCCGCCGCTTCGTTTGTCCGGATTCGCTCTGCGCACATTTTCTGGCAGCAGAGCGTAGTTGCTCTGCACAGTTACCGTGGGAAATTCACGCGGGCGAAGCCGCGGGCAAGAGCTACTAAGATATAAACAATGACATTTTGCTCTGCAATTCAGAGCAATTTTCTAGAATTAGAAATTCACTGAAGACTTACTGGTAAAAATTATATTAACTACTTACAGCTCAAAGCAAGCCATTTCACAACTCCACAGGCATGAATACTAAGCAGCAAGACATTAACTCTGAGAGCTACATTCTAGAACCTCCTATCTACAGCGAGTCGAACTAGTTAATACATAAATTGGGACTACCAAAGCGAAGGTGCTCCATTCAGGAGGCACCAATAAAACAAGCAAATTAGATCGCTGTACGCAAACATCGTTTGTTTGTGCCTTAGCCTTTGTTACTGGTAGGGTCGCCATAGATTGGTGGTCAATGGGAAGCAATAGTTTTATTCTCTATTATTTCAGATTTTCTATGTATATTTAAGCTTTATCAGCCATAATAAATGAAGAAAATAAAACAGTTTTTTTCAGATTTCACTTCAACTAATCAGATAATTTTTGACCAATGTTAAGATAATGGATCAAATTAAAAACAATATTAAATTGGGATAGTGTAATTAAATAATAGCTGTAATTATTAAAAGACATGGTGATGAAGGAAGACGACCTTTGGAACTCTCTAATCTGTAATAAGCTACCCAGCCATAAAAAGTCTTGATTGTACCAATTAAAAAATACACGTTGCCTTGTACTGTTTAATTTACACAAATACATACATATTATCACGCCTTTTCCCCCTTTTATGTTTAATTTGTCCTAAGAAAACAAGCCGTGTGGCCATCGTATCCCAGTCTCAACAGTGTCAATTCCGTTAATACCCTGCAACGTGACGCAGGTGTCGGCGACACGTTTCCGAAGATATTTCCTTTGTGTTTGTACAGGATAGCGATTTAACCTCGCATTACCTATAGTAATTTTATCCTTTTTGGGTCAATATGTTACAATTTAAGTTTATTTTTTTACACAATGTAGTATTTATACTTTAAGGTTAGGGTTATCTAAAGGCTCCTATTTTCACATTTATGTTTTTGTTGGTTCATTACACGTACAGCGAAGGTATGGAACTCCCTTCCCTGCCTGTGTCTGTGTTCCCGAGCACAAACAACCTGACTCTCTTCAAAACCAGAGTGCTTCATTCATGGCTGCAAGATTTTTGTCAAAATTGCTCTTTCTTCATATAACTCATCTTTTATAAAAAAAAAATAATTTTAATTACCGTAATAATGGTAGAAGGATATCGCTACTTCTTGGATTTATTCTGCTCCATCCTTAAAAGTGTTTGACTTACCGTCTGTCACCAACTAAGGCTGTAAAGAAAGCCCCCAGCACACATCTCCTGGCCAGCCTCAGCTTAGCCTCAGCCTTGTCTCGTCGGCTGAGGGTCAGGGCGCGCGCTGAGCTGAGCTCCCGGCGAGATGGCAGCTTCAGGGGGAAGGAGATCGCCATGCCGTCACCCGTGGGGAATACTAGGCGGAAATCTAAAACAACAAAATTATAAAAAAAAAACAAACTAAATACCAAATTGTTAAAGCATACCTAAATATATTCATCATCATATTCCTCACCTTATCCCATCATCTGGGGTCGGCGCAAATACACAACAAATACATAGAGAGGGAACATAAAATATAGTAAAACTAAGTACAGAGGTACTACTTATTTCTTCAAAAATTTCTTCCAGTAACTACTGGAAGAAATTTTTTTTTTTTTTTGCGCGAATGAATTTTTAAAATGCTCGCATGGAATTTTTTCACCATATCTAATTTCTATATGGGAGTACTGTAGTACTAATTGCACCTGAGATGCTCAAAAATCCAAAAATAAATATAATGGGAGTTATTGATTTAGGGATAGTAGGTAATATTGGTCACGTAAATTTCAAGGTTACTATATTTGTATAATGGGACAAAAGTAACCCAAAACTGTTTGTATTATATACCAACTGCCTGGATCAAAATTTGCGAACTCGGCTAACACACCACCGTGTGCCTAAATTATTCATTCTAAGTTGAAACATCAAACCCTAATTGGTCAGTTGTATTATAAACAAAGTTGGAAGCACCCATAGCCATTAAAAATATACAGCTTCTTCACGTAGAACTCAATTTCATAACGGGAAACTCAAAGGCGCGAGATAATTGCTTTAAGATTTCTTTTGCGATCTAATTAAGCTTTTATTTTATTCAGGAGATTACACCGGAAGATACTCGGACGCCTTTTTATGGATTTTCCGCTACTTTCCTTGCTTCTTAATTTTTGGCGATCTGTTACGTATAAATGAAAAATACACAGAACGATAACTATGTAAGTATGTATCTATACTATACATAGTTTGTGAGCCCTAAATAAGATATTTTTTAAAGCTAGGCATCTCGTAATTTTTCGTTTGACATTTGGGAAAATTTATAGTTTTTACATTTCTTGTTGAAAAAAAAACGTCTTCTTCTTTGCCTCTTCCCACATTAAGTGGGGTCGGCTCTCCTATTTTTTTGGCGCCAAGAGGTTCTATCAAGGGTTGTCGTTGTCGAGTCGGGTAAATTTTCTTTTAGGATAAGCTTCTTCATACTGGTCCACCACGTAGATAAGGGGCATCCTGGACCTCTTTTATTCTCTGGGGGAGAAAGAGCTTTCTGGACTTAAAAACGTAACAAACAAAAAAGGTATCTTAACATTGATACCCCTACTTAGTTTATTATCAGTACCTATGTCGACTTCAAAGATAGGAAGTGGTAACAAATTGTTATAAAAATTCTATGTTTTACATTGTACATACATACATACATTGAATCACGTCTTCATCCCTTACGGGGTAGACAGAGCCAAGAGTCGTGAGACTCGAAGGCCACGCATAGCTGAATAGTGGGCTCTCTGATAGAATGGAGATTTAGGTATAGTGACAGGTTGCTAGCCCATCGCCTATGAGTGGAGGAATCCCCAGTATAAAGCCCTTTCCCTCGATTGACTTTTACAATCTGCGCGGGAAGAAAAGCAGCTGGCACATTGTATGTTTTTTCTTCGCTCCCAGACCAGCATGGACATTGTGCTAATGTTAATCTATCTCAAACTTAAACTCCTCTAATCTACAGCTGAAACTTCAGTCAAGTTTAGTCAGCCAAGTATTACCATATAATCTGCACAGCGCGGGACAGTAACTAGTGCGACCAACTATCCCGCGGATCTCGGGACACGGTGTCGGGACTTGGCGGATTTGCAAGTCGTACAGTTTCCAACTTGTTACAAAGACGTGTGTGTAAGGGAGTGGAAAGGTAAATCAAGTGTTTTAAAAATTTTATTTTTGGTATAAACTTCTTTCTTTTTTATTGAGGATCAATCAAATCTTGGACAAGATTCCTTGGCAATAGTAATGGTTTTTTTTACTGCTAAGTAGGCAAACATAGTTCCGGCCTACCTGATTGAAAGCGGTCACCGCAGCCTATGAAATAATAATTAGCCTAAAGATGAATTGAGTGTCACTCAATTTATGTTTAGGCTATGTCTAGTAATATTATAAACAAGAAAGCTTATAAAGAATGAATGTTTGTTTGGATGTTTGTCAATCTTTCACGCAAAAACTATTTGACGGATTACGGTGAAATTTGGTACACGGGTAGAATGAAAACCTCAGTAACATACTTTTACCCGAAATTTCCCCAGGAGCGGAGCCCTGGGGCACAGCTAGTATGTAAGTAAATAATTTTGCGCGGTTTGTTCATCTGATTTAGTATAATGTATCTCAAGATCGACTAAAAAAAATTAAGCAATCCGTGATCATTTCCATTTTACCCATATCCACGTAACCAGTGTTAACTGTTGCCCAATCTACGTTGACCTTTCATCCGTTAAAAATGGTTCGTCTAAACCTTTTCCCGGGGCTCACAATAGCCTGGTCATATTAAAAATGTTAACGTATTCGTAATGCTGAGCTATCCTGAAATTTCGATCTCCTGGGACTCCCAATCTGAATAGTGACCTTTTGGTTTCGCTTATAAAGTCAAACGTCCTCTGCAACTCATTATAAATGTACGGACAAAACACACAGATTGAGCAAGCGCCATACTGTTTCCTTGTACTATGTCCAGCTGACCAGCTCAACAATACTACATTTTTATCAACCACCAAAAATCCAGTACACCACAGAGGCCGACATAAGCACAGAAAATATCATATTTTCGATAATCCCATTTTAAATAACTCTGGGTCTCAAAAATCTTTACTAGATATTGAGAAAGTTGAAAAAAGTACCATGTGTTTTTTTCATACAAACTTCCATTGTAGACCCACGGGGGTTAATTTTTGTAAAAATATAACCTATGTTGACAAGGTAATTAGTAATTTATTCAAGCTATAGTATGTGTTTATCGTCAATTTTCAAGTTGTATTTAAATATATATACATTTAACACTAAATACTAAAAATATAACTTAAAAAGAAACTAAAACTTAATTTAAAAAAATCCTAATAAATTACAACTATAGGTAGAAAATATCCCGCAGATCATTGCCCCGCGGAAGCGTGCCCAGGAACCTATGAACCTATGTTTAGACCTTACTGAATAATACCAAAATCTGCCGTGAAAGCATGACAAACAGACCTTCGCGCTTACAATATTAGTTAGTAGATATAGATACAGTTCGGCAATTTACTAGAATTAATAAACTTACCAACATGGCGAAATCTATCCGCAAAATCGACTACAGCCTTCGCCCAGGCTTGCCTCTTCGCTGCATCGAGCAATCCCATACACGGCTCCAACTTCCCATCATGGACTCCCAGACAATACTCCTTCAAACCCTCAAGCTCTATCTCATTATTTCTCCCATCAAACTCCTCCAAAAACCACGCATTTTCTATCGAAGACGTGTAGAGACCATCCAAATATGGTTTTAGCACTGGTCCCAAGTATTTCTTGTCTTCTTTAGCGCCCTTGTACAGCCAGTTTAAGATGACCTTCATGATGTTCAGTGGGTCTTGGAGGTCCTCCTGCCTCAGCTCAGGGTCTCGTCTCACAGCATCGATCAGGCACGCTGATGACGCGTCGTAGTAGTCTTTCAGCTTGTTCCATTTCTTTGATCTGGAAATAGTTTTTTTTAATGATGTGGACTACTTCTTAGGTGTGATCTAGCCGCCAGTTTCGGTATTGGGGACATAGCACACGAAACATGAAAGTTTAGCATCAGGCATCGAGATATTATGTACTATCGCATCAAGCAATTTATTATTTTTCTTGTAGACACTCTAGTTGTCTGTACTGATTTGCTCATGATTTGTTTCTCTGTGGGTGATATGCCTGCTGTCATTAGATCGTATGTCAAAGTTTGGAAATGTCTAAATCGAAGAATGTCAAAGACATGACGTGTATTAAGCAACAAGGTCTTCCGCGTATGATTAAGACATATTAGGAGGCTTGCATTTTCTGTAATCAGAGTTTAGATGGTTGGATGAGTTTTAGTGATCTGTAGGTGTATTTTACCTGTAGGTAGACATCTCTCTGTCGAACTCCCCCAACGACCTCTGCTGGAAGTTATTGAGGTACAGGTCTCGTGCCTGGTCCAGCATGATGGCCAGGACGTGGATCAGATCCTCCACGGACTCCTGGTGGAGGGATGTCACCTGGATCAGATTCTGGCGAAACATGCTCTGGGTTTCCTGGGGAAATGTAAATAGATAGATAGACGTCGACATAGCTGATTAAAATTTGGAACAAAAAACATTTTGCCAGTAGCGGATGGCGAGAGCACAGGACACGTGAAAGACGGGATTTTTGTGTACTACTTACTATAGAAATTCCATCACTCACAGTATTTTTTTATTTAATCTTTATTTCCAAACACCAAAATTATTTCACTTTGCCAAACTGCTTGACAGTTTGTCGGCAAAAACAGTCTCTTATTTATCTAATTTCCACTATTATGCTACTATAACAGAAATTGTACATTATCTTATCATACAACTATATACACTACTACATACTACTATTACATATCAAAAATTTGTACGCACATCACGCCAAAACCATGTAACAAAATTTAATACAGTTTCACTTTAAAATGCTCCGCCACCTAGAACCCTAGATTAAACTCTTATTTTATTTTTCCTTTCAATAATTAGCATAATTATTAAAAGTAAAAACAAAAGATAAAAATAAAATAAAATAGAAAAACACGACTAACAAAATTATAGCTCACATATCCTATGTCACTCGAAGGAATGCATGGAATCCAAAAAATAAAAATAAATAAATAAACCTACATACATGAACCCTCTAAACACATCACTCCTTTTTGGATAGTCGTGTAACAATACAGATAATACAAACGCGCAAACGAATTCGCTGGCAAGAGCTAGTCCTGATTCATAATTTACTGTTACCACAGCCTACCTATACGGTTCATACAGTCGGTCATCGAGGGCCTCTACGCGGAGCAATCGTGGAGGGTGCGGGGGCGGGGGGACGGAGGGGGGCGTACCGCACGGCCATACTAATTTCATTTTCGATTTAGTATGGCAGTGCGGTACTAATTTAAGGGTTGTTTGTTTTGAAAAAACTTGTGCGGAGCAACGATGATTAGGCAGAGTCCCTCCAATCCAACAAAACTATTCAGATGACATACTCATATCTTCCTTATCATTTTCCACCCGACTCGGAACCGACTAGGTACATACTTTTTTACTTTTTATTTTTGGATCCAAGATGGCGCACAATTTTTTTTTTTTAATATAACATATGGGTATCGTTTTATAGGTTTTCGGGGACGCTGATGACGAAAATAACATTTATTTTAAGATCCAAGATGGCGCACAATTTTTTTTTTTAAATATAACATATGGGTATCGTTTTATAGGTTTTTGGGGACGCTGATGACGAAAATAACATTTATTTTGAGATCCAAGATGGCGCACAATTTTGTTTTTTAAATATAACATATGGGTATCGTTTTATAGGTTTTTGGGGACTCTGATGACGAAAATAACATTTATTTTGAGATCCAAGATGGCGCACAATTTTTTTTTAATATAACATATGGGTAACGTTTTATAGGTTTTCGGGGACGCTGATGACGAAAATAACGTTTATTTTGAGATCCAAGATGGCGGACAATTTTTTTTATGTTTCTGACATACGGTTCAACATATACTTGCGAAATTGCGGACATTTGGGCGGATTTGATTGAAACTACTTTAAGGGAATTTGTGTTTTCAATTTACATTTTAAACTGCGTTTGTATGTCAGTAACAAAAGTGCCTGAAAAAAAATGACCGCCATCTTGGATCTCAAAATAAATGTTATTTTTGTAATCAGCGTCTTCAAAAACCTATGAAACGATACCCATATTGAAAAATTAAAAAAAAAAAATGTCCGCCATCTTGGATCTAAAAATATTATTTTTGTAAACCTCATCCCGAAAAATTGGTCTTCACGGAATACCTGGCAGATGTATAAAATCTTAGTATCCTGGCACGACGGTCACGCTATTTTCTGTAGCGGCATTCGAGTCGATTTTACTGCATAGCTGCGCCTATTATATATATATACATAAAAAAATGTCGGCCATTTTGGATAAAAAAAAATCACAATCAACACAAATTCAAAAAGGCGTCTCACCACTCGTACCCGTCCTCTTATGTATAAAAAGAAGTATGCAATTTTGTGACAACCCTGACACTGCTGTGTCGGATCACGCTGGCGGCGTGACCGTCATCATTAAGGCCGATGGACAACTGTATGTCTTATTAAACTGTGCTGTTATGGACACAGTGACATGTAGTGCCTACGCAGTAGGCTTTTAAGATGTTTTTTGGAGGCTGCTTTGGCTATGAGATCTTTAGGTAACTCGTTGCACCAGGTGGGTGTTAGCCATCGGCGCGTGCGCTTACCATAGCGGTTGGTGACCTTGGGCACTATCAGTTGACCTCCTCTCTTAGCGGCACGGGTTGGGTAGGTATACACTCTTTTAACTTTGTGCTTATCACTGTTATACTGTTCCGTTAGAATAGCAGTTTTAACTTTGCTGTGTACTGGGAGGACATTTATTTATATAGTTTTTCATATTGCTTTTTAACACTATTTTTTGTTCTTTTATTAACCAATAATTTCAATGCTCTTATCTGTAAACTTTTAATTTTATCTAAATTAGTTTCTGATGTTAGCCCATATCCTCCCAGTCCATAGTCAATATTTGCCTCCATTAAACAATGATATACCTAGCATAAACATAATCTTTTTACTAACATAGTAATTAACGCTATTGAGTTTCGACAGAATAATACGCAATTTTTTACACACATAATCAACATGTTGACTCCATGTAATGACTCGTCTATTGTTACTCCTAAATATTTAGGTATTAGGTACACATTCTATAGCCTCACACTGACAGTTAACTTTATTATTATGCAAGCATTCATAAGAATGTCCCTTAATTGTAAATTCTATATTTTTGTATTTGTTATCGTGAGGGAGCGTATGGCCATACATTTTGTTTTCAAATTATTTATTATGATTCCGCTGTCATGTGCCCATCGTACAATGTTATCGAAATCTTCTTGCATAACTTGAGTAATATTCTCCACGTCTGTACCACTATACGATAGGCACGTGTCATCGGCATACATATAACATTTAGAATTTTTTATAACATTGCCTATGCTATTTACATGTATTATATAGCCCACTGGGCCGTATATCGATCCAGTAGGTACACCATATTTAATTTCCGTGAGATTGCTTTCCGTATTTGCAACTCTTACTTTTAACTTCCTGTTTTCTAAATAATTCCTAAACCAATCGTTCATTGGGCCCCTTATGCCACATTCTGCCATTGATTGTAACAAGCCTTCGTGGTCGAGTAGAAGACAAACTATCAGAGCAAAGTTGTAAAACTATAAACTAACAGAATGAACATGTGTGATTTTCTCCTTATTGTTTTGTTTCTAACAAGTTTATTTTTAACACCCTTGCATTCTGCTGAAATTTAACTCTTTGAAGTGGCAATGGATCCGCCTACATAACGCGGAGAAACGATAGCCGATGGGGGCAGAAAGGTTCTCGAATGGCGACCACGTATAGTCTAAATGATGATGATGTACCTCGTCCCATATTTCATAAACTTTTTCGTCGGAATTTATGCACTTAGTTACGTTATTTCATTAAAAGGATTCCAGAGCCATACATAACATATAAAGTTTTCAATTAACTGCGTACGGTTTCAAGAATTGTAGAAGTTACACAACACATAACATATTACTTGGAACGCTCTTCGGAACTTTATCTGGGTTAAGTTTTCCAATACAAGCGTGTGTTCAAAGTTGATCAGACATAGTTTAGATTAGCGAATACTCGACATTGTACAACTCTAGGTAGTTTGAGTGCTTCGTTGTTAACTTGCAAAGGTAATTTAATTAATAGACCACAGGTAGATAGGGAAGACCACCTAGAGAAGTAGATACTGAATGTTACTCTTTATTTACCGAGTCGGTCGCTTACGTCTAATTCCCGTAATATCTAGTAGGTTCAGTTGGTCTAATCTCCGAACGTCTAAAAACTAATTAAATATAATAATTTTGAAATTACCGATTACCGATAAGCGACTTATCCTAAATAATATTATAAATGTAAAAGTGAGTTTGTTTCTCTTCACGCTTCATCTACTGAACCAAACTCCCTGAAATTTGGCGTACACATAGTTGTATGTAAGTACCTACTGAGGGAAAAGTACTGTTCCCGTGGGAAATTCACGTGGGCGAAGCCGCGGGCAAATAGAATAGAATAATAATAATAATATCTTTATTTCAGAAATAATTCCATAGAAAATAATATAAATCAATAGAAATCATTTATTCCATAGAATATAGTAATATAAATAGCTGTTTACAAATGGAAGTGCAACATATTCTGCCGTAGTATGTACATATGTATTCTGCAAAAGCTGGTACATATTTATTGACTGACTGGGATATCAACGAAACCGCTGAACGCAGAATTTTTTTTTTTCCTTTTTCTTTTCAGGACAGTATTTTTGGATATTTCATCCCTAAGAGGGTGAAATGGGTAAAAAGCTAATTTCACGCGGGCGAAGTCGACGGCAAAAGAAAAATATTAGAATACGATGCTTTGATCTATCGTCGCCGCAAGAATTTTCAAAATTTTATTTTTTTATATTATTATTTTTGCCTACTTTTTCTCATCAATAAGGAGTATCTCAAACCTCTTGGTTCAAATGGGAACTTTCAAATGTGTACAAACATACACATCATCCTGTCATCAACCTCTCATCCTAAAATATTATCCGTTCCGTTTTGTCTTGTGGTGAATAAAAAAATTATAGTTGATAAAAACTAGCCTTACTAAATAAGTTATGACTCTCTATTCGCTAAGTGGTCTATGTAAATTAACTATAGCCCTGTGCAAATAGGTCACGACCAGGCACGATGATAGAATCTAACAGAGGGTGAACTTATCTCCATCGCAATTCGTTACACGTAGGTCTTGATGGAATTCCTAGGCCGCGGTGAAAGCTTTCTCTAAGGTGATCATGATTCATGATCCAGAGATAGGCATAAGCAGCTAATAGGTAATGATGAGGCTAATGGTTTTACGATGCCATATTGAATGCTAATTGATCGGTGACAAATCAGTGATAAGATAACCAAAAGCACGATTGATCGAAATTTCATTGATAATCATCATCGTTTTCATCCTTTTTTTTGCTTACTGCTGAGCATAAGCCTCTCTTCTTTTACATCATCCTTCTTTGTCCTTGATCCTAGAATCTCACAATATATGTGTAACTTTTTTCCATACTTAATATCCAGGGTTCAAGAGCTTCTGCACACAGACACACACACTCACTGACTGCAGGGTGGTGCACGCGCGCAGCTCCCTGGCCACCCTCCACAGGTACCGCAGCTGACGTCGTGAGGGCGGCCCAGCCCCCGCTCTCCACTCCTTGTTGAGGCCCTCCCAACGGTTTAACAAAGCCGCTTCGAGGTTCTCCGACGGGGTTGATGAGATTTCTTCTGATACTGGCGATACAAACAATTGGTTGAAAAATGGTGAGTTCAGTGGGTACAGAATCTCCGCTAGCCTAGCGGCAGACGACATGAAAAACACGGGAGTAGTAACTTTTCAGAGTTTCCATCAACTGAGGTTTTAGGTGGCTAAACCTGGTTAGCATAGGAAGAGAACTAAGCTGATCATCATGCGAGTCAACGAGTTCAGAGTCCTAGCTAACATATTCCAAGGACACAATAACCAAGTACCTGCACTCCTCAGCAGTTCCACGATACAGTTCCTGATGCAGAGTCCGTCGGCCACCCACTCGCTGCCGCGGCCAGCGCGTCTCACGGCACTGGACCGGTCTACTGGGTACACGTAGCCTGCTGCACCTCCTCGTTCGCATATTGCTACTAATCTATAGAAGGAAATTGAGTTTTTTTTATGGTAAAAGCAATAACTATGTCTAACGAAACCAGCAATATCAGTCTACTTGGCAAAGGAGGTATATTTTTACATTTATCTAGAGCTAAACTCGACAGTAAATAGATGAATATTTTATTTCCTCTTCACAAAAAATGTGCTAACACAAACAAAACAATGTCACTTTCTTCTGGCTCCATCAACAAACTTAATATTGTACTGTTAATAACTTGTAAGATTTTATTACTTTAATCACCAAGACGGGCTGTAAATAAAGAGTTTTGAGACTTACTCATCAAGAATAAGCAGAAGATGGTGCGAGGCGTGAGCTGCCAAGCAGTATTTTGACACTCCCGATGCGATGGCGCATCGGTCTATGCGGCGACGAAATGCGCACCAAGCAGCATATCGACTCAAGGCCCGAAGGGAACCCTGAAATGTTGAAAGCGTAATTATACAGTCAGATATGCAGAGAAACCTGTCTTGACCTGAGATAGGATTCGGTCAGGTTTCTCTATATCTGACTGAACATACCAAACGTTAACCCTGGCTACCAATGCTTCTTATAAACAGCACTAACCTGATAGCATCCTTCCCTCATCTTGACAATCAACACATTCAGAGCGCCAGCGATTCTCGCTGCAGTGGATACAGGAGATACATGGCTATCTAGGGTTGCCTCTAACGCTGGTTGCCACAGCTGCCACGTGGCGGCTCGCTCTGCGCATACGATTGATGATGGCGGCCCTACTGCTACTGCATAGTAACCCTGGAATGACACTGCGGTCAGAACTGGATGGAAGGCATGATAAACTTAAAGCAATATAGGTGTGTAATTTGGACTTTCAAAAATTAAATTCAGCATGTATGCTGAATTTAATTAACATTTCTTTTAGAAGGAATGTGGATACTTACCCCCTGAGCAGCAGTATAATGCAGCAGTGCCAATGGATGCGTCAGCGGTATTCTGCCAGTGTACGCCGCAGCGCTGCACCCCTCGACCCGAGCACCTAACATCAGCTTGGCCTCGGCCTCCCCCGCCCCCACCCGCACCATGACCCAAGCTGCGCCCTCCACGATAGCCAGGCGGCGGTCGTTTGTAGACTGATGCGTGGATACTGTGCAAAAATTATGACTATTCAGAGGCTAGAATTAAAAGCCTCCAAATTTAGCAACATGAGTAAGATCCTGCTAATATCATGATTATTACACTACATCCATCGACTCTGGTGCCTAACATCTGCTTGGCCTCGGCCTCCCCCGCCTCCACCCGCACCATGACCCAGGCTGCACTAACTATATTTTGTAGACTAATATGTGGATACGGTGCAAAAATGGTGCAAAAATGGTGCAAAAATGGTGCAAAAATTAGGCTAGAATTAAAAGCCTCTGGGTTCCCACTAATATCAGAATTATTACAATACACCCCTCGATTCTAATGCCCAATATCTGCTTGGCCTTCCCCCTTCCTTCCACTTCCCCCGCCCTACCCCACAGACCCTACCCACACCTTCACCTAATCTGCACCCTCCACGATAGACAGGCAGTGATTGACTGGTGTGTGAATACTGTCCAAAAATGGGGTTAGTAAAATCGGAGGCACTGTTTTCTGATTCTATGTCCTATGAGCAATCCTGCTAATATCAGAAGTGATGATGACGATGATGAAATAAAATAAAATAAAAACCCTGGCACCCAATAATAGTTAATCATATACAAAGACTGATGAAACTTCTCTCTCAGCCGAAAGACGTCCACTGCTGGACAAAGGCCTCCCCCAAGGATTTCCATAACGACCGGTCCTGCGCTGCCCGCATCCATGCGCATCCCGCGACCTTCACCAGGTCGTCGGTCCACCGAGTGGGAGGCCTGCCAACACTACGTTTTCCGGTTCGTGGTCGCCACTCGAGAACTTTTCTGCCCCAAAGGCTATCTGTTCTACGAGCTATGTGCCCCGCCCACTGCCACTTAAGTTTCGCGATTCTGCGGGCTATGTCGGTTACTTTAGTTCTCCTACGGATCTCCTCATTTCTGATTCGATCACGCAGAGAAACTCCGGCATAGCGCGCTCCATCGCCCTTTGGATGACCTTGAGCCTTCTTATGAGGCCCATAGTAAGCGACCACGTCTCTGTTCCGTATGTCATTACTGGCAACACACACTGGTCAAAGACCTTAGTCTTGAGACACTGATGAAACTTAACAGAATCAAAATCAAAATATCTTTATTGTTCTATTAAAGACGTCTTATACTTTTAGAGTAGCTATTTCTTATCTTGTTAATTAAACTGCTGCTTATCAATCAAACTCAAATTCAGCTAAATAGTTAAACAAATGGCCTCTCCATCTATCCTGTAACGTGTTAATCTGCCTTAGATTTTCAAGTAGCTTGATATACATTGACACGATACGATCGTCGTCCCAACGTCAGAGTTGGGTACTAAAGTACACACAACTCAAATTATATTCAAACACAGAGCATGATATCTGACGAGCGAAGTTAGATTGTGAAATGAGGTTTGCTGTTTTGCTGCGGCTAACTATGTCCTTGTTGAAATTATATGTTCATGACGTCCATTTTGGGTCACCGCAATACTGGTTATATATCCCCCCCGAACGGGTTCTCATCTTGTAGCGACGGGAGTGCTCAGTACCAGCCGGTTTGCCTCGGCCGCAGGGAAGCTAAGAGGAACCCATGGCCCGGGAGTGACGACCCCGGGTCGGGAGGAGGCCGCTTTCAGTGGCCTGGCTGTGAGAGTATGGGGCACACACGCCCTACTCTCACAGCCGTGGTAGGGGTCGCGGGGGAAGAGGAGTGCCGGTATTGCGGTGCACCGTTCTCTCTATCCTCCGCTCGCGAGCGAGGCCGTGGCGCTGGGCACGGTGTTGGTGGGGCCGCAGGGGAAGAGGCGTGTTAGTCCGATCAACGAGGAGTTTCGTTGTATGGAGACTTCCGAATAATTCCTCTGTCCATGAAACTTAGCACATGGTAAAAATAGGTAAAACTGATTATAGATATACAATAATCTAATAACTTTTATTACGAGAAGTTAGGTATTTTTACCTAAATATGAAAATCGTTTATAGCTCTCTGTGAAAAATTCCTCAGACTGAAATTCTTTCTCTATACGTACCTACGTACTACTTAGAATATGTATATAGAAGAATCTAATATTTTTTCTACTTCCAAGATACCCCAAATTTAACTTTTAACTTTTTGCATTATAACTTCTACTGAAAAATTGCTCTGCTGGTTTTTATTTTTCAATATGCTTTTATATGTTCAAATGCATAGCTTTTCTCAGTTATCTAAAAGTTTTTCATTTTGAAACATATATTTTTTTAATTTTGCTTAATTACGACATGTGAAAAATTACTCCGTCCATTCTTATATATCTATTGGTCATTTGATTATATATTAAAACAGATTTATCAATAATCTAACAAATTTTCGAACGATAATATACTTTTAAGGAATTACTAAACGGCAGACGAAATGCAGTTCGCGGCCTAAAGTCAGCGAAACGTTCTTAATACTACTCTTGTAAGGTTGAAATTGTAACAAAAGTTTAGCGCATGTCCGTAGCGAGTTTTTCATTACCTTATGCCATTGTAACAAGGAAGTAGGTAGGTATATTTCGAAATAAAACTAGTGATGTGCCGTTCCCGGGAACGAAGGAATATTCCCGGAAACGAAGGGAACGTTCCCGGGGAAATATTGGGGAATATTGCAGTTTTTATCACTTCTAATATAATAAAATAATCTAAATACATATCCTTAGATAATAATTACAACATTTTTTCAAAAATCTTCAATATTCCCTACTTTTCGGGAACGTTCCCGGGCATATTTCCAAATTTCCGGGGAATATTCCCCACGACTTATGTATGGGGAACATTCCCTTGTTTCTGGGAACGTTCCCTAAAAAGCTGCAATCGACTTTGTAGGATTACTAGCTTTTACCTGTGACTTCGCCCGCGTGAGTTTCGCTTAGATAAATAGTAGATTGTTAAGTTGGTCCCACACTGCGAATATTAACCTGTAACGTAACATTTGAGGATTCGGTTGTGCGTATTAACCATGTAGGTATTAACATTACAATATGCCTGTCACACTGACGAACATTCTCCGATTCGATTTTTATTTTGCCATTTTTGGAGGTTTTGATTTCAAAAGGTCCACATTCGCAAAATGTCATTTTTCCACAAAGTTACTTGCGCAAAAGGCGCACTTTCACAAAATGTCACTTTCGCAAAAGGTCACATTCGCAAAACTTCACTTTCGAAAATGGTCACTTTTGAAAAAGATCACTCTCGCAAAAGGTCATTGCTTATGTTTATGTCGTAAAAGGTCACTTTCGCATAAGGTAACTTTTGTAAACGTGTTGTGATAGTTATCATATGTAGAAGTGACCTTTTGCAACAGAAACATGAATCTAAAATTTCATTTTCACTTTCACTTTCAAAATGACAAAGTTTCATACTAACTTCCATCCCCTGCTTATTGTTATTAGGTGTGTTAGCGATTCTGAGAAAGATGCATTCTGTGAAAGAGACATTATAGGACTAGAGAACATTTTGCGAAAGAGACATTTTGCGCCTGGTCCTATTTTATAAATACAATAAATAAGTGTATATTTATTTTTTATTAACAGGTAATGCAAAAAGTCACTTTGCAAAAAGACATCTTCGCAAAAGATCATTTTCACAAAATGTCACTTTCGCATGGTAAATTTCGCAAACGGTCACTTTTGCTAAATGTTACTTTTGCTAATGGTCAATTTCGTATAAAGTAACTTTTGCGAAAGGTCACATTCGCAGTTCGCACAAAACGTCACTTTCGCAAAAGATCACTTTCGCAAAAGAAAACTTTCGCAAAAGGTCACATTTACAAAAGGTCTCTTTCGCAAAATGTTATTGATGCAAGTGTCACTTTTGTAAATACAATTGAGGCAAACGTCCAGTCTCGTACAAGTCGGTACAAAGTACACGGTATACGCAAACACACACAACTGCTTCGTTTTCTAGTCGGTTCGCGCCTGCGCGGCCGGTCTGGGGCACCGCGCTTTTCTGCGCGAGCGCCCCGCACCCCTTTGCACTCCCGCGCGCCCGTACTGCTAAGCGGCACGGTGAATACTCGGCATTAACAAATTGATATTTTAAAAACTTGCTATTTAGTTGAATTTTAATTAGATTATTGAAAAATCTATTATAATAGAGCGACCCCTAACTAAGAAACGTAATTAATTTGCCTGAGCAATTATTCACACAACGTAATTACGGAAAAATAATAATTATAATACTGTAAAGAAAAAAATCTTTAAGATAACTTATTAAAGCTATTTATTTATGTAAATAAAAGCGTATTAAAAAATAAAAACTAGCAGAGCAATTTTTCAGTAGAAGTTATAGAGCAAAATGTTAAAAGTTAAATTTTGGGTATCTTTGAAATCGAAAAAAAATTAGATACTTTTATAAACATATTCTAAGTAGTACATAGGTACGTATACAGAAAGAATTTCAGTCTGAGGAATTTTTCACAGAGAGCTATAAACGATTTTCATGTTTAGGTAAAAATACCTAACTTCTCGTAATAAAAATTATTAGATTATTATATATCTATAATCTGTATTACCTATTTTCACCATGTGCCAAGTTTCATAGGCGGGAGAATTATTCGGGTTACAAAAGCTTCGTTGATCGGACTATGTCGGTATTGCGGTGCGCCGCTCTTCCTGTCCTCTGCGGCCGACGCGTCACTACGCGAGTGAGCCTATCTCGGTCGTAGTGGATAGGGGCAACCTATCCTCTACGGCTGAGATGTGTTAGGGCCTGACTTGGTCAGGTCCCAAAAAGTTGAGGGCTGGTTGGGTGGCGGTAACGGGATTCCGTCGCTCGGCTTAACGACCCTCGGGTGGAAAGGCGCAGCCGTGTCAAGTGTGCCTTTACCCCAGCGGGAAATTTTGGAGCTTATTCCGCTGGCCGCTCCGACCCTCTCGCTGGAGAGGTGCTTCGAGAGTGAGCCGTGCTGGGGCCGCCGTGGTAGCGGCCGCCGCGCCAGGGCTGTGGAGCGAGAGAACCACACGGTCCTGGCATATATGCGGTATGGGTTGACACCGTGTGGTTTTAGTGGGTTTAAGTCCCACATAGCCGTCCAGCTTCCCGTGGCTGGATGTACGAGACGAAGGTCTTTCCACACGTATATGGGATCTCGCTTCTTATTTACTTGTAAAGTTAACATGGATCGATTTTGATTCCATAAATACCATAGGCTGCCATATCTTTGTTCAGTTTTGTAATTTATTTAGAGCTTTTGGATCTTTTTGGATATAATTTGTTGAAAAAATTGAAGCGCACCTTTAGGTGCATGAAATATTAGTGCACTCCTTTGAATATTTAATCTCAAGAGTAAATAATCAAAGGCGCACTCACGGTTAAGAAAGCGAAGGTCATAAAGGAAAGATATCGATAAAGTTATAAAACTCATTTTTCCTAGTTGTGTATAAGGCGGCATACTAAAAATACATATATTTAAATTAATAATAGTAATATAGTGCAGAAGCACTCACTTTGGGTTAAATAAATAAGCAAATAAAACAACAAGTTTAACTATAATCAAAATTCAGTGCACAGCATAGGTACAGTGTTTTTACAAGTGTTCTCTTTCGAGTGTCGAAAGCGAATCAATTCAAAACATTTCGTTATTATTACAAAGTTTAGGTTGATGACCATTGACGTAAGTCAATCAAAATATTTTTGATAAAATAACAAAATCAAAACAATTATTTATTTTTGTGACTATTATTTTACGGAATATAAAAAAAAATTTGACAATTTACTTTACGAAATCTATAAAATATCGAATATTCGGGCCCCTTATATATAAAGCTACAATAGTACAAAGAATTTTTTCGTGCAACTCGCAACTACAAAAGTTAAATTGGCCTGCACAGCACGCGAGGTGCTTGAACCTCGCGCCCCACGCGACATCTAGTAATTTTATATAACTCAATAATTATTAATTCAATCACTACATTATTTACTAAAATTTTAAGTAAAAATAAAAACATTAAATTGAACAAACGTTTTTATAAACGCAACTTATGTTAACTACGATATTAAACTAACAATAACTTGAATTTAAAATTGAACTTTTTAACAACTAAGGGATATTCAAGCGAAGTTTTACTGAAAATAAGAACGTCATCCATATAAGTATATGCCTTGCTGTAACGAGCAAAAACACAGTTGGTGTATTGGCTAAGCCGAACTGCTTACGATTGGACGCGTCGAAATAAAAGGTGTTTGGTCTCCTCCGCTTCAGGTTATGGTGCCAATTGCACCTAATAAAAACCTGATATCAACTTTTTGTGCGCTGCAGAGTACTGTATTCTCAACGATTTGACAAGGAATGGAACAGGGGATTACTGTCACGCAAACAAGACCACTAAGACATTGAAAGAGACCTCCGCACACAAAGTACTGTTTATTAGGCTTGCCTGCAACACTATCTCTAACAAAGAGTTTTCCACTAAATGTGGGAGGAGTATATGCCTTTAAAGAGACTGGCCCAAAAATATTGACTGTTCCTTTAGATTTGACCGTGATCAAACGATTATCGACTGTTATATCTGGATGTGGCAACTCATTCTGGATATTCAAGAATTGTAAAACTGATGGAGTTTTGTACACAATTATATGTGACTGTTCTGTGAATGTCTGACCAATTAGGACCGCCTCATCCAAAAAATTATCGCACACAACTATGAAAACAACCCTGGCGTTTACTTCATCTATGCATAAGTCTGCAGATAATTTTCCTAACGATTGTACTATTCCATCACCAAAACCCTTCAATAACGATGGAACTTTATCATGAGAGACTCCTAACATATTCGCTAAAGATTGTTTTAATAAACTTACCTCACTTCCGAAATCTATGAATGCTCTGACTAATGTTTGATTAATCCTAACTCCTTTGTAATATATCGAGTTAGGATCGGAGTTCTGTTTGCCTACTGAATCAATGCACATAGACTTATTTTGTCCAACTTCACTATTTGCGCTGTTTGGCTTATCAATAGATTTAGTAACACAGTTATCAGAAGTGTGGCCAACCCTATTGCAGCGTGTACACTTATTTAAGGGTTTAGGACAATAAAAGAAATAATGGCCGTGTTCTTGGCAGTTATAACAGCCAGTCAATTGACCCGGCCTAACACTGGACTTTTTATTCAATTGATTCGTAGAGGACATGTCGTTATTCCTATTTCGAAGATTATATCGATCAGATAAAGAACCACTCGCTTCTTTATTACTCATTAAATATTGTAAAAGCTGATCAGGTTGAGTACAACGCAGCACAAGAGCCCCCGACGTCAAAGTTCTATCATTGATACCATGTATGATACAATCGACCGCCCTTTTCCCATCAATATCGCATTGATTGAGTAAGCGTAATTTATCATAAAAGTAAACTTCGATAGGTTCATTAAATTTGCTTCTTCGTTTTATCATATCTTCAAGAGACTGGCCATAATTTTGTATGTAGGGGAACGCATTAATTAATTTGTCTTGCCACTCTTCCCAAGAAAAAAGAATCGAATTTAATCCCTCGTACCATGTTTTAGCCAGACCTTGCAGCTTTTGCATAGCAAAGTGGGATGTAGTTTTATCATCCCATCCATATACCGATGCGTACTCATTAACCTTTTTCAACCAAATATCTACTCGTTGATTTTTAGTAGAAGGATCAAAATTGGGTAATATATTTTTATGACCGATTTTACGAGATTGTTGCGCGCTTTCAGTAGATGGTTGTGATGAAAACCCATCCCTTATACATTTAAGAATATCGTCAAATTCATGCTTAGATAAAGTACGTGATCTTAAACATCGTCTTTCGACATCTCGTTTCCTTGCATCTCGGAGGCTGTCATGGCTGCGATCACGCTGCTTTGCATCACGGCGGCTGCTGCTGCTCCGGCGTGTGTCACGGCGATTGCTGCTCTCTCGTGTCTGATCACGATGAACCACGCAGTCACACTGATCTGCATCACGGTGGGTGCTGCGGCTACGGCGTGTGTCACGGCGATCGCTGCTCACTTGTGTTTGATCACGATGAACCACGCAGTCACACTGTTCTGCATCACGGTAGCTGCTGCGGTTGCGGCGTGTGTCACGGCGATCGCTGCTCACTCGTGTTTGTGAACGATGATCCACGCAGTCATACTGTTCTGCAGCACGGTGGATGCTGCGGCTGCGGCGTATGTCACGGCGATCGCTACTTACTCGTGTTTGATCACGATGAATCTCGCAGTTACACTGTTCTGCATCACGGTGGCTGCTACTGCTACAGTGCATGGCACGGTGATCGCTGCTCAGTGTCTGATCATGATGAAATACGCCATCACGCTGCGTAGTATCATGTCGACTGCTGTGGCTACGGTCACCCTCCCGACTAGCACGCAGTGGAGAATCGCTGTTATCAAGCTCAGCGTGACGAAGCTGCTCACGTTCTTGATTTTCTTCCTCCATTAGTTGAACTCTTTCACGATTGGGTTCCACTTCAGGTGCTTGAATGCTTCTCCGATTTAGGCTTGAGAGACAAAAGATAGGAGACTGCGACTGCGACCAAGTAGGAGCATCGATCGCGCATGGTGTCTCAAGCACTCGAGAGTTGGAGTCTTCATTCCGGTGGTTAGATGATTTACTCATAGTACGTAGGTTTCTTGTCACTTCTGAACCGTAGGAGCACTCACTTAGTGTTAAAGAAATAACCGATAAAAAACCTCAACAAGTTTTTAATTTAACTCACTATAATAAAAATTCAGTCGGTCAGCATAAAATTGTTTTCTACATGTGTCTCATTCGAGTCTCAAACGCAAATCAACACAAATCCGGCCAACATTACGTTATATATTATTGCGAGTTAAAGGGAATACCTCAAATAAAGACGCAGAAGTCTCGTGGGCGGCAGACTTGTAAATCACATCACTTACTACGTTTAATAGACTTAATCAGCTGGCAATAATTTTTGGATTGAATCGGAAATTGGGCACTGAGTCGTAAGCGGCCGCATCAGAAAGATTTCAAGAAAATTTAATATGGTAAAATTTAACAATACATTTTAATATCAGTTTTATTCGTCTCAGCGCGTTATGTCCTTTTCTTGTAATGTCCTTCAATATGTCTTTTTCTCGAAAGATCCTTTCTCAGAATGACAATTTCTGTTCTATTTTTACCGCTGTTGTACAAATGCATTTTTTTTTTCTTTCTATTATTTATGAACTAAAATTACTTATGACGCTGAGTTATGAAGTAAATGATTTTAAATGTGTCATGAACGCCACATTCCCTAGTTTTGTAAACGGATTCTTTAAATTAATCCATACCTAACTGTTACAAGTCCACGTATAAGGTTCATACCTAAATATTTAGAAAATGCGAAATTGATCATTTTCTGATTTATCAAAGTATCTAACATTTTTAGACCCCTTGAATCACCATTCTATTAGATTCGGTTTGTACAGTCGGCCATTACACTACCGTACATATAATATGTGGCCCACTATACCTCTCTCGACGTAGCAGTAGTGGTAGGGCTTGGCCGCGAGCGCTGCGCGGGCGCACAGGACGCGCGCGCCGCCCCCGCCCTTGGCGCTGGCGCACCGCGCGATCAGCTCCACCCAGCGCTCTATGACCTTGTCTCTGAGGAAGAACATCGACGTTTAATTTCCTCCCTAATCCCATGGTCCAAAACTATATAATTATAGCCATTTCGACACGATAAGAGGAAGAATTGGATTTCTTATAATAGAAAAAAATTTGGGATATGTTCTTAAAGAATAATATGTTATTGAATTCACCTTCTTAAATTTTACCTTTTTGCACTTGTAAAATAAGGCAAAATCATAGCAGCTAGCCGGCGGAAAGATCTTTAGCAAAGGGACGGCCATTATTTGACTCTTCCTCTTTTATGTACGAATCGACCATATATCTTTTTTTTATCTTAGATATTCGTGTCTCACTGCTGGGCAAAAGCCTCCCCTAACTTCCTCCACGTATCTTTGGTCTTTTCCTTCCATTCTCTGTCAAACGCTCTCATGTCGTCCGCCCATCTCGTCTTTGGCCTTCCTCTTTTTCTCCTTCCATCGGTTGGAACCATATATCTACTGACTTAAAAAACATCGAACAACTTTACCTGCACAAATAGCCAGCCGGCGAGAGGAACTCCTCCCATTTTTGAGCCTCCCTCCCCCCCAGCCTGATCTTGCCGTAGCCCACAGGCCCGTCCTGCAGGCGGCAGTCGTCGCTGCCATTCAGGGCTGGCAGCGAGTCCAGGGTCACCAGGTACTCTAAAGAGCGGGACCGCATCTGTTTGTAGACAACAAAATTGTTACTAGTTGTAGTTGTTTGCTAGCTTCCTCCTGCGTGCGAAAACACGAAAACAGTGCTTTTTCCCGGGATGAAAGGTGTTATATCTTTCTCAGTATTCTACTATGTGTATGCGAAATTTCATGAAGATTGGTTCAGTAGATAAAGCGTGAAGAGGTGACAAACAAACTCACTTTCGCATTTATAATATAAGTTAGGATATCTCAGGTTCTAAGTTATGTATCAAAATGAAAAATACGGATTTTAAACCCATCAATTTTGCGTGACGCGTGACCTTTACAATTTTCTTTTACTCCTTGTTTATGGGTACTTATATATTGACACGGGCGTCTAGTAGAAGCGGACAGTCGTCGAGTTCAAGTACCCCACCTTTACCCACGGCAATCAAAAGATTTCATTGTAACAACCTTACATACAACTTCCCCCGGTGCAGGGCTATGAGGTGGCAACACCTGAACCTCGGGTCTCTCTGGCCGGCGCTGTCCACTATCCGCTGCACGACGGTCTCCACTGCACTCTCCGTCTTCGTTGACATAAGTCTTCACAATAAATGAAAAGCTTCTCTTTGTCTCTATAACAGTTTACATACCAACTTCCCCCGGTGCAGCGCTATAAGGTGGCAACACCTGAACCTCGGGTCTCTTTGGCCGGCGCTGTCCTCTATCTGCTGTACGAGAGTCTCTACTGCACTCTCTGTCTCCGTTGACATAAAGCCTGCACAAGTTTACATACCAACTTCCCCCGGTGCAGCGCTATGAGGTGGCAACACCTGAACCTCGGGTCTCTCTGGCCGGCGCTGTCCACTATCCGCTGCACGAGGGTCTCCACTGCACTCTCTGTCTTTGTTGACATAAAACCTGCACAATAAATATCCAGGTTGATTTCGGCGCTTAATTACTTATGTAAATATTGAATAATAAAAAATAAATTTCCCGTTATTTTTTAAACCCACATCCCGTGATTTTTAAAGGTGGGTTGCACCGTCTTATTAGTAGGTAACAGTACTCGTACTATTATGTATTTTGTGGTAACAGTAACTATTATCGTAACAGTGAAGCAAAATATTACTTACACCAGTTGTCAAAAACTATGACAAAGGTAAGCATAACTGTTACTGTTAACTTTGACATTAGCCTTGAGAAAAATTTAAATTTCGGTGCAACCCAACCAGCTTTGTTTTATGTAAATGAGCGATTTTCTGACAGCTAAATTAAGAAAAAAAATCAGTATAAAAAGTCTCAACAGATAGCGTTTTATGAAAGCCGAGTCGTAATAATGGCTGAACCTATATAGTGTTCTTTTTCTTGTCAACCAGAGGCAGAAAAAAAATCACCTAACAGTTTGACAGTTGCACAAATCACAATATTTATACGTTTTAGATGTTTTTTTACTAAGTGTTATTTTTTTTTAAATGTCAATTCCGTAAATTTTTGCTTTTTGTATAAAACTTTTTCTCTCGCCTTTACTTAAGCGCCATCTATGATGTCATTTTTTTTTAATTTCTTTATTTAAATTCTTATTAATCTCATTGGTTCAGCCATTTGAAAGAGTATTCTAATACTCTTTCACTTTCGTTTTATTAGAACCATAAACATAAATTAACATCTAGAGAATAACTAGAGTTATTAATCACTCCAGATGTTAATTTATGTTTATGATCATAATAAAACGTGACATTAAGTAATAATGCTTAATCGCAAAGGTGTTTATGTGTGAACTTCTCAATTTCTGACTTAACTAACTAAACTGCAATCAATGCAAATAACCTAATTACTTATCGAATCCTCAAAGACAAGCCATTAAAATGAAAACTTCTGAAGCCATAAATCCACACCGACCCACATCTCTCATTTATATGGTAATAACAAAATTGATCAAGGTCGTCTGTGCCCAGTTTCAGAGTCAATTTTGATAGTTTGCCAGTAACCCTCCGAAGTGTAAATTGGCATTCGTGATTTTGTGTGCGATTCTGCATGTTGCGATTCCAAATAATTGTATTCAACGTGAAACATATTATTATGCTCAGTAATTTTAGGTTTTGCTTGTTTTGAAGTAGCAAGTAACAAATATAGTTACACTAGCTTTTGCCCGCGGCTTCGCCCGCGTGAATTTCCCACGGGAACAGAGCTTTTCCCGGGGTGAAAGGTAACCTACGTCCTTTTCAGTACTTCTAACTATGTGTATGCAAAATTTCAGGAAGATTGTTTTAGTAGATGAAGCGTGAGTGAAGAGGTAACAAACAAATAGTCAGTAATTTACTTAAAACCTCCAACATTAGATACAAAACTTTCGGGCGATTTCCTCTTAGAAAATATTCAAAGATTCAAACATTTATTTGCCAAATATGAGTCAGAATACAATACAGGTCATATGTATAAAATAGTTCCAATCATAGCAACTCGGAGTTTTGCAAATGTGTAAAAGGTATTAAAAACAAACAAACTCACTTTCACATTTATACTATTAGTTAGCAAGCTATAGTTGAGTGTAGTAACGGATAGGCACCTTTAATTAGCGAGGCTTTCCGCGACCTTCGGGTTTTACAATTTGCGCGATAATTACCATCCGTGATGAAACGGTTCTGATGAAGAGGGCTTTTCATTACAGTTTATTACCTCTTTCACTTGAATGCGAGAGGAATCACACAAAACAGTGAGTCTTATAAATCGTTTTAACCCGCACGGAAAAAGAAGGTCTTTTGTGCAGGCTCTATAGGCAAGCTAAAGCAATACATTATTTTATGCTGGTACAGTTATATTTGAAGCAAAATCAAAAATTCTTTATTGAAACCTATTGAAAACTTAGCCTTCACAGAAGGCTCTTTTTCACGTCAAAAACTAATATATTTCTATATAATAATTATAGTATATTATGTCTCAAAGCTAAAACATACGACTAGCATAAGTTTATGTCTAAAAAAATTTTTTCGTTACGTGACAATTTCTAAAGTATATTCGTTCCAAGATAGGAACGATTCGTGCTTAAAGTTTTAAAAAAAATACATGAGTATTTTACAGCTATAATTTGTTTATGCACTTACCTCTCTGGTCCTCCTCATACAAAGCATCCACAGTGGAGTTCAGTGACCTGAGCTGGTTGGCAGTAAACTTGAGACCAGTGACGGGCAGCCGCAGGTCCCCTCCTGGTATCTCGTGCGCAGACGCTGACACACCGGACCCCATTCTGAAAAAAAGTGATTGACCTCAGAGACATAATATATAACAGAGTCCTCAAATAATTAACTAGAGTTCGCGTTTCATTTATCAATAGGGACAAGACGGACTTAAGCTATCTTCTGAATGAAATCCATACATCCATATTTTTGACTGTACACAATCTAGTTCGAACTAGCCAGCTGGGAGCGAGGCCGAAGGCCGAGCTTCCAGCTGGTTGGTTCCCCTATATATATATATAGCTGCATTACCACTCACTGACTGACTGACTGATTGACATAGTTTGTCTGTTCTACGGAATTGCGAACTTGGAAAAAAAAATGATGGGGATGTGTAGAGGGGGGGTATGTAAGGTCAGGAAAAATACGAAATTGGAACTTGGAGCAGTTCCGGACTGATAGGGGGTACTGCCCGCGGAAACTATAATAGATAGGTGGGGGGTGCTCGACCAAATGTCTTAGAGGACCCTGGGCAACGACCACAGCCGGCGGCAGTCTATGGTTTTTTTTACTTTTTTTTTTCTCCATACTAAATTTTGCTTTTTCATACAAACTTTATTGGGGATTTTGGGGGGGAAAACAGACTCGTAGACTTTTACCGTCATAGACAATTTTTTATGTTGAGACCGTGGGAGCCCCAAACTGACAGGTTTTTTTTTTTCGAATTTTTTTTCGACGAGTTTTGTATGGGCCAGCCAAGTCACCAGCCGAGGAGCCGAGGCCGAAGGCCGAGCTCCGTCTCGTGCGAAAAGAATTGGGCGAGGCCGAAGGCCGAGCCATTCATGGATGACGTGATGATGACAACTCATACCTCAAGTCACCAGCCGGGAAGCCGAGGCCGAAAGCCGAGGCTCCCGCGGCAAGCGAGGCCGCAGGCCGAGCTGCGTATATGAATCCGAGAGGCGAGGCGAGGCCAGAGGCCGAGCCCTCCCCAGCCGGGGCAAGCGAGGCCGTAGGCCAAGCTGCGTTTTAACAGCAAAGAGCAAAAGCCAGAGCAGCCTTTCGGCTCTTCACCTGATCCCAACCGACAACATTTCTTTGTAGTTCCGACAACATACTTTTGACAGGGGGAGGCTTATACCAAGCAGTGGGTAGTGTTAAGCTGACGATGATGATTGTAGGATTGAGTACTTTTAATATTAATGTATGTGAAGGTATATATATATATACCGATGACAGGTGGACTCTAAGAGTGACCAGATGGAAAGGACCCCACGGCTGGAGAAAAGCAGATGGCACGACGAAATAGCCGCCAACGCGGGAAAAAACTGGCTGAAGGTAGCGAAAGATAGAGAGAGATGGAAAACTTTGGAGGAGGCTTTTACCCGAAGGGGGTCCACGCAGTGAATACCAATTAAAAATCTTGAATTCATAATTTAATTATAAAAATAATAAAAATTCAATGACTCAATAATATTTCGAACCTTTTTAATTTTTTTATTTTTATTATTTAATTTTTGTAATTGTTTAAATCAGATTTAATTTAATTTATTAACTTATGTTAATCAAATTGTTTAAATCAATGTTAACTGCATGGAATCAAATAAAGCTTTATTGTAATAGGTATTTGTAAGCTAGCCTATCAAAATCAGTAATAATTTAGGGAAGAGAGATAAATAAACCAAGACCAATTTATAAGTAAAGAATTTATATTACATAAAAGCTACTGAGTAGACGGAAACACTAATATGTTACAAGTCAGCATACATTTATACAAAGCAAATAGTTAAGCGTGAATGGCAATAGAAGATGAATGACTATACAATGCAAAAATCTAAGTTAATCTATACAATGCAATATGAAAGGTATGATGGACTGAATGGGCTAAGCGCGATAGCAAAAGGGCGGACGGAAACAATATAATCGCCCGGCCAGTAACGTGGTACGCTAAGCAAGCCGAACTATTATACTGCGTGAGAGCACACGAGGTTCTACCAGTGTTTCGATTAACGAATGCACCGAACGACGCGCACTGCCGGCTACTGAGGCGGCGGAGGTTTATATACCCATCGCGGGTCGCGGTATGCGGTGTGGGGGCTGAGGTACGTCTGGCCGGCGGCGGGGTCTCGGAACAGGTTGGAGCCGTGATGACGCAGCGGTGGTGTGCGCGCATTGTTTAGATGGCGTATTACAGACTCCCCCTCTGGCTACGAAGACGTCCCGGCGAGCAAGCCAGGACTCTATTGTGGGCGATCTTCTCCAGGAGTCTTCCTCGGTCGGCCACGAGTGCGTCTCAGTGGCTGTGTCGGCAGCGTGGGCTGAGTCTTCCTCGGACGGCCACGCTTACGAAGGGGCACCGCTGGTGTGGGTAGCGGTGCTCTCTCAGGGCATCGGAACGGGCGGAGCGCCGATGCGTGGTACAGGCCTAGAGGCCTGTCAGGAGCGTTTGGATCTGCAATTTCAAAAGAGCTTGGTCCATGACAACGTAAAATAACATAGGGACCATCGCGTCTAGGGGACAGTTTCGAACTAAAACCTTTTGCAGCGTTACTAAGTAAATGTGATTCAACCAGAACATGGTCGCCTGGTTGGTATTTAGGCGTTTCTCGCCTACTCTGATCGACGATTTCTTTTCTCTTCTCCTCTTTCATTTCTTGTGTTTCTCTTGCTTTTTTTAGTGAATCAGCAAGTAAGAGTAACTTCGGCGTTATTTCTGTCACAAAATTCTCTTGTTCTATAATAGCTCTGAGATCATGATTCACATCGTCGGGAGTACGTAGTTCTCTACCAAATGTGAGATAAGCTGGGGTGTAGCCGGTAGTTGCAATTGTAGCAGTATTCATCGCAAACCTTATACTTGGTAACTTCTCTGGCCATGTAGTATGTTCTCCAGCTACTAGTATAGCTAATTGAGTTTTGAGATCTCGATTCCTTCTTTCTACAGGATTAGTTTCAGGATGATACAATGGCGTAAATCCTTGAGTTATGTTTAAGCAAAAGCATAACTGTTGCATAATCCCACTGACAAGTTGACTTCCATTGTCACTTATGAAACGACGTGGAGTACCATATCGTAGTATAATCTCATCTAGAAGTATTCTAGCGCATTCCTGTGCAGTTGCATGTTGTAAAGCAAATAGTTCAACCCATCTTGATGTGCAATCTTCAACAATGAATATCCAAGACAAGTCAGTTTCAGACTTAGGTAGTGGCCCAAATAAGTCGAAAGAGACAACCTCAAATCGTTGGTTCATGGCTGTTGTTTGTAGTAATCCCGCCGGTTTTAAGTTATTAGGTTTGTATCTCTGACACTGAATACAATTTCGGACATAACTTTCTACTTGAGATCGCATTCCTTTCCAAAAGTACCTCTTGGAGATACGGTCCAATGTCTTCTCAACTCCGTAGTGTCCAGCAGTAGGTTCATCGTGGTACATGGATATAACCTTCGTTTGTTCTTCCTTAGGAACTACTAGTTGGCAGTCTTCGTTTTCAACATTTGGATTATATCTATACAGTAAACCGTTATTCAGAAGATATCCTTTGTTACTCCAGTAGCGGCTGTTTTCTTCATTGTGTGTATCTTCAAAAGCCTTTACTATCTTTTCAATGTGTTCATCTTTGAGTTGTTCTGTTCTGATTTCTTTAGGGTTTCTTCGAGGGATATCAACAATTATATTGCATATGCCGCAATCTTCTTTCGTTTCTTGTGCACAGTTTGGTCGAGATAAAGCATCAGCTACGACGTTCGTCTTTCCAGTGATGTATTGGATATTTATATCAAATGCTTGTAACTGTAATGCCCATCTTGCTAATCTTCCTGTAGGAGACTTAAGGGACATCAGCCATTTCAATGCTTGATGATCAGTCAAGACTGTGATAGGGGTGCCTTCAATATACCCTCGAAATTTATTAACTGCCCAAACTACTGCAAGTGCCTCTCTCTCAGTCGTAGAGTAATTTCTTTCGGCTGGCTTAAGGAGTCTGCTTGCATATTCGACAGGGTGTTCATTCTCCTTCTCCCCCTGCACTAAAACTGCTCCGATCGCATAACTGCTTGCGTCTGTCTTAATTATAAACGGCTTGGTCTCATCAGCTTGTATTAATACTGGAGCAGAGACTAAGTGTGTTCGGAGTGCCTCAAATGCAGTTTGTTGTTCGTCCTCCCACTTCCATGCGGCACCCTTTTTTAGTAAGTCGAGTGAGTGGCTCGGCTATTTTCGCAAAGTTTGGTATGAATCTTCGGTACCATGAGCACATTTGCAGAAATGATAGTAGGTGCTTAATGTTGGATGGGACATTTTGGTTAGTGATGGCACTAACTTTATCTGGATCTACTTCGAGTCCTTGTGGGGTAATGTAGTGTCCTAGATATTTCACCTTAGGACAGCAGAATTTACATTTAACTTTATTGATGGTTAGATTGTACTCTCGAATTTTGTCAAAAACTTGTTGTAAGTCTTCCAAGTGTTTCTTGAACGTTGAGGAAAGTATGATGACGTCATCCAAGTATGCTAGTACTTTTATATGATGAAGGGAAAGTCAGAAATCTATCCATCAATCTCTGGAACGTTGCCGGTGCATTTCGTAAGCCAAACGGCATCCTCAGAAACTTATACATCCCAAAAGGGGTAACAAACGCTGTTTTGATCTGGTCTTCTTCTCTTACTTTAATTTGCCAATATCCGGCGCGCAAATCAATCGTTGACATGAATGACGTAGGTTTGGCATTATGTAACAGATCATCTATCCTTGGCAACGGATATGCATCAGGCGATGTAATCGCATTTAGTTGACGATAGTCGATGCAGACTCTTATACTTCCATCCTTTTTGGGAACCATGACTACTGGTGCGGACCAAGGTGAGCTACATGGTTCTATTACTCCTTCTTGCAACATCTTCTCAACTTCTTTTCTAAGAATTTCCGTTCTAGCTGGCGAGAGACGATATGGTGTGACTGCAATCGGTCTATGATCCCCGGTATTTATTATGTGTTCGGTTTGTGTAGTTGGCTTACCTTGCGGAGTGAAAACGTCTTCATTTCGTTCAAGCAGTTCTTCCAGTTCACTATTTTCGCATTCGGTTAATCGTACACTGACAGAATCAATACGCGCTTTGGGGGAATCGAAAAGCAAAGCGGAATTAGGGGAAAGCACTTCGTCGTCGTATGATTCCAAGTTACGCTCTGCATCATAATACAAGGCATCCAGAACAGGTGAGTGGCCATCGAAAAGCAAGCGTGGACGTTTGTGCGGTGGAGTACTGAGGTCTATGGGTATAAGTTTATATATGTCGTGAGGTGGTGTACGGGGCGGCGTGCAGATATTTAAGAATGGCGAAGGCATATCGTCAGTCCCAATCTCGTTGGATGGCATGGTTGCTTCCTTCGGTTCAGTCTCGACGACGTTTATACTGGGTGCTGTCATAGCCATTGTGTCACTGTAGCCTATCTCCGTATCCATTGGTGATTTCAAATGTTCAGGAGTTTTTCTTATGGGGGACACCATTTCCGGCACCTCAAAGGTGGAGTGTATCCGCTCCATCACATCTTCGTGCGCATCTTCCTCGTCTAAGTCAAAGGCCTCCAGAAGGGTTATCCAGGAACCTACACGTTAATTGTGGCAGGTTTAAAACCATCCTCGCGTCCTGGATGAATCCAACTCCTAGAAGAGTCACGTTTCTTCTGGCATGAGGAAGAATTAAAAACGTACTTGGTACTACCCTCCCAAAAATTGTAACTGGGGCTTTTACAGTCAGTACAGTCTGTGTAGTAGGTATACCATCTGCGAGAGTGATATCCATCACTTTACTCTCGAAAACATAGTTGTTGCTCTCCAACTGTTTGTATAGTGAGAATGAGGCGACATTCGTTCTTGCTCCCGTATCAATGAGCGCCAATCCTCTAATTTTGCCGACCTTGATATCCACTGTAGGACGTAGATAAATGCCCGAGCTAATTTTCAAGGAACAGAAGCTTATTCCCTCAGATGACCTTGTCTTCCGGTTTATACATTTAGGGCAACGACTACGCACCACGCCCGGTTCTCCACAGCCATAACAAGAGAACTTGGGTTTTTCCGGTGTGGTAGTGGTTTTCTCAAGTTCAGACTTCACTTGCGTCGGTGCTTCCCTTTGCTCCTTCAGCTTCTTTCGGCAGACGTCGGTTGTATGTCCGGGAAAACGACAATAACCGCAATGCTGCCTTTTACCTGTCTTTGGTGCTCCGTCGGACTTGTAGGTATTTTTCTCTAACAAGTTACGCTCGACGTCTCTTGCCTTCTCTAGCAACTGATCGAAGGTCTTTATTTTCTCTCGAACAATCTTCTCTCTGACTTCAAACCTAATTTGACCGAAAATTAGGTCAATCTGCTGTTCTTCGGTATGAGCTGGAGGGGGTAAATCGGCAATTAGGGCTCTCTTGGCCGCGACGAATGACTCTGTAGGGGTCTGAGGATCCTGTTTAACCTCGACTATCTCTTGGTATATGACATATGCCATCTTTTTCGGAGCAAAGTTATTTCTTAACTTGGTCTCAAACTCCTTCCAGGTCTTCACAAAATCTTTTATGCCCTGCCACCAGATTGCAGCATCCTCCGTAAGAACCAGCGGTAATCCCACAATGGCATCAGAATCAGATATTTGTTCCACCTTCTTATACGTATTCAGTGCAGCTAGGAATGCCTCAACTTCAGCGGAGCTCCTACTCCCGCTGTATTTTGCCTTGCACTGTGCGAGGGTACTCATCTTTTTGCTTCCACTAATTTTCGATATCAATCTCTCGAACTGTTCCTCTGTCAAATTCATATTAGTGACCGGTTTTTTATTTCTACGCGAACGCGGTGTTTTACTATGAACTACTGGGTACGAGGGACGCGGAATTGGTCTTGGCCTTAAGTTAGGTTTTGTGGGCTGAGGGCCCGCGTGGGACGCCAGATTGTAATAGGTATTTGTAAACTAGCCTATCAAAATCAGTAATCATTAGGGAAGAGAGATAAATAAACCAAGACCAATTCATAAGTAAAGAATTTATATTACAAAAAGCTACTGAGTAGACGGAAACACTAATATGTTACAAGTCAGCATACATTTATACAAAGCAAATAGTTAAGCGTGAATGGCAATAGAAGATGAATGACTATACAATGCAAAAATCTAAGTTAATCTATACAATGCAATATGAAAGGTATGATGGACTGAATGGGCTAAGCGCGATAGCAAAAGGGCGGACGGAAACAATATAATCGCCCGGCCAGTAACGTGGTACGCTAAGCAAGCCGAACTATTATACTGCGTGAGAGCACACGAGGTTCTACCAGTGTTTCGATTAACGAATGCACCGAACGACGCGCACTGCCGGCTACTGAGGCGGCGGAGGTTTATATACCCATCGCGGGTCGCGGTATGCGGTGTGGGGGCTGAGGTATGTCTGGCCGGCGGCGGGGTCTCGGAACAGGTTGGAGCCGTGATGACGCAGCGGTGGTGAGCGCGCATTGTTTAGATGGCGTATTACATTATTTTTTTCTTTATGTGAAGGTAGATCACAGAGTTAGTTTAGAGTTAGTTTTGCCCAACAAAACCCCCCATGGATAACATCCTTGTGGGAGGCCTTTGTCCAGCAGTGGACAAAGGCCTCTGGCCTTAGGCTGAGAGAGAGAGAGATCACAGAGGAAGATACTGCTATTTAAAAAAATCAGTCTATCCCGCTACACCAGAGGTTCCCAAAGTGGGCGATAACGCCCCCTTGTGGGCGCTGCAGGTCTCAAGGGGGGCGGTAAGAGACCCAGAAAGAAAATGTTTTTTTTTGCTAGGAGCTTTATTTAGCTAGGAGGCCTCTTAAACAACGACTGCAAGAGCTCTCGACTCTCAACAACAACTTGTGAACATCAACTAATATGAATTAAAAGATTGCTCAAACTCGGTTCTATATTTCTCTCCGCGTAGTTCATATATCTGTCCTATTTTATTGAATATAGAAAAAAATAAAATATAAGGATTGATTATTTTAGTTATATTTTTAATAAAAGATACTGTGTTTTAATACTATAAAGTTGCGTTTCAATAATCATTCTTATTGGCAGGTGGAGCCCGTAAGAGTTAACTTGAGACCTAAGCGCCGTTGTATGTTACCTACTGCGCTCAGGTTTCAAGTTGCGGGTTATAGTAAAAGTTTCGTTTAGAATTCTCCGTTAATATACATATATAGGTCACAATAATTAATTAATTTAATTTGAAGTTATAGTGATTCTAAAAAAGGTGAAAAAATGGGGGCGCTAAAAAAATATTTATTCTCAAAGTGGGCAGTAGACAAAATAAGTTTGGGAACCACTGCGCTACACGGTCTTTGATTGACAACGGCGCATGATTGGTTTAAAGAACTTTATTCTCATAAGAAATTTACATTTCACTTAAAATGAGATAACAAGATAAATATAAATTAAATATTAAGTACTGGTCGCGATATACAACTTCAGTTTCTTTTTAAATGTATTGAGACTCTTACAAGTTCTAAGCTCATTTGGCAACTTGTTATACAGCTGTGCTCCCTCAAATAGTATAGTCTTTTTTCCGTAGTTAGTCCTTGGTATAGGCAGGTTACGTTTATTTTTAATTCGAAGATTATGTTTATTTTTACTTATATTAAACTGCAAATTAGATCTTGTGGTATTAGAAGTAATTTTTTTAATCAAAATGCATGTATTGTTTCGGTATAATTGTCTCACATTAAATAGTTTAGTTTTTCCATATAGTTGTTTTGTTGGTGTACGATAGCTATAATGAAACAGCGCTTTAATAATTTTATTTTGATATCTTTGTAGTGCGTTTAAGTTAGATGGCGAAGCTATAAGATCTCTATGCTTTAGTGCTTTTTGGCTTTTGAGACACAACTGAGGCCAGATATTTACGTTTGTAGTTTAGAATCAAGGGCCTGTACTCAGAGCAACAAGGACTTCCGCTCGTGAAACATAATTTGTGTTGCTCTCAGTGTGACCGTTTTAAAATTTGACAAAATACCAGAACATAGTGCTGTCAGTACTAAAAAATACTAAAAAGCAAAATTCAAAAATACCAAAATTATACTAACATTTTCTTTAGAAATATGCTACATAAAACACACATTTCAATAACAAATCCGAATAATCTTTACAAAATTTTACAGGACGAGCAAAAAAAAAAAGGACGCGTACGGGACAATTGTGCGGAGGAGCAAAGACGGAAGCGTACGGGTAGTGATGTGTTTCAAGGAACAAGGGGAAACTTTCTTGGAAATATTCACGAGAACGGAAAAATATTCTTAAAAACCCGAGGAATTCCGAAATTTTCAACTGAAAAAATTTTCGGGAGGAGGGTGGGAGGTGTTTTTACGTGAAAACACGCGAAAATACCAAAAACAAATACCAAAATAGACAAAGTAGTTAAAATTCTACCAATATTATACTAAAATAATTATACTAACATCGTTCTGAGATGCCCCAATTATACTAAATTAGTACTGAAAATACCAAAAACGGTCACACTGGTTGCTCTGTGCCTGTGTAGAGTATTTACATTCACATACAGCCTTTGTTTTAAGGATTCTAAACTCGGTACATCTAAATCGATTAAGGCATATTGAATTACGTAAGGATTTCTAATACAGTACGACGGAACCTTTGCGATCAGTTTTTTGATTGTCACAAACTGAAATGATAGTTATTTGACTAACATGACATGGTCCCTCGCATGACCGGCGCGACATAAAGAACTTCCGGCGGAAGCACCGCCATTTTGTCGACATTGTGCACGGTGCGCGCGCAGATTGATGTTATTCAATCGATATTGAATTGTCACGTGAGATATATTTCTATTTTCAATGAGTATGTGGTCAACTTTATGGGTGGTGAAACCGAAAACCTTATCATTCGTTAGCTGCAAATGGATACCGGAGAACTTACCATTGATACCTATTTATTTTTTACACGACTGACCTAAAAAGGACTGTTATATTTTCAGGGTTCATGTTCGGCTTAACATATTTTGATGTGAGAGGTATTTTTAGATTCCTTGCATTCCTCTGAGTGACAAAGGCTATGCGAGTTGTCAGTCGTGTTTTTTTTTTAATAATTAGCTTGTTAAGTCTAGTGTTTATCAATAATAATAAACGCATCTGGCATAGATAAAGAATAAATAAATAGGGACAAATCACACAGATTGAGCTAGTCCCACCCAAAATAGGTTTCATGTAAATTAGTTAGTTAAACGATGGCTATTGCGGACCTATTACTATAATGGATGGCTATTACTATAATTATTTCAGATCTTGCTTTTTTAGGGTTCCGTACCTCAAAAGGTAAAAACGGAACCCGTATAAGATCACTTTTTTCTCAGGAACGCGTAAAGGTATCAAGTTGAAATTAATATCGAATACTCGGATCCACGGTCTCTTTCAGCAAAAAAATAATCAAAATTATACGTCAACGCTATCAAGAGATATTACCGTAAATGTTGTGAAATTTCGCATATTTTGGGATTTCAGGCAGGCATTAAAAACCTATGGGGTACTTCCCGTTGACCTAAAATTATGAAATTTGGCAAAAAGCAAGGTCTAACAGTACTTGTACAGGAATAAATCTGAAAATAGTAAATATGTTGTTGCAAGTCTAAAGAAAAGTGTTACAAACTTATTTTCGCGCTATGTTCAGTATGAATCTTAGGGATCGAACTACAAAGTTAAGTTTGTTTTTCAAACAAGTTGGTATTTTAGTTAGAGCTATTATATGAGATGCTTTGCGTGTACGAAACCCTCGGTGCGCGAGTTTGACTCGCACTTGGCCGGTTTATTTTACCTAGTATTCATAATCTCAACACTCGCCTGTTACTTTTGATTTTATTTTTACTTATGAAACATCCCAATAGATATTTATTTTACTTAGGTATAAATATGCTTGCTACTACTCCACATGTAGCTATATCTCTACTCAGGTACTTTCAATTCATACAATCTTCATTTAAGCCAAAGTTTTTTTTCTCTCACTCATGATTCAATGGAACTAATTTTGAAACTAAGTTCACCTGCTATAATTTAGTCACCTCCTGTGCAATATACTGCTATCTGTCTATTTATCTACTCATTATTACTATAATCGCGCGGATAATTTCCTTGTAACGCCACCAGGGTCGCAAATACCATAAAACATTATCATTGACCAATGACATGTAGTTTGTAATCTATTGTCGAGGCCAGCGCTCGGCTGTGACGAATAATTCCCACAAAAAATGGTGATTGTTTGTTAAAATGCGTGGACACGCAAATATATAGCTTAGCTGTACATAAATAGGTATACTTTTGTCAATATCAGCAAACGAATTGTTCTGAATTAGAGTTGAAATGCATCTAGGAATAGGCTAATTTGTGCACCTCTGAAATGTATAAGACCTAATGCACCTATAACAACAAGAATGCAATAAAGAGACTTATCAGACTCCAATGTCTTGCATCTTTTGTACTCCTGCATTCCATAATCATAGCCCACTGCTGGTGGTGGTATCCGAGAGACGGAAAGTGAAGCATATTAAGGACATCCGGCTGCTTAGTGGATCGACGATGTGAGGAGTATCGCTGGCTGGCTAACTTGATTGCGATGGCCCGGGATAGAGAAGCTTGGTGTAGACAGGCTCGCGTCAACTCGTGAACATGTTGCCAGGGGGAACTGGTCTGCTCGATTCGGATTCGAATATTATTTTTGTTTTCATTGTGGTTAGGTACTCGATCACAAATATAACATGTTTTATTATACAAGCTAGTTATTTAAAAATAAAAAACACGACTGACAACTTACATAGCCTATGTCACTCGGAGGAATGCAAGGAATCTAATAATATCTCTCACATCAAAATATGCTCAGCCGTTCAGGACTTATGGTGGAATAAAGAAACTTACATACATACTTACATACATGAACCCTGAAAACATAACACTCCTTTTTTGGTCAGTCGTGTAATTATATTTGTACTTTCTACTGTAGTTAGGTAGTAGACTACTCTGAACTCCGTTTTTGCCTACTTGTTCTATTATGTAAACAATCTTACCAAGTATTTTTATTATTTTACAACAATATAAAATAGACCTAGAAATAGAATAGACAAAATAAAAAAGGTCCAGGATGCCCCTTGTCTACTTGGTGGACCAGTATAAAGAAGCTTACCCGAAAAGAAAATTTACCCGACCCGACAACCCTTGACAGAATGTCTTGGCGACTTGGAATCCCACCTAATGTAGGAAAAGGCGAAGAAGAAGATAAATTAAAATAGACTTTTTAGGAAATGACTTTCGTGGTCATTAATTTTTTTACTTTAGAATGTTTAGGTTTGAACTAATATTTGATTTATTTTCAACAAAAAGTACTGTGAAGATTGTTTACATAATAGGACTGTTTACATAATAGGACAAGTAAGAAAAAACTTAGTTTACTGTAGTTCACTTGCATTTATAACCTCAGAGGTTCGATTTATTATCAGATATAGATAGCAGACACGCAACATTAAGTGGCGCAAATTATAGGGAACGATTTCAATTCATGAAACACAAGCCTTTCATCAGACTTTGCCCGCTTATAATAATAAGCGGGTTTACAGTATAGCAAATTATAGCTGGCTAATAAGGGATACGCCTAGGTAGGTACCATAATTAATTTGCTATAGGTACGTAAAACTTGATAGTTGATCGATGGTAAAACAAATGGCATAATTCACCAGTGAAAATATTTTTGTTTCAGATATTATTCCTTAGATTCAAAGTGTTTTATTGAAGGGGTGGTGGCCGAGTGGTAGGGCGCCCGCTTATGGCTGCAAAGTTCCCAAGTTTAAATCCAGCCCGTGCTATGTGAGTTTGTATACCAATCTGACTTATGTATTGTAGTTTTCATCGACCACGACTTACTTCCGGTGAAGGAAAACTATGTGAGAAAACCTGCACTTTGGTTGAAGATTATCAGCTAGTGTGTGAAATGGAGAAGGCAATGGCAAACCACTCCTTTAACATTGTCAAGATAGTCGTTAGGTGAGTTTCATTCCACATAATGACCACGACCCTCAGTTATCCTAACTAAATCTAATCCTATCCTAATCCTAACTAATATTATAAATCCAAAAATGAGTTTGTTTATTTGTTTGTTTATTACCTCAATCTTCACGCTTTATCTACTAATCCAATCTTCCTGAAAATTCGTATACACATAGTTAGTAGTACTGAGAAGGACATAGGGTACCTTTCATCCCGGGAAATAGTACTGTTCCCGTGGGAAGTTCAAGCAGGCGAAGCCGCGTGCAAGAGCTAGTATCAACATAGTAAATGAGAACAAAACAAACATAATCCAGACCTAAACACAGCCATCTCCACCGGTCGGAACTTTTCAGACGTTTTTGAGAAAACAGGAACAAAAGACAAGACACTTCCTTTCGGAATTCGAGATAGTTCCGATATGTTCTGGCATCCACACGAAACTTTGAATTGTTATCTATATATCTATTTCTATAGTTGCGAGCAACGACATAAACAAAATATCATGCTGAGAATGTGACAATGTATTGTTATTGTTTGTGTCTGTACATATTTGAATCTGTTGTTTCCTGCGGGGATAGTAGTATATTCAGATCTGTTTTTTTTTAATAATAATAATATAATTAGTTACCTACTTCCTTACCTGTGCTGAATTTATTTAAAAGTTTAACTTGTGAGCGAATTATGTAGAGTCGTGCATGTATACAAAACTAATTAAAAGGCTAATACAAATTAATCAGCCACATACCTTTTTAACAAGATTCCAAATAAACACAGCAAAATAAGTACAACTACACACTACACTAACAATAAATTTTATACACTACACAACAATAACTTTACGGAAAATCCGCCCACATTTTTCACTCGATTTAACATTTTTTTTATTATTTTCAGACAGTGTCGCTCTAAAAAATACTGGCCAAAAATTTTAAATTTTCCGCGACCAATAAATAAAAAACGCTGGCTGAAAACAAAATCGAGCGCGTAATTTTTCGCTAGTTTTAAAAAAATAGAATTGAATCGTGCAGCCACGGAGCGCGCGAAAAACAATTTGGGTGCGTTCTGTTTAACCTGTGTGGTTCAACTCAGGAAGCGCGTTCAGTTTATTTTCATTGTTAAACCGACAACGTCCTCCATCATTAACTTCCAATCGAGAGGTATTGTGCACCGCCCGTTTACCTGAATGAAGTAAACTGTGAATCACTGTTAACGTTTAGTAGGTTTTGTTTGTTACATGAACATGGTGGCTATGTAAGTTGGTTTATAGTCTAAGGGCTAGGAGTCAACACATTTGATTAAATATTTGCTACTGAGATAGTAAATTAATATATAAGTATTTTTTAATTAATAACACAATTTTAGCACATTTGACGTTCATTTAAAATTAGTTTAAATTGTTTTTGTTAAACTGCACAATACTTTTAACTTGAATCCTACTCCTACTAATATTATAAATGCGAAAGTTTGGATGTGAGTTTGTGAGGATGTTTGTTACTCAATCACGCAAAATCTACTGGACAGATTTCGAATGAAATTTTGTATACGGGTAGAAAAATACCAGGAATAGCAAATAGGGTACATTTTATCCCGAAATTCCCACGGTAGCGAAGTCCCGGGGCGCGACTAGTTTTTTTTTCAATATACAAGGTCTACACAAATCTCATGATCTTCGCAATTATCTAAATAAATCCACTCAAGCAGATTTTTTGCTCAACGTTCATTATGTTATTTGTATAGGTAAGTACCTATAACTAACGCTTGCTCGTTTGCCGCCCTATGTTATAAAAAAAAAGTACCATTAGTAGGCATACTTATACTTTTTATCATTACCGATTCTACCGGTTTTGACAAAACGATTCAAACTTAAACGTATGATATACTTAAGTACATTACGATTGTTTATCGATGGTTGATCGCCATCCGCGCGCGGAAGTCCTTGTTGTTCGAAAATCGTCGTGGTCTACCCGTCTAGTCCACACCTAGGTGGACACCGGGTAAGTAATTATTTATGCCGGTAGATCACCTGGGTGTACCGGGTTATTGTTGATTTGTCCCTTCAAAGTTAATTCGGTACTTCAATAAAAATTATAAAATTTTTGTAAGGTAACGGCACTAATGCTAGACACTATTAGAAAACACAAACTTTAAATTAATGGAAAAATATCTTTTAATTAAAATAAAGTACACAAGTACTGCCCTGTGAGTACATTAACTCTTAAAAAATAATATTTTATTATATAATTTTCAATAATTAATATATTGTAAAATAAAAAAATATATTTTTTTAAAGTTGTCATAATCTATACCATAGACATAGAAAAAAAAATCATTCTTTAAATGATAAAAATTCAAAAAATAAAATTAAAAAATTTTTTGCTAGCTCTATGATCTATACATACATACCTATAATAAAACAGTAAAAATATTTTGTCTGTAAGTACATTTAGTATTTTTGACGGAGATGGATAGAGGGACACTTAAAAAGATTTTTTTGGAAAAAACATTTTTTTTTGGAATTTCTTGTCTGTCTGTCTGTCTGTATGTATGTACGCGTTTCATGCAAAAACTACTGGACGGATTTGAATGAAACTTTTTTGTTGTATAGCTATTAAGCCTGGGCAACATATAGGCTATAATTTATTTTGAAAACTGGAACACCTGATGAAGAACCTTAACAGAACAGCTAAACTATAAGAAATATGGAAATAGTGCCTTAACAAAAGTCGTTCATCCTGATGAGTATTTTCTGATGACGTATAAAAATTGAAGATCTGGAACATCTGATGGAGAACTGTAAGAGACCAGCTAGACCAGCTACACTATAACATATATGGAAATGGCGCCTTATTAAAAGTCGTTCAACCTGATGAGCATTTTCTGCTGACGTATAAAAATTGAAGATCTGGAACATCTGATGAAAAGCTCCAAGAGAGATTTTTCATCTAAGCGAAACTCACGCGGGCGAAGCCGCGGGCGACAGCTAGTCGCTAATAAAAGACATAGGTTCTCTAAAGGTAGATAAATTTTATTTTATACACAATGTTCTTTAAAATCTGAAATATGAAAGTGTTAAATAAAGCAATTTTTTGTGTTAAATAAACATATACATATTAGGTATGTATGTGATAGGATTTATCATAGTTTCTTAGTACCATTGATCAATTCACTATCACTAAATTAGGAAAATATTTTATCTTACACTTTTATATTTGGAATTTTAAAGAACATTTTGCGAAAGGTTAGGGACATAACCGTAACCTTTCCTACTAAGTGTTTTTAGACACTGGTGTCGGATTTTTCTCAAGTCGCCTAGGTATTTCACATAACTTAACAACTACCGCGAACTAGCGGCAGTTGAGGTATGCTCACTACTTAACTAAACTCAGTCAGCAAGTGAATACGTTTACTCGCGATGTTTTCCTTTACCAGAAGCAAGTGATTACTTATGGACGATACACACACATATCTTCTTTTAGGTATTCACTATTTTCAAAGACCTAACAGTAGACATGTCATAATTTGTTAGAAAAAAGTAAGTAAAACCAAGAGAAAAATGTCTATCACTATTAAGTAACATGCCTTTATTCACAATCATATAAAAAAGTAATGCTTTTATGTATAAAATGGATTTAAAACATATCCTCAAAATTTCAGCTTCCTTAACTTAATATTAAGATGGCGTGAAACTCGCCGTGGGTGACTGACCTTATTTACAACAACTGACAAAATTTTAATTTTTTTTTCCGAAACTGTGCATGACTTTTTCTTAGAAATGAAGAATCTTATGAAATCAACATCAAAGTGTTATTAATTTATAGTTCTTAGAAATAACGCAGATTTTAGAGTGTCTTTTATTAGTATACAGTCGGGCATTAGTGCCGTTACCTTAGTTGCCACCCAAGTTTTTTTTTTGTAAAAAAGTACAGTTAGCAGTAAATTGATAACTCTCAATATAGTATTAACTAGCTGGTGCCCACGACTTCGTTCGCGTGGACTTTATGACACTATCTTGAGAAATTGCAAAGTCGACCTTTAGTCGCACGGATAATTATTTTTGCCCATATATAAATCACTTGAGTGTACCACGGATAATTATTTTTATTATACAACACGAACCAATAAAAACACAATCTCCCTTATAATGCAGTCGAGTAAACACCTCCAGAATTACTAAGCAAAACAGCCATTAAGGCAGCGTGTTCAAAATAGTTTCGTTATCGCCTCACTGTTTATCTGACTCCGAATGTAGGTTGAATTAAAAAGCTATTAGGTGAATAACTTATCTGTTTGAACGCTTCCTTTACACGTGTTTGTTTAGTTTGGTAAACTTCAGTGTGTCAGATCTAACGCCTGAGTAGTCTAACAATACAATGAAGCCCTCAACTATTGAGCTGCACTTCGCTGTAATCCGCGTTGCTCGAAGGCTGTGGCTACCTCGTTACGTTCGGACTCTTTTGCGAAGTCCACATTATGCGTCAAACCCACAGAAAACAGATTTTTTTATTTATTACCTGAAAAAAACAATATATAGCTAATCCTAACTAGAGATGGGCATTTACCCGATAAATTTCCGAGACTTGGAAATTTATCCATTTATACCCATTTTTTCCTAGGAATTTTTAATTTATACCGGGTAAAAATTAAAATCAATTAAAATGCTTGTAATTACGATATTTTATAATATATCGTTAAGATTTATTATGAAATAAAGTGTTTAAGCACATATTCAGTTTTTAAATTAAGTACTCATTCGCAGCCAACTGGTTTTAGACAATAAATGTTATGCCGGGGTGACGAACAAGTTTGCCAAATGCCGGAATTCTATTGAACGGCTAGGCGATCATCGAATCGTAAGGCTTGCCGTACTAGGCCAGATTGCTTTACACGAATGTCTGTAATATCAATAATAATGAAAAACTAAATTCGAAATTAAAATGCAGCAAACTTAATTACTGACTCTTTCAAAAACACGATTGCATAAAATTTTCTCGATAGAAAAATATTGCGAAGTTGCCTCCAAATCCTAACTAATATTATAAATGCGAAAGTGAGTTTGTTTGTTACCTCTTCACGCTTTATCTACTCAACCAATCTTCCTGTTTCACATACACATAGTTAGAAGTAAAAATATCGGGTATAAATGGGTATAAATTGATTTTTACCTATTCTACCCATTCTTTCCTATTTTTACCTTCCCGAAATTTAGCCAAGCGCCCATCTCTAACTAATATTATAAATGCGAAAGTGAGTTTGTTAGTTTATTTATTTGTTTGTTACCTCTTCACGCTTTATCTACTGAACCAATATTTCTGAAATTTCACATACACATAGTTAGAAGTACCGAGAAAGACATAGGCTTCTTTTCACCCCGGGAAAAAGCACTGTTCGCGTGGGAAATTCACGCGGCCGAGGCCGCGGGCAAAAGCTAGTTACCTATAGATAGGTATGTTGAGATTTGAGATCAAAGTGAATGCAGGAGATGCTGTAATACCGGACAACTTTTTTTTTAATGTTCCTTTGAAATATCTCACAATAATAGAATCATCCTTAAAAGAATTACATGAATAACCAAAGTATTTCCCAAGATATAGCAAAAAACAAATCACATTTTTAAGCGATGTTTGGGCGATACCAAAACGCCCCTAACTAAACGCGCATTCATATGACGTCACGCGTAGAAAATGGACTTTCCCATAAAGTTTGAACTCTAATAAATATATAAATAAAAATAAACTCGTGCTGAAAAGTCAAAAATGTGTTTAATTATATGTACATATTCTATCATAAAATAACATATTTTTAACAATTCTCATACCTTATGCCGTGTTCTCGCGTTTACGCAGCGACGAGCTACACGTCACATCGGACACAAAATTATATGACAACCGTTGAGAATGGTCTCTTGTAACGTCGATACCAGCGTAACGTTGAGGGGAAAGAGCGGCGAGTGGGGAGTGGCTTTGCGTCGTCTGGGATTCTCGACAGATTTTAGGTCAAACTGTTAACAAATTGGTTGCACTCTTTCGTCTTAAAAGAGCTAAAAAGAGATAGACATATTGTCACAACAACTCCACAAAAAATAAATTCACAAAAAAGTTATTACGAGAGAAGCGGCTTTCTACAAAGGAACGCAGACTGTCGCAAACTTAAGGGGCCGCGTTTTGGATTATTTCTGATTTATTTTGAAGCCTTTTTTTAAATCATCTGGAATGCGTGCAAAGTTAAAAATATCGAAAGAAATTAGGTGATATTTGATTTAAACAATAATTACTGGTGGTAATCGCATCAGGCTAATAGTATTCTATTTTTTAATACTTATGGTAATGGCTGAAACGGTGGTGGCCGACTGTTGGGGCGCCCGCCTGTGGATGCAAAATCCCAGGTTCGAATCCTGCCCGGGCTACATGGCTTTGTATACCAATCTGACTCATGTTAGTTTTCATCGACCACCACTTGCTTCCGGTGAAGGAAAACATCGTGAGGAAACCTGCACTCTGGTTGATGATAATCAGCTAGTGTGTGAAATGGAGAAGGCAATGGCAAACCACTCCATTAAAATTGCAAAGAGAGTCGTTGTGTGTGTTTCATTCCATATAATGACCACAACCCTCAGTCATGAGGAAATACGACTAAAGAGAGAGATGGTAATGGCTAAGAATCCATAATAATGACGATTAGTGTGTTGCAAAAGGCAATACCAGTTTTAAAAACAAATTAATGTGTTATTTTGTAATCAGTGATATAAACTTCACCTAAATAAAATAATAAACCAAACAATACGATGAAATAAAATATTAGGTAACCATGGATTACATCCCCTTAAGCTAGCAGCAGACGGCGTTAGCCGCTGCGACCTGCGGCCTCCGTTAACTATACCGAGACTTGGGGGACTTAAAACATCGATGTTTATTATTAGTTATATAGAAGCTTTTATTTTATTTTTTGGTAGGTAAAATTTGTTTTTGTAGTAGTTTCAAGGAGTGTATTTCCATCAATCTAGAAACCTTAGAAAATCTATAAAATATACTTTAAATACTTTACTATACAAAGATAAACGTACACAACATCTTATAAAAAACCAAAAACATTATTAAAAATGCTACTTTTAACAGACTTCAAAAAAAGGAGGTTCTCAGTTTGACCTGGATTTTTGTATGTATGTTTTTCCGCGATTATCTGGCGTTTGGCTGTACCGATTTTGATGCGGTTTTTAGAAAATCATTTTAATGCAACGCAATAGAATTACATATTTATATATCGACTAGCTTATACTCACGGCTTTGCCCGAGAAAATTGTACATCAAAGCTTTCCTTTATTATGACATGACCCACCAGTGTTGCCATGTGCACCGTAATTACGGTAGATGCACCGTATTTCAGTGCCGTTTACCGTAATAAATTTTGATATTTTCGACGATTTTCATACAATCACCGTAATTTTAGCATTAGGACTTTTATACAAACACCGTAATTTTTTTAAAATTTTGACTTTGTATGACGGACACCGTAATTTTCAAATCATGCTACCGTAATTTGAATTCTATACATGGCAACACTGTGACCCACCCAGTCAATTAGTATAAACCGCATAAACATCTGTTCAGTAGTTTTTGAGTTTATCGCGAGCAGACAGACGGGTTGTCCCTAGTTTGTAAGTACCTGCCAAGAAAGACAAAATATCGATATATCGATGTTTTGTTTTCGTGTTTGCATACATCCCTAAGCCGGCGTCTATCAAGGTGCTGCAAGGTGCTGCAAGGTGCCGCCGGTCGCAGCGACCAGCTACACTCGACAGCACCCTGCAGCACTTTGATTAACGCCGCTATAAGTTGAACTGTTGACATATTGGATGTACTCTTTCTTCATATGCACTAAATGCTGTGCTAAAAAGGGACAGATATATCACACACATTATCACTACAACTCAGTGTAGTCGCGTGCTGCAGACTCTTGCGGCTTAAAGGCGGTCTAGTGATAATCGGTGTGCTGTTAACTCTAACTACAGTCGACGTATTCGCCAGACCCCACTTTTAGCCGGTCCCATATTGTGTTCCATTATCTGTGCTTGGCCGAGGAGTATAGTTGGCAATTCAGTTCAGACAGGTTTAATCAGTAGTTTGGACCGAGTTCAACTTTCCTACGCTACGTGTCCCTCCCTGTTACCTAATGCGGCGCCCCTGTGGCATTTCAACAAGCAAAGTCTTATTTAGTAACCTTTGTTTAAATACAGGCGTCTTTTTTAAACGCCTTAGCCTAATATAATTAATCCTGTTTGATTTTAGGCTTCTAAATCTCTCTTTAAACACTTATACACAATTCCCAACCCGCACAACATATATTTCATCTACAGCAATTTCTCAATTGGTTGCCTGGAAGAAATTGCTTACAGCGATAAAGGCCGCCTTTTGCGCATCTTCCTCTCTTTTTTTAGTTTTAAGTTACTTTATGTATCTCTACCATGTGATTACTTGTGTGCAAATAAAGTGTTATTGTTGTTGTACACCAGTTGGTTACCTTATTACTTTGGTTTACACTAGTACTCAGCTTTATAGTGGGAACTACAAACTGAAAACCTACTAATCTCGTTTTTCGTACACACACATAAAAATGTTTTTTACATGGAATGGGCGGAATGGGTAGGAAATAGATATACTTACAGCATACAGCTTTGAACAAACTTTCTTTTACAATCAAACGACTGAACCGACAGTTGTACCAAGTTGTATCCCAAAAGGCCACAACTTGTCTGTAGATTGTTATCAGTTATATCGAAAGTTTTGTTTGACTCGACGAGGATTTAATAGAACCTTCCAGGAATCGTCGATTTAGATATGGATCAGTTTGCGCGCTCCCGTCGCAATAACTGGTGTGTCAAATTGTTACTTTAATTCGTGTCTTAACCACAGACATATAATAATAGTATTAAAAAAAATATTTCTGTGGTCTGAACGCCAGTCTCTTCTATACATACATACGAGTAGGTACCTATCCACACATCCACACAAATAAATAAAATTTGAATGTCTGTCTGTAATTTCAAAAATGTTAATTTATTAACCCAATTCCAGTATGAAGAGACTGAAAATTTGTTAATTCCCTTACGTTGATAAGTTTAGTAGTTAGTTATTTAATTTAAATAATTATTTGATTATTTTATTATTGTTATATTTCACTTTAGGTTCATTTTTAATCATTGTGTGTGACGAGTCCTGGTGATCCGTAATACAGGTTCCTCGGATACCTAGCACGGACACCAGTTCTCCACAATCTTATTCTATTTTGCTCTTTTATACAAATGCTTGTGTGTATTAGTTGTATTATCTAATGTAATCTATATGGTTGTGGAAAAATAAATAAACGATTATTATATTATATATATAGTATAGGTAGTAACCGAAACTTTTTATTTAGATTTTTTGTCTATCTATCTGTCTCAGTTGTCCGGGCTTTCCAACCAACAACACGAAAAATATATGTTCCAAAGCAACAATTCAAACCATATCACCCCAATTAAACTTTCCGGACGGAATTAATTCCAACTTGGAAAACTAAGGCGGAATTACCGCCGCTGCCGAACTCTCTGTAATCGCAATGTAATTTCACACTACATTATAGTCTGCAGTAAGTCATAGAACGGTTAGCGTATAGAGAATATGGAATATGCACGTGACTCTAAAATGATAAAACAAAATCTACGCAATTTTTATAGCTAACAAAACATATGTACCGATACAATATTTTTTTAATATTTTCATAATTTAATAATAGTTTGATTATCAAAAAGTGGCAATTTTAATTCCCTCTTAATTTCCAAAACGCTTGTTATTGGCTAGAATAAAACGTGACGTCAGACGTACGTTCTGATTGGTTCACAGTAACATTTGAACCAATCACATCAAAACATGACGTCAGCATGCACACGAACAAGTGAGCCATACTGGCCGCGCTTGAATCGCCCGTAAATGATAATGATTTTAATATTTTTATAGTAATGAAAATATTTAAGACTTGTTCAATTTATTTTTTGGTTATGTCATCATAACTCGTAGAAACGTTTAAAAAAATACGTGCATATTCCCCTATTTGTATAATTTTCTCGCTTGTTTTCGGGAAATTGTGGAAATAAAATCATTAAATGAAAACAAAATTTGCTTTAAATATCACTTTATTTCTATTTACATAGATAATAAAATTCACATTCTGACACACTTGTACGACTTCATATCAGCACAATCAATCAATCATTGTGGTACAATATTCATTAAAATACATATTTTAAATAGGTACGGTCAGCAACAAATGAACCTACAAAAATATCGTATAATCCGAATCATTAAGAATGGCGGATCTCGCCGTCGCAATAGGAAATTTTAGGTGTCAGCGGGGCGTTACAGAGCGGGGGGAGAGCCCCACCGCCCGCTAGCACCCCGCCCCCCCGCAGTGGCCCACCCGCCGCGCACTGGCATGATCAACTAACAGTTCAGCCGCCATACTATTTAATCCGTATTGTATGTACAGTCACAGAATACATAATAGTACAAGTACAGAAGGAACACTCCGAAAAATCAAAGGAATAGCGACTCTCGCTACGATACAATTAAGTGCAATTCAGATCGCACAACGCTAATAACCTACAGTTATATTCACCTAAACGTTCCATCTCTTTCTATCGCGTTGAGCCTCACTATCGCTTACCTTCTCTGACCTACTGAATAGCCACGCCGGCGGGGCCGCCGTACGTTGCGTTTTTAATACCTACCGCGGAGTGTGTCAAGCCTGGTACAGTACTGTTAGCATTCTGTGAGATAGGGGGCTCAGGTTTATCTGCATCTGACTGTACCCCTGCAATTTGTACATGCAGTTGACTGTACCTACCTCATGTTATATACAGTCAAAGGTCATAAGTGCTGTCATACCTCGAAGACCTTATTGCATAGGCTTAAAGATCATATTGGTTTGTAGATTCTGACTGCACTTTTTGTTCTTTTTGACTGTTCAATCCATGCCAAATTTCATAAAAATCGGTTCAGCGGTTCAACCTTTGAAAGTGTAGATTTTGAATAATGTTATTTATATAATGTTAGTATGGATTCATCAAAAACTAAAACAATCCGTGAAACAAAAATCATCCATTTACACATACCTATAATAAAATGTATATATCGCTATTATTTTAACTATATATTTATCCTAGTATTCTCGAAGCACGCACGTTAAAACACGCCAGTTATTTAAAAAACGCCTACCGTGTTTAGTTCAATAGGCTGCGGTAACCACTTTCCATCGTGTGGGGTTTGTCTCTATCTCAATGCACATAAAAATGAATTTCGCCTGATTAAAAAAAAATCACATAAAAAACAATCGATTGATTTTTGGAAAACCTGTGCCAGTTTAATGAGCGATTTTCTGACAGCTAAATTAAGAAAGAAAAAAGTCTCAACAGATAGCGTTTTATGAAAGCCGAGTCGTAATAATGGCTGAACCTATATGCGCTTTTTCTTGTCAACCAGAGGCAGAAAAAAAATCACCTAACAGTTTGACAGTTGCACAAATCACAATATTGATACTTTTTAGATGTTTTTTTACATTTTTTTTTTAATGCCAATCCCGTGAACTTTTGCTTTTCGTATGGAACTTTTTCTCTCGCCTTTTAGTTAAGCACCATCGTCATCTGGAACTATTTTTTTTAATTTGGGTCTCGGAAAATCCCTCATTAAAATTAATAATTAATTTAAGAGCTTTTTCAACTTCGAAAAACAAACGTGTACAAGCAACCACTAAACTTCAATTTAAAAGTCGATTTTTTAATTCATTCTGCGCTTTTTTGGCGCGCAAAGACAACATTTTTTTTTTTTTCAACTGTATTTACTATTCGGCCGTAATATTTAACAAGTTTCATTCCAGGACTAATCACAACTAAGCCAAAGTAAGATTCTAATTTGATTGGCCGAGCAGCTGTCAAAACTCATTCCATTGCCTATTCATGTTATAACAATAAATTTTTACTGTTTTGGTATTTCCAACACTCAATTTTCCGACGAAAAAAAACTTCGCGTAGTTCAATGATTACTCCTATAGAAAGACTATCACTTGCCATAGATAATAATTTTATTAGTTTTAAATTCCTACAGTCTACTCCCACCGACTCTTTTTGCCACTCTTGCGCACCCTATCCGCTTTCGAGTCTTGAGATTGAGACGCGGGGGCGTTGACCCCGGGCTGGATCGTCGTCAGCGTTTGCTCCCACGAGTGGTCCGAGGATGCTGTGAACTGAAGATCATGCACATTAGAATATTGACTATATATATACAGCGAGAATGATTGGAGGTCATAACTGTTTTTAACGCAACACTGATTTCAATGTTTCAGGAATGAATGAATGAAAATTTATTCAAAAAACGCAACCACAAAAACAAAAACTGATTCCTATAAATACGAAAGTGAGGTTGTTTGTTTATTTTTTTGTTTGTTACCTCTTCACGCTTTATCTTCTGAACCAATCTTCCTAAAATTTCACATATACATGGAGGACAGATACCTTTAATTCCGGGAAACAGCACTGTTCCCGTGGGAAAATAACGCAGGCGAAGCCGCGGGCAAAAGCTTGTTATTAATAAAATCAGGTTACATTTTATAATACGTATATGGTCACATAATAATGTTATTCGTAGAAACATGCCGTGTGGCGTGGTTTGAACTAAGTGTATGACACGCTAGATATGTTTTTCCGCAATAAACGTGATAAATAGATAATAAGCTCGAGTCGTGGGTGAAATGGACACAAACACAAAAACGAGCACAACACACCCAGAACCGCAGACAAATATCTGTGAAAATTAGTACAAATATTAGCCCGCGCTGGGAATCGAATCCAGGGCCTCCGATGGCGGACTGGCGGCGTGACCATCACACCACTACGGTGCTCAGTTACCTGGTTGTACTGGGACCTGAAGGCCTGCTTGAGCGAGGACAGGCGGTCGGTGGCGGGCCCGGCGCTGGCCTTCTCAGCGGTTACAGGATCTCTGTGGCTGGCCAGACATGATGACTACGGTGCCAGTTACCTGGTTGTACTGGGACCTGAAGGCCTGCTTGAGCGAGGACAGGCGGTCGGTGGCGGGCCCGGCGCTGGCCTTCTCAGCGGTTACAGGATCTCTGTGGCTGGCCAGACATGATGACTACGGTGCCAGTTACCTGGTTGTACTGGGACCTGAAGGCCTGCTTGAGCGAGGACAGGCGGTCGGTGGCGGGCCCGGCGCTGGCCTTCTCAGCGGTTACAGGATCTCTGTGGCTGGCCAGACATGATGACTACGGTGCCAGTTACCTGGTTGTACTGGGACCTGAAGGCCTGCTTGAGCGAGGACAGGCGGTCGGTGGCGGGCCCGGCGCTGGCCTTCTCAGCGGTTACAGGATCTCTGTGGCTGGCCAGACATGATGACTACGGTGCCAGTTACCTGGTTGTACTGGGACCTGAAGGCCTGCTTGAGCGAGGACAGGCGGTCGGTGGCGGGCCCGGCGCTGGCCTTCTCAGCGGTTACAGGATCTCTGTGGCTGGCCAGACATGATGACTACGGTGCCAGTTACCTGGTTGTACTGGGACCTGAAGGCCTGCTTGAGCGAGGACAGGCGGTCGGTGGCGGGCCCGGCGCTGGCCTTCTCAGCGGTTACAGGATCTCTGTGGCTGGCCAGACATGATGACTACGGTGCCAGTTACCTGGTTGTACTGGGACCTGAAGGCCTGCTTGAGCGAGGACAGGCGGTCGGTGGCGGGCCCGGCGCTGGCCTTCTCAGCGGTTACAGGATCTCTGTGGCTGGCCAGACATGATGACTACGGTGCCAGTTACCTGGTTGTACTGGGACCTGAAGGCCTGCTTGAGCGAGGACAGGCGGTCGGTGGCGGGCCCGGCGCTGGCCTTCTCAGCGGTTACAGGATCTCTGTGGCTGGCCAGACATGATGACTACGGTGCCAGTTACCTGGTTGTACTGGGACCTGAAGGCCTGCTTGAGCGAGGACAGGCGGTCGGTGGCGGGCCCGGCGCTGGCCTTCTCAGCGGTTACAGGATCTCTGTGGCTGGCCAGACATGATGACTACGGTGCCAGTTACCTGGTTGTACTGGGACCTGAAGGCCTGCTTGAGCGAGGACAGGCGGTCGGTGGCGGGCCCGGCGCTGGCCTTCTCAGCGGTTACAGGATCTCTGTGGCTGGCCAGACATGATGACTACGGTGCCAGTTACCTGGTTGTACTGGGACCTGAAGGCCTGCTTGAGCGAGGACAGGCGGTCGGTGGCGGGCCCGGCGCTGGCCTTCTCAGCGGTTACAGGATCTCTGTGGCTGGCCAGACATGATGACTACGGTGCCAGTTACCTGGTTGTACTGGGACCTGAAGGCCTGCTTGAGCGAGGACAGGCGGTCGGTGGCGGGCCCGGCGCTGGCCTTCTCAGCGGTTACAGGATCTCTGTGGCTGGCCAGACATGATGACTACGGTGCCAGTTACCTGGTTGTACTGGGACCTGAAGGCCTGCTTGAGCGAGGACAGGCGGTCGGTGGCGGGCCCGGCGCTGGCCTTCTCAGCGGTTACAGGATCTCTGTGGCTGGCCAGACATGATGACTACGGTGCCAGTTACCTGGTTGTACTGGGACCTGAAGGCCTGCTTGAGCGAGGACAGGCGGTCGGTGGCGGGCCCGGCGCTGGCCTTCTCAGCGGTTACAGGATCTCTGTGGCTGGCCAGACATGATGACTACGGTGCCAGTTACCTGGTTGTACTGGGACCTGAAGGCCTGCTTGAGCGAGGACAGGCGGTCGGTGGCGGGCCCGGCGCTGGCCTTCTCAGCGGTTACAGGATCTCTGTGGCTGGCCAGACATGATGACTACGGTGCCAGTTACCTGGTTGTACTGGGACCTGAAGGCCTGCTTGAGCGAGGACAGGCGGTCGGTGGCGGGCCCGGCGCTGGCCTTCTCAGCGGTTACAGGATCTCTGTGGCTGGCCAGACATGATGACTACGGTGCCAGTTACCTGGTTGTACTGGGACCTGAAGGCCTGCTTGAGCGAGGACAGGCGGTCGGTGGCGGGCCCGGCGCTGGCCTTCTCAGCGGTTACAGGATCTCTGTGGCTGGCCAGACATGATGACTACGGTGCCAGTTACCTGGTTGTACTGGGACCTGAAGGCCTGCTTGAGCGAGGACAGGCGGTCGGTGGCGGGCCCGGCGCTGGCCTTCTCAGCGGTTACAGGATCTCTGTGGCTGGCCAGACATGATGACTACGGTGCCAGTTACCTGGTTGTACTGGGACCTGAAGGCCTGCTTGAGCGAGGACAGGCGGTCGGTGGCGGGCCCGGCGCTGGCCTTCTCAGCGGTTACAGGATCTCTGTGGCTGGCCAGACATGATGACTACGGTGCCAGTTACCTGGTTGTACTGGGACCTGAAGGCCTGCTTGAGCGAGGACAGGCGGTCGGTGGCGGGCCCGGCGCTGGCCTTCTCAGCGGTTACAGGATCTCTGTGGCTGGCCAGACATGATGACTACGGTGCCAGTTACCTGGTTGTACTGGGACCTGAAGGCCTGCTTGAGCGAGGACAGGCGGTCGGTGGCGGGCCCGGCGCTGGCCTTCTCAGCGGTTACAGGATCTCTGTGGCTGGCCAGACATGATGACTACGGTGCCAGTTACCTGGTTGTACTGGGACCTGAAGGCCTGCTTGAGCGAGGACAGGCGGTCGGTGGCGGGCCCGGCGCTGGCCTTCTCAGCGGTTACAGGATCTCTGTGGCTGGCCAGACATGATGACTACGGTGCCAGTTACCTGGTTGTACTGGGACCTGAAGGCCTGCTTGAGCGAGGACAGGCGGTCGGTGGCGGGCCCGGCGCTGGCCTTCTCAGCGGTTACAGGATCTCTGTGGCTGGCCAGACATGATGACTACGGTGCCAGTTACCTGGTTGTACTGGGACCTGAAGGCCTGCTTGAGCGAGGACAGGCGGTCGGTGGCGGGCCCGGCGCTGGCCTTCTCAGCGGTTACAGGATCTCTGTGGCTGGCCAGACATGATGACTACGGTGCCAGTTACCTGGTTGTACTGGGACCTGAAGGCCTGCTTGAGCGAGGACAGGCGGTCGGTGGCGGGCCCGGCGCTGGCCTTCTCAGCGGTTACAGGATCTCTGTGGCTGGCCAGACATGATGACTACGGTGCCAGTTACCTGGTTGTACTGGGACCTGAAGGCCTGCTTGAGCGAGGACAGGCGGTCGGTGGCGGGCCCGGCGCTGGCCTTCTCAGCGGTTACAGGATCTCTGTGGCTGGCCAGACATGATGACTACGGTGCCAGTTACCTGGTTGTACTGGGACCTGAAGGCCTGCTTGAGCGAGGACAGGCGGTCGGTGGCGGGCCCGGCGCTGGCCTTCTCAGCGGTTACAGGATCTCTGTGGCTGGCCAGACATGATGACTACGGTGCCAGTTACCTGGTTGTACTGGGACCTGAAGGCCTGCTTGAGCGAGGACAGGCGGTCGGTGGCGGGCCCGGCGCTGGCCTTCTCAGCGGTTACAGGATCTCTGTGGCTGGCCAGACATGATGACTACGGTGCCAGTTACCTGGTTGTACTGGGACCTGAAGGCCTGCTTGAGCGAGGACAGGCGGTCGGTGGCGGGCCCGGCGCTGGCCTTCTCAGCGGTTACAGGATCTCTGTGGCTGGCCAGACATGATGACTACGGTGCCAGTTACCTGGTTGTACTGGGACCTGAAGGCCTGCTTGAGCGAGGACAGGCGGTCGGTGGCGGGCCCGGCGCTGGCCTTCTCAGCGGTTACAGGATCTCTGTGGCTGGCCAGACATGATGACTACGGTGCCAGTTACCTGGTTGTACTGGGACCTGAAGGCCTGCTTGAGCGAGGACAGGCGGTCGGTGGCGGGCCCGGCGCTGGCCTTCTCAGCGGTTACAGGATCTCTGTGGCTGGCCAGACATGATGACTACGGTGCCAGTTACCTGGTTGTACTGGGACCTGAAGGCCTGCTTGAGCGAGGACAGGCGGTCGGTGGCGGGCCCGGCGCTGGCCTTCTCAGCGGTTACAGGATCTCTGTGGCTGGCCAGACATGATGACTACGGTGCCAGTTACCTGGTTGTACTGGGACCTGAAGGCCTGCTTGAGCGAGGACAGGCGGTCGGTGGCAGGCCCGGCGCTGGCCTTCTCAGCGGTTACAGGATCTCTGTGGCTGGCCAGACATGATGACTACGGTGCCAGTTACCTGGTTGTACTGGGACCTGAAGGCCTGCTTGAGCGAGGACAGGCGGTCGGTGGCGGGCCCGGCGCTGGCCTTCTCAGCGGTTACAGGATCTCTGTGGCTGGCCAGACATGATGACTACGGTGCCAGTTACCTGGTTGTACTGGGACCTGAAGGCCTGCTTGAGCGAGGACAGGCGGTCGGTGGCGGGCCCGGCGCTGGCCTTCTCAGCGGTTACAGGATCTCTGTGGCTGGCCAGACATGATGACTACGGTGCCAGTTACCTGGTTGTACTGGGACCTGAAGGCCTGCTTGAGCGAGGACAGGCGGTCGGTGGCGGGCCCGGCGCTGGCCTTCTCAGCGGTTACAGGATCTCTGTGGCTGGCCAGACATGATGACTACGGTGCCAGTTACCTGGTTGTACTGGGACCTGAAGGCCTGCTTGAGCGAGGACAGGCGGTCGGTGGCGGGCCCGGCGCTGGCCTTCTCAGCGGTTACAGGATCTCTGTGGCTGGCCAGACATGATGACTACGGTGCCAGTTACCTGGTTGTACTGGGACCTGAAGGCCTGCTTGAGTGAAGACAGGCGGTCGGTGGCGGGCCCGGCGCTGGCCTTCTCAGCGGTTACAGGATCTCTGTGGCTGGCCAGACATGATGACTACGGTGCCAGTTACCTGGTTGTACTGGGACCTGAAGGCCTGCTTGAGTGAAGACAGGCGGTCGGTGGCGGGCCCGGCGCTGGCCTTCTCAGCGGTTACAGGATCTCTGTGGCTGGCCAGACATGATGACTACGGTGCCAGTTACCTGGTTGTACTGGGACCTGAAGGCCTGCTTGAGTGAAGACAGGCGGTCGGTGGCGGGCCCGGCGCTGGCCTTCTCAGCGGTTACAGGATCTCTGTGGCTGGCCAGACATGATGACTACGGTGCCAGTTACCTGGTTGTACTGGGACCTGAAGGCCTGCTTGAGTGAGGACAGGCGGTCGGTGGCGGGCCCGGCGCTGGCCTTCTCAGCGGTTACAGGATCTCTGTGGCTGGCCAGACATGATGACTACGGTGCCAGTTACCTGGTTGTACTGGGACCTGAAGGCCTGCTTGAGCGATGACAGGCGGTCGGTGGCGGGCCCGGCGCTGGCCTTCTCAGCGGTTACAGGATCTCTGTGGCTGGCCAGACATGATGACTACGGTGCCAGTTACCTGGTTGTACTGGGACCTGAAGGCCTGCTTGAGTGAAGACAGGCGGTCGGTGGCGGGCCCGGCGCTGGCCTTCTCAGCGGTTACAGGATCTCTGTGGCTGGCCAGACATGATGACTACGGTGCCAGTTACCTGGTTGTACTGGGACCTGAAGGCCTGCTTGAGCGACGACAGGCGGTCGGTGGCGGGCCCGGCGCTGGCCTTCTCAGCGGTTACAGGATCTCTGTGGCTGGCCAGACATGATGACTACGGTGCCAGTTACCTGGTTGTACTGGGACCTGAAGGCCTGCTTGAGCGAGGACAGGCGGTCGGTGGCGGGCCCGGCGCTGGCCTTCTCAGCGGTTACAGGATCTCTGTGGCTGGCCAGACATGATGACTACGGTGCCAGTTACCTGGTTGTACTGGGACCTGAAGGCCTGCTTGAGCGAGGACAGGCGGTCGGTGGCGGGCCCGGCGCTGGCCTTCTCAGCGGTTACAGGATCTCTGTGGCTGGCCAGACATGATGACTACGGTGCCAGTTACCTGGTTGTACTGGGACCTGAAGGCCTGCTTGAGCGAGGACAGGCGGTCGGTGGCGGGCCCCGGCGCTGGCCTTCTCAGCGGTTACAGGATCTCTGTGGCTGGCCAGACATGATGACTACGGTGCCAGTTACCTGGTTGTACTGGGACCTGAAGGCCTGCTTGAGCGAGGACAGGCGGTCGGTGGCGGCCCGGCGCTGGCCTTCTCAGCGGTTACAGGATCTCTGTGGCTGGCCAGACATGATGACTACGGTGCCAGTTACCTGGTTGTACTGGGACCCTGAAGGCCTGCTTGAGCGAGGACAGGCGGTCGGTGGCGGGCCCGGCGCTGGCCTTCTCAGCGGTTACAGGATCTCTGTGGCTGGCCAGACATGATGACTACGGTGCCAGTTACCTGGTTGTACTGGGACCTGAAGGCCTGCTTGAGCGAGGACAGGCGGTCGGTGGCGGCCCGGCGCTGGCCTTCTCAGCGGTTACAGGATCTCTGTGGCTGGCCAGACATGCTGACTACGGTGCCAGTTACCTGGTTGTGCACTGGGACCTGAAGGCCTGCTTGAGCGAGGACAGGCGGTCGGTGGCGGGCCCGGCGCTGGCCTTCTCAGCGGTTACAGGATCTCTGTGGCTGGCCAGACATGATGACTACGGTGCCAGTTACCTGGTTGTACTGGGACCTGAAGGCCTGCTTGAGCGAGGACAGGCGGTCGGTGGCGGGCCCGGCGCTGGCCTTCTCAGCGGTTACAGGATCTCTGTGGCTGGCCAGACATGATGACTACGGTGCCAGTTACCTGGTTGTACTGGGACCTGAAGGCCTGCTTGAGCGAGGACAGGCGGTCGGTGGCGGGCCCGGCGCTGGCCTTCTCAGCGGTTACAGGATCTCTGTGGCTGGCCAGACATGATGACTACGGTGCCAGTTACCTGGTTGTACTGGGACCTGAAGGCCTGCTTGAGCGAGGACAGGCGGTCGGTGGCAGGCCCGGCGCTGGCCTTCTCAGCGGTTACAGGATCTCTGTGGCTGGCCAGACATGATGACTACGGTGCCAGTTACCTGGTTGTACTGGGACCTGAAGGCCTGCTTGAGCGAGGACAGGCGGTCGGTGGCGGGCCCGGCGCTGGCCTTCTCAGCGGTTACAGGATCTCTGTGGCTGGCCAGACATGATGACTACGGGTGCCAAGGTTACCTGGTTGTGCACTGGGACCTGAAGGCCTGCTTGAGCGAGGACAGGCGGTCGGTGGCGGGCCCGGCGCTGGCCTTCTCAGCGGTTACAGGATCTCTGTGGCTGGCCAGACATGATGACTACGGTGCCAGTTACCTGGTTGTGCTGGGACCTGAAGGCCTGCTTGAGCGAGGACAGGCGGTCGGTGGCGGGCCCGGCGCTGGCCTTCTCAGCGGTTACAGGATCTTCTGGATCAAATTTGATGAATAAAGTTACCTGAATGAATTGAACTCGATGGTCTGGATGAGCGATGGACAAGCGATCGGTGGCCTCAGCGCGTGAAACGTTCTCGATTATCTTATGACACTGGTGCCAGTTACCTGGCTATATACTGTATATACTAAGGCTTGTTTGAGCGAGGACAGGCGGTCGGTAGGCGGGCCCGGCGCTGGCCTTCAGCGGTTACAAGGATCTCTGTGGCCAGACATGATGACTACGGTGCCAGTTACCTGGTTGTACTGGACCTGAAGCCTGCTTGAGCGAGTGAGCGAGGACAGGCGGTCGGTGGCGGGCCCCGGCGCTGGCCTTCACAGGCTGTGAGCAAGATTCTTTTCACTGGCCAGACATGATGGCCTTTTGGAATTGCCAGTGGCACACTTGTACTGAATCTGTGTAGGCCTTGTTAGAGCGTTATAGATTCCGTACCTATTCAGCGGTTATAAGCATGACTAAGCAGCTTCTTTTCAACATCAAATTTTCATTCAAACATATAAGTTGTACTGGGACCTGAAGGCCTGCTTGAGCGAGGACAGGCGGGTCGGTGGCGGGCCCGGCGCTGGCCTTCTCAGCGGTTACAGGATTTCTGTGGCTGGCTGCAATGCATTCAATTTTGAAAGCATGTGCCAGTTACCTGGTAGTACTGTGAGGACGTGGCGCCCAACGTGCCGGGCCAGGACATCTGTCGGTCGCTAGGCTTACTTTTTTTCAAAAGTCATCCCCCAAGGGGTTACAATATTTTCATTTGGCTGGCCATGAAAACACACAAGACTACGGTGCCTAGGTTACATCTGCTACATACCTGAAGGCCTGCCTGAGCGAGGACAGGCGGTCCTTTTTGCCGAGGGCGGAGCCCGGCGGTGGCTCAGAATCCATTACTAGGATATTATAAATGCGAAAGCTTGATGTGAGTTTGTGAGTTTGTTAGTTTGTACTTGTGAGTTTGTAAAGCTTGCTTGAGTTTGTGACAGGATGTTTGTTACTCAATCAGCGTTACAAAATCTACTGACGGATTTCAGATGAAATTTTGGTACAGAGGTAGATAATGGACCTGGAACAGCACATGATGGGACTACTTTGCCAAAAGGCCTGTATCCCGAAAGCATCACCTCTGGGAAACTTACGCAGAAGGCCGCGGGCCCAAAAGCTAGTATAGTATAATAGGCATACCCAAGGCCGCAGCCGCCGACATTGAGGTTCTTCCCCTTGCCCTTTTTGAAGCGCGACTTGCGGAACCACGCCGACTGCATCGGGCCCAAGTTAGCGCTGGCACCTTTCAGCTCTTACGGGCACCTCCGTAAGCTGGCCAGACATATATGGCAACATTATCACCGATTTGTATCTGAAACTAATCGCAGAGAAAGCTTGAGTGAAAATGTGATTTTATCATGGAGTGGCACGCCCGGCGCTGGTTCAGCGGTCACAAGCAATCTCTTTCATGGCGCCCGAGTCCTCAGCAGTACTGGGCCGTCTGTCACGTCTGGAAAGACTGTCCTGAATCTCGCTCGAGATCTGAAAATGAAAACTTCTCAGCGGAAGTCGAAATCCGTCGGCAGTTCCGGCTAACATGAGACTGACCGAAATGCCAGTATCCGTTTTAAAAATCATTATGACTATTTCTCACATTATCACTAGCCATTACGAGTTGCATTGTTTGTGCTTGTCTGGCTGTTAGAAACTAGAGATAGACAGGTACCTCTGGGCATGTAAAATCCATTATTGCTTACCAGTCCTATCGGTCCAAAGAGCCCGGCGATCTGCCAACGGTCACTATGTCTTTTTATTTTGTGATTTAGATATACAACAATATAAATTAAAAATAGTCTTTTGTTATGGCTAAAATTACTTTCGTTTTCTAGGTTTATTAAGATGTTTTACTTCTTAGAATGCGTTTTTAATTTTAGGTTTGATACGGCTAGAAATATTTGGATTTATTTTCAACCAAAATTCAACAAAAGGGGTACTGTAAGATTGTTTACATGGATAGGATTCATAAGGATAAATGGAGTCCTCCACATACCCAGGGATTTGAGAGCCCACGTATGCGACCACTGTAGATGGCAACTACAGAGTACATATTCGGAGGTTCTTCCTTCATATTATGAGGCTAGTATGGCCATGCAATCGCCAAATCTTAGTTTTAGGTTTCTTGCATGGCTATCTTTCAGTTGGCGTTCTGCAATTAGTTGTGTATCGTTTCCGGTGGAGTTTGGCGATCGGTGGCAAAACGTGATGTCAGTCACTTTCGAAATGCCACATTTTAGATGTGTGAGTATGAAGTAAAAGTGGTATTCAAAATTTAACACTCACAACAAGCGCTTTATATATTAGAATAGGAGGGGGTGCACTCGTAAACTTTTTACCTATGACAGAATTCCGAGGCATACGAGCACAAGCCACGGGATTCCTTTGCTCTAACTAAAAACGTAACAGAAGGCCGAAAAAACTAGTTTTCAACACTTTAGCTTTGAAGTTCGCGATTTCATATGAATTCTGCTACCGCCTGAGGTTTGTATCTAACACTCTTCAGTTACAACCTACCAACGACAAATATTTACAATTCGTACATTGTGGTTCTAGGCACAATTAAGTACTGTCTTTGTTTTGCCAAATTTTATAATTTAGGTCAACGGGTAAGTAAGACAACAACTATTTGTATAGCTCCATCCCAATGCGTGGACAGGGTGGAAAATCAAAAATAAACAGGGGACAACAAATGAATTCCTATGAAAACCTCCTCTCTTAACTAAATACTAATACCGAAAGTTAATCGCAATTTTTCCCAAAGACCAGTTGCGGTCATTGCGCTGCCCGCAAACCAAAGCGCAAATGCGCGCGAAGCAACTGAACGGTGAATTAGACTCTAGAAAAAGATAATTACCTGCGCATAACAAGCTTCCTAATGTTAGTTAGCGATGTCCATTTATCCTTAAGCCTGGTCCAGAAGTAGCATGACATTAGCATTCGCGGATTATCGCTGAACGGCCGGCATACCCACCGTATTCGTACGTAGGCATTTTAATACGTATTGTTCTTGGGGCGTGAATATATGACGACGGGCGATTCTAAGCATTGTAGATGTCTTGACCGCTGTCACCTGAATTATTAAATGAAAATATATAATTCAGCGTGTACAACTATCCGCGCAATGTAGATGTCAAGTAGCGACCAGGATGCTGGTCTCCTGCCGCTTGAAGGCCGTGATGACCTTGTTCCTGTCCGCTTGCTCCATGTGGCCGTGGCTACTCTACTTCTGACTGCCAACCACAGACAATATCACTTACCAGCGACGTCAGTAGCGACCAGGATGCTGGTCTCCTGCCGCTTGAAGGCCGTGATGACCTTGTTCCTGTCCGCTTGCTCCATGTGGCCGTGGCTACTCTACTTCTGACTGCCAACCACAGACAATATCACTTACCAGCGACGTCAGTAGCGACCAGGATGCTGGTCTCCTGCCGCTTGAAGGCCGTGATGACCTTGTTCCTGTCCGCTTGCTCCATGTGGCCGTGGCTACTCTACTTCTGACTGCCAACCACAGACAATATCACTTACCAGCGACGTCAGTAGCGACCAGGATGCTGGTCTCCTGCCGCTTGAAGGCCGTGATGACCTTGTTCCTGTCCGCTTGCTCCATGTGGCCGTGGCTACTCTACTTCTGACTGCCAACCACAGACAATATCACTTACCAGCGACGTCAGTAGCGACCAGGATGCTGGTCTCCTGCCGCTTGAAGGCCGTGATGACCTTGTTCCTGTCCGCTTGCTCCATGTGGCCGTGGCTACTCTACTTCTGACTGCCAACCACAGACAATATCACTTACCAGCGACGTCAGTAGCGACCAGGATGCTGGTCTCCTGCCGCTTGAAGGCCGTGATGACCTTGTTCCTGTCCGCTTGCTCCATGTGGCCGTGGCTACTCTACTTCTGACTGCCAACCACAGACAATATCACTTACCAGCGACGTCAGTAGCGACCAGGATGCTGGTCTCCTGCCGCTTGAAGGCCGTGATGACCTTGTTCCTGTCCGCTTGCTCCATGTGGCCGTGGCTACTCTACTTCTGACTGCCAACCACAGACAATATCACTTACCAGCGACGTCAGTAGCGACCAGGATGCTGGTCTCCTGCCGCTTGAAGGCCGTGATGACCTTGTTCCTGTCCGCTTGCTCCATGTGGCCGTGGCTACTCTACTTCTGACTGCCAACCACAGACAATATCACTTACCAGCGACGTCAGTAGCGACCAGGATGCTGGTCTCCTGCCGCTTGAAGGCCGTGATGACCTTGTTCCTGTCCGCTTGCTCCATGTGGCCGTGGCTACTCTACTTCTGACTGCCAACCACAGACAATATCACTTACCAGCGACGTCAGTAGCGACCAGGATGCTGGTCTCCTGCCGCTTGAAGGCCGTGATGACCTTGTTCCTGTCCGCTTGCTCCATGTGGCCGTGGCTACTCTACTTCTGACTGCCAACCACAGACAATATCACTTACCAGCGACGTCAGTAGCGACCAGGATGCTGGTCTCCTGCCGCTTGAAGGCCGTGATGACCTTGTTCCTGTCCGCTTGCTCCATGTGGCCGTGGCTACTCTACTTCTGACTGCCAACCACAGACAATATCACTTACCAGCGACGTCAGTAGCGACCAGGATGCTGGTCTCCTGCCGCTTGAAGGCCGTGATGACCTTGTTCCTGTCCGCTTGCTCCATGTGGCCGTGGCTACTCTACTTCTGACTGCCAACCACAGACAATATCACTTACCAGCGACGTCAGTAGCGACCAGGATGCTGGTCTCCTGCCGCTTGAAGGCCGTGATGACCTTGTTCCTGTCCGCTTGCTCCATGTGGCCGTGGCTACTCTACTTCTGACTGCCAACCACAGACAATATCACTTACCAGCGACGTCAGTAGCGACCAGGATGCTGGTCTCCTGCCGCTTGAAGGCCGTGATGACCTTGTTCCTGTCCGCTTGCTCCATGTGGCCGTGGCTACTCTACTTCTGACTGCCAACCACAGACAATATCACTTACCAGCGACGTCAGTAGCGACCAGGATGCTGGTCTCCTGCCGCTTGAAGGCCGTGATGACCTTGTTCCTGTCCGCTTGCTCCATGTGGCCGTGGCTACTCTACTTCTGACTGCCAACCACAGACAATATCACTTACCAGCGACGTCAGTAGCGACCAGGATGCTGGTCTCCTGCCGCTTGAAGGCCGTGATGACCTTGTTCCTGTCCGCTTGCTCCATGTGGCCGTGGCTACTCTACTTCTGACTGCCAACCACAGACAATATCACTTACCAGCGACGTCAGTAGCGACCAGGATGCTGGTCTCCTGCCGCTTGAAGGCCGTGATGACCTTGTTCCTGTCCGCTTGCTCCATGTGGCCGTGGCTACTCTACTTCTGACTGCCAACCACAGACAATATCACTTACCAGCGACGTCAGTAGCGACCAGGATGCTGGTCTCCTGCCGCTTGAAGGCCGTGATGACCTTGTTCCTGTCCGCTTGCTCCATGTGGCCGTGGCTACTCTACTTCTGACTGCCAACCACAGACAATATCACTTACCAGCGACGTCAGTAGCGACCAGGATGCTGGTCTCCTGCCGCTTGAAGGCCGTGATGACCTTGTTCCTGTCCGCTTGCTCCATGTGGCCGTGGCTACTCTACTTCTGACTGCCAACCACAGACAATATCACTTACCAGCGACGTCAGTAGCGACCAGGATGCTGGTCTCCTGCCGCTTGAAGGCCGTGATGACCTTGTTCCTGTCCGCTTGCTCCATGTGGCCGTGGCTACTCTACTTCTGACTGCCAACCACAGACAATATCACTTACCAGCGACGTCAGTAGCGACCAGGATGCTGGTCTCCTGCCGCTTGAAGGCCGTGATGACCTTGTTCCTGTCCGCTTGCTCCATGTGGCCGTGGCTACTCTACTTCTGACTGCCAACCACAGACAATATCACTTACCAGCGACGTCAGTAGCGACCAGGATGCTGGTCTCCTGCCGCTTGAAGGCCGTGATGACCTTGTTCCTGTCCGCTTGCTCCATGTGGCCGTGGCTACTCTACTTCTGACTGCCAACCACAGACAATATCACTTACCAGCGACGTCAGTAGCGACCAGGATGCTGGTCTCCTGCCGCTTGAAGGCCGTGATGACCTTGTTCCTGTCCGCTTGCTCCATGTGGCCGTGGCTACTCTACTTCTGACTGCCAACCACAGACAATATCACTTACCAGCGACGTCAGTAGCGACCAGGATGCTGGTCTCCTGCCGCTTGAAGGCCGTGATGACCTTGTTCCTGTCCGCTTGCTCCATGTGGCCGTGGCTACTCTACTTCTGACTGCCAACCACAGACAATATCACTTACCAGCGACGTCAGTAGCGACCAGGATGCTGGTCTCCTGCCGCTTGAAGGCCGTGATGACCTTGTTCCTGTCCGCTTGCTCCATGTGGCCGTGGCTACTCTACTTCTGACTGCCAACCACAGACAATATCACTTACCAGCGACGTCAGTAGCGACCAGGATGCTGGTCTCCTGCCGCTTGAAGGCCGTGATGACCTTGTTCCTGTCCGCTTGCTCCATGTGGCCGTGGCTACTCTACTTCTGACTGCCAACCACAGACAATATCACTTACCAGCGACGTCAGTAGCGACCAGGATGCTGGTCTCCTGCCGCTTGAAGGCCGTGATGACCTTGTTCCTGTCCGCTTGCTCCATGTGGCCGTGGCTACTCTACTTCTGACTGCCAACCACAGACAATATCACTTACCAGCGACGTCAGTAGCGACCAGGATGCTGGTCTCCTGCCGCTTGAAGGCCGTGATGACCTTGTTCCTGTCCGCTTGCTCCATGTGGCCGTGGCTACTCTACTTCTGACTGCCAACCACAGACAATATCACTTACCAGCGACGTCAGTAGCGACCAGGATGCTGGTCTCCTGCCGCTTGAAGGCCGTGATGACCTTGTTCCTGTCCGCTTGCTCCATGTGGCCGTGGCTACTCTACTTCTGACTGCCAACCACAGACAATATCACTTACCAGCGACGTCAGTAGCGACCAGGATGCTGGTCTCCTGCCGCTTGAAGGCCGTGATGACCTTGTTCCTGTCCGCTTGCTCCATGTGGCCGTGGCTACTCTACTTCTGACTGCCAACCACAGACAATATCACTTACCAGCGACGTCAGTAGCGACCAGGATGCTGGTCTCCTGCCGCTTGAAGGCCGTGATGACCTTGTTCCTGTCCGCTTGCTCCATGTGGCCGTGGCTACTCTACTTCTGACTGCCAACCACAGACAATATCACTTACCAGCGACGTCAGTAGCGACCAGGATGCTGGTCTCCTGCCGCTTGAAGAGCCGTGATGACCTTGTTCCTGTCCGCTTGCTCCATGTGGCCGTGGCTACTCTACTTCTGACTGCCAACCACAGACAATATCACTTACCAGCGACGTCAGTAGCGACCAGGATGCTGGTCTCCTGCCGCTTGAAGGCCGTGATGACCTTGTTCCTGTCCGCTTGCTCCATGTGGCCGTGGCTACTCTACTTCTGACTGCCAACCACAGACAATATCACTTACCAGCGACGTCAGTAGCGACCAGGATGCTGGTCTCCTGCCGCTTGAAGGCCGTGATGACCTTGTTCCTGTCCGCTTGCTCCATGTGGCCGTGGCTACTCTACTTCTGACTGCCAACCACAGACAATATCACTTACCAGCGACGTCAGTAGCGACCAGGATGCTGGTCTCCTGCCGCTTGAAGGCCGTGATGACCTTGTTCCTGTCCGCTTGCTCCATGTGGCCGTGGCTACTCTACTTCTGACTGCCAACCACAGACAATATCACTTACCAGCGACGTCAGTAGCGACCAGGATGCTGGTCTCCTGCCGCTTGAAGGCCGTGATGACCTTGTTCCTGTCCGCTTGCTCCATGTGGCCGTGGCTACTCTACTTCTGACTGCCAACCACAGACAATATCACTTACCAGCGACGTCAGTAGCGACCAGGATGCTGGTCTCCTGCCGCTTGAAGGCCGTGATGACCTTGTTCCTGTCCGCTTGCTCCATGTGGCCGTGGCTACTCTACTTCTGACTGCCAACCACAGACAATATCACTTACCAGCGACGTCAGTAGCGACCAGGATGCTGGTCTCCTGCCGCTTGAAGGCCGTGATGACCTTGTTCCTGTCCGCTTGCTCCATGTGGCCGTGGCTACTCTACTTCTGACTGCCAACCACAGACAATATCACTTACCAGCGACGTCAGTAGCGACCAGGATGCTGGTCTCCTGCCGCTTGAAGGCCGTGATGACCTTGTTCCTGTCCGCTTGCTCCATGTGGCCGTGGCTACTCTACTTCTGACTGCCAACCACAGACAATATCACTTACCAGCGACGTCAGTAGCGACCAGGATGCTGGTCTCCTGCCGCTTGAAGGCCGTGATGACCTTGTTCCTGTCCGCTTGCTCCATGTGGCCGTGGCTACTCTACCTTCTGACTGCCAACCACAGACAATATCACTTACCAGCGACGTCAGTAGCGACCAGGATGCTGGTCTCCTGCCGCTTGAAGGCCGTGATGACCTTGTTCCTGTCCGCTTGCTCCATGTGGCCGTGGCTACTCTACTTCTGACTGCCAACCACAGACGAATGATCTCACCGCACATGCTGCGTGACCAAGTCACAAGCTTCCCCGGCAGGAAATCTCCTATGCTGCAGCCTCACGGGGTCGTGTAGTGCGTCTCTTGCTAGTCTCTCCAGCCGAATATCAAAATTAATATTATTTAAATAAATATGTTTGTTTGTTTATTATGTTGATACATTGTGTCTAATATAGCGGAGAACAGTAATTACTGAACGAATGTTTAATGAACGAATAGATCTCACCGCACATGCTGCGTGACCAAGTCACAAGCTTCCCCGGCAGCTCCATGCTGCACCCTCACGGGGTCGTGTAGTGCGTCTCTTGCTAGTCTCTCCAGCCGGTGGAATATAGCGGAGAACAGTAATTACTGAACGAATGAATGAACGAATGATCTCACCGCACATGCTGCGTGACCAAGTCACAAGCTTCCCCGGCAGCTCCATGCTGCACCCTCACGGGGTCGTGTAGTGCGTCTCTTGCTAGTCTCTCCAGCCGGTGGAATATAGCGGAGAACAGTAATTACTGAACGAATGAATGAACGAATGATCTCACCGCACATGCTGCGTGACCAAGTCACAAGCTTCCCCGGCAGCTCCATGCTGCACCCTCACGGGGTCGTGTAGTGCGTCTCTTGCTAGTCTCTCCAGCCGGTGGAATATAGCGGAGAACAGTAATTACTGAACGAATGAATGAACGAATGATCTCACCGCACATGCTGCGTGACCAAGTCACAAGCTTCCCCGGCAGCTCCATGCTGCACCCTCACGGGGTCGTGTAGTGCGTCTCTTGCTAGTCTCTCCAGCCGGTGGAATATAGCGGAGAACAGTAATTACTGAACGAATGAATGAACGAATGATCTCACCGCACATGCTGCGTGACCAAGTCACAAGCTTCCCCGGCAGCTCCATGCTGCACCCTCACGGGGTCGTGTAGTGCGTCTCTTGCTAGTCTCTCCAGCCGGTGGAATATAGCGGAGAACAGTAATTACTGAACGAATGAATGAACGAATGATCTCACCGCACATGCTGCGTGACCAAGTCACAAGCTTCCCCGGCAGCTCCATGCTGCACCCTCACGGGGTCGTGTAGTGCGTCTCTTGCTAGTCTCTCCAGCCGGTGGAATATAGCGGAGAACAGTAATTACTGAACGAATGAATGAACGAATGATCTCACCGCACATGCTGCGTGACCAAGTCACAAGCTTCCCCGGCAGCTCCATGCTGCACCCTCACGGGGTCGTGTAGTGCGTCTCTTGCTAGTCTCTCCAGCCGGTGGAATATAGCGGAGAACAGTAATTACTGAACGAATGAATGAACGAATGATCTCACCGCACATGCTGCGTGACCAAGTCACAAGCTTCCCCGGCAGCTCCATGCTGCACCCTCACGGGGTCGTGTAGTGCGTCTCTTGCTAGTCTCTCCAGCCGGTGGAATATAGCGGAGAACAGTAATTACTGAACGAATGAATGAACGAATGATCTCACCGCACATGCTGCGTGACCAAGTCACAAGCTTCCCCGGCAGCTCCATGCTGCACCCTCACGGGGTCGTGTAGTGCGTCTCTTGCTAGTCTCTCCAGCCGGTGGAATATAGCGGAGAACAGTAATTACTGAACGAATGAATGAACGAATGATCTCACCGCACATGCTGCGTGACCAAGTCACAAGCTTCCCCGGCAGCTCCATGCTGCACCCTCACGGGGTCGTGTAGTGCGTCTCTTGCTAGTCTCTCCAGCCGGTGGAATATAGCGGAGAACAGTAATTACTGAACGAATGAATGAACGAATGATCTCACCGCACATGCTGCGTGACCAAGTCACAAGCTTCCCGGCAGCTCCATGCTGCACCCTCACGGGGTCGTGTAGTGCGTCTCTTGCTAGTCTCTCCAGCCCGGTGGAATATAGCGGAGAACAGTAATTACTGAACGAATGAATGAACGAATGATCTCACCGCACATGCTGCGTGACCAAGTCACCAAGCTTCCCCGGCAGCTCCATGCTGCACCCTCACGGGGTCGTGTAGTGCGTCTCTTGCTAGTCTCCTCCAGCCGGTGGAATATAGCGGAGAACAGTAATTACTGAACGAATGAATGAACGAATGATCTCACCGCACATGCTGCGTGACCAAGTCACAAGCTTCCCCGGCAGCTCCATGCTGCACCCTCACGGGGTCGTGTAGTGCGTCTCTTGCTAGTCTCTCCAGCCGGTGGAATATAGCGGAGAACAGTAATTACTGAACGAATGAATGAACGAATGATCTCACCGCACATGCTGCGTGACCAAGTCACAAGCTTCCCCCGGCAGCTCCATGCTGCACCCTCACGGGGTCGTGTAGTGCGTCTCTTGCTAGTCTCTCCAGCCGGTGGAATATAGCGGAGAACAGTAATTACTGAACGAATGAATGAACGAATGATCTCACCGCACATGCTGCGTGACCAAGTCACAAGCTTCCCCGGCAGCTCCATGCTGCACCCTCACGGGGTCGTGTAGTGCGTCTCTTGCTAGTCTCTCCAGCCGGTGGAATATAGCGGAGAACAGTAATTACTGAACGAATGAATGAACGAATGATCTCACCGCACATGCTGCGTGACCAAGTCACAAGCTTCCCCGGCAGCTCCATGCTGCACCCTCACGGGGTCGTGTAGTGCGTCTCTTGCTAGTCTCTCCAGCCGGTGGAATATAGCGGAGAACAGTAATTACTGAACGAATGAATGAACGAATGATCTCACCGCACATGCTGCGTGACCAAGTCACAAGCTTCCCCGGCAGCTCCATGCTGCACCCTCACGGGGTCGTGTAGTGCGTCTCTTGCTAGTCTCTCCAGCCGGTGGAATATAGCGGAGAACAGTAATTACTGAACGAATGAATGAACGAATGATCTCACCGCACATGCTGCGTGACCAAGTCACTGAAGCTTCCCCGGCAGCTCCATGCTGCACCCTCACGGGGTCGTGTAGTGCGTCTCTTGCTAGTCTCTCCAGCCGGTGGAATATAGCGGAGAACAGTAATTACTGAACGAATGAATGAACGAATGATCTCACCGCACATGCTGCGTGACCAAGTCACAAGCTTCCCCGGCAGCTCCATGCTGCACCCTCACGGGGTCGTGTAGTGCGTCTCTTGCTAGTCTCTCCACGCGCCGGTGGAATATAGCGGAGAACAGTAATGCTTGTCTGAACGAATGAATGAACGAATGATCTCACCGCACATGCTGCGTGACCAAATAAAAATACATATGGCCAAGATACTCTTTGGGGTCACTCAGCCAGAAAAGTATAAGGAAAATTAACAGCCCCTAAGTAAGTTCGAGACTTGTGTTATGGGATAATAACTCAATGATACTGTAGTGTATCGATATATTACGGGTATATTCATTTTTAAAATTATAAGCATACCGCCATGTATCGACTCGGCTTCACCTCAATAAACATTCATTCCGCGATCGTCTGTGTTTCATTGCATACATCCCATTGGCGCAGTCTCGGTTCTAGAAATTTCGTACGCGTGTGATATTTTGTTACTTTTTAGTTGCCGCAATGCCCATCGGAAAAATTGAAACGTTTGAAATCGGTACTCATAATTGGGATGCGTATTGTCGCCGTGTTAAACAGTTCATAGTTTTAAACAAGATCGCCGAGGACTTACATGTGGCTACTTTAGTGACTCATGTCGGCGTGGCATGCTATGAGTTAATGTGCGATTTGTGCGCACCAGATCTCCCAGAGATGAAAACTTTTGATCAATTGGAGGCGATTGTGAAAGCTCACTTAGAACCTCAAAGGTCGGAGATCGCGGAAAGGCATATTTTTCGGCAACGGAAGCAGAAGCAAGGTGAAACAGTGAGCGATTATTTGCAAAATCTTAAACATTTGGCCAAGACTTGCAACTTCACTTCGGTCGTTACTAATCCGCTAGAAGTTAACCTGCGGGATCAATTTGTTTCTGGCTTATATGACGAGGACATGAGGTCCAGGCTATTTGCCGAAAAAGATTTAAATTATAAACGGGCCGTGGAGCTCGCATTGGCACTCGAGGCGGCGGACAGGCACGCTATGCAGGCGGCGTCCGGCAGCGCAGAGGGCAGTGGCGGGGTGGCGGCGGTCGAGCCGCTGCACAGCATCGGCGGCCGACGACAGCGAGGCCGGGCGGGCGCGCGCAACCCCGCGCCGGCGCCGGCCGGCTCGGGGCGGGCGGCGCGCTGCCCGCGCTGCGGTCGGGACGGTCATGTGGCAGCTAGGTGTCGGTTCCGAAATTATTCATGTGATCAGTGCGGTGAAAAGGGGCATTTGAAAGTGGTGTGTCGTAAGTACGAGCGTGCAAGTGGTACGAGTAACTTGAAGGAACAACACTTTTTGGACGATTCAGGTGATAGCGATTTAAACTTTTATAATATTATTTGTGATGGTGAAGATGGTCCCTATTATGCTAATTTAAAAATTAACAACAAATTTGTTAAATTTGAAATTGACACTGGTAGCAAAATTTCAGTAATATCTAAAAAATATTATGATACTTTCTTTTCTCAAATTCCTATTGATAAGAAATCTTTACGGCTTAAATCTTACACAGGGACTATCATTCAACCTTTGGGTAGTATAATGGTTACCGTAACGTTTGGATCCATCTCTGAATCATTAGAATTATACGTAATAGAAAACGGCGGCCCACCCTTGATGGGCCGAACTTGGATTAGACAGTTACACATGGATGTTACGCAATGCCATCATATTACAGAAGGAGAATTAAATTTGGTAAATTGTTTGCGTAAAGAATTTTCTGATGTGTTTGTTGATGGGCTAGGGACATTTCGAACCCCCATTAAACTGCAACTGGTGGACCACACCCCAGTGTTTGTAAAGGCTAGACCGTTGCCACTGGCTTTGCGAGACCCGGTGGAACGTGAACTGGAACGCTTGCAGAACGATGGAGTCATTTTTAAGGTAGACCGTTCAGACTATGGGACTCCTATTGTACCCGTCATTAAAAAGAACGGTGACATTCGCATATGTGGCGATTACAAAATCACCATTAATCCGTTAATTAAAGATTTTCACTATCCGTTACCTCGAATAGAGGATATTTTTGCAACATTGGCAGGGGGCCAACAGTTCACCAAGTTGGATTTGTCCCATGCTTATCAGCAGCTTTTACTTACAGAGGAATCTCAGCCGTTGACTGCAATCACCACTCACGTTGGAACTTTTGTTTACAAGCGCGTGCCCTTTGGTATTAAGTGCATACCCGAAAATTTTCAAAGCAATGGAGGAAACGCTTAGTGGCTTGCAGTCCACGGTGGTTTTCCAAGATGATATTTGTGTGACAGGAAATGACAGGAATAGTCATATAAAAAATTTGAGAGCTGTTTCATCTCGATTGAAGGACGCAGGACTGCGCGTTAATTTATCTAAATGTGAATTTTTTAAGGATAGCGTGACTTATCTCGGATATTGTATTGATAAAAACGGTTTACACACAGATAAAAGAAAAATAGAAGCTATTGTCACAGCTCCAACTCCTACTAATGTAACGCAATTAAAAAGTTTTTTGGGACTTGTAAACTTCTACGCAAAATTTTGTGTAAATATCAGTCACATTTTGCAACCACTTTATAATTTACTTAAAAAAGATGTAAAGTGGCAATGGAGCGAAAATTGTGAACGCTCATTTAAAGAAGTAAAAAACATGTTATGTAAAGCACCGGTGTTGGCACACTATGAGGCTCGTCTCCCGTTAATTTTATCAGTAGACAGCAGCGCGTACGGTCTCGGCGCGGTGCTGACTCATCGGTATCCAGACGGCTCCGAGCGGTTGGTCAGTTGCGCATCGCGCACACTCAATGCCGCAGAAACTAACTACTCGCAGTTAGATAAGGAAGCTCTTGCTATTATATTTGGAGTAACCAAACATCACCAGTATGTATATGGTAGGCATTTCATACTACGAAGCGACCATAAGGCATTAAGTTATATTTTTGGGAAAAACAAAGGCATTCCTCAAACCGCTGCTAGTCGTTTGCAGCGATATGCAGTCAAACTCGCTGCTTATAAGTTTGACATTGAGTACGTCACGTTCGCTAGAAACTGCTTCGCAGATTTTTTATCGAGGTTGCCTTTAAAATCTTGTACAAAAATAAATATAAGTCGACAAAAGAAGCAGGACAGTTGTTATCTAAATTTTATCGAGGATAAATTACCTGTCACTTTTCGAGATATAAGAGTGGCAATACAAAAAGATCGTTTATTAAACAAAATAATTAGTTATGTCAAATTTGGTTGGCCTGACAGTGTAAAAAATGAGGATGAAAGGCCATTTTTCGCACGAAGAGAAAATTTGTTCATTGAACATGATTGCCTTATCTGGGGTTATCGAGTCGTTATTCCGTTGAGTCATCGCGCACAGGTGTTAAGCGAGTTGCATAGCGGACACATAGGCGTAGTTAAAATGAAACAACTGGCGCGTAATTATTTATGGTGGGATGGCTTGGACGCGGAGATAGAACGAGTGTGCCGAGAGTGCAGCGCGACGCGCCCCCCGCAGCCCCCTTACACTCCTGGCATTGGCCCGAGCAACCATGGACTCGCCTTAATTTAGATTTTTTAGGGCCTTATAAAAATAATTATTACCTAGTTATAATAGATGCTCATTCCAAATGGCTAGAAGTGGAGCGGGCACCAACCACTTCAGCCGTTGCAGTTATTACTATTTTAAGAAAATTGTTCTCGCGTTTTGGTTTGCCGAAATGTTTAGTAAGTGATAATGGCCCTCCTTTTTCTTCTTCGGAATATCTAAAGTATTTAGAAAAAAATGGTATAAAACGCATCTTAGTTGCCCCTTATCATCCGTCCAGCAATGGGGCGGCCGAAAATGCCGTCCGAACAGTCAAGCAAGTGCTTAAAAAAGCAACAATAGAAAATAAAAATTATGATAACGCTCTGTGCGAATTTTTATTTACCTATAGAAACACGGAACACTGTACTACAAAAAGGAGCCTGCCGTCGCATTGCTTGGGCACAGATTACGGGGCCGTTTAGACTTACTGCGACCCGACACGGGCTCGTTCGTCCGCGCTGCCCAGGAGGCACAAGAAGCGCGTCGCGGCGGAGTTTTGAGAGAAGCGTGTGTGGGTGATGATGTGCTTGTGAGGAATTATTCCGATCAACACATCAAGTGGAAGGATGGTACGATAGTGGAGCGCAAGGGCCCTTTGACTTACGCTGTCAAAACTAATGATAGCGATCGCATCGCTAAGAGGCATATCGATCAAATCATAAACAAACAACCGGTTAGGAAGTCGCGGCATTCCCTGCCACTGATCGAAGCCGTCGTCGTTACGGGCTCATCGGCAGCTCAGCTTGACGAGGAGACTATGCCTGACGATCACGTTTCGCAGCAAGAGTCTCAGTCCGTTGCCCCTAGATTAATGAGCCCAAAGTCGGCCGCGAGCACTAGCAGTTCAGACAATAAATGTGATGTACGACAGCGTGATAAAGTTTCTCCACATAAAATGAACTTGAGATCTCGTGCCGCGAGAAAGTGATTGTTATTGTTGACTTCGGTATAAGTTACAGTTAAAATTAGTTTGATAAGTCATGCAAAGCATTATGTTCTGCGTAAATTTTAGAAAGTAATTACTTATCGTGAATATCATTCACACCATTTATTAATTGTATCCTTTATTTACAAACAAACTGTATTTTCTTTTTAAGGAGAGGACAGTGTAGTGTATCGATATATTACGGGTATATTCATTTTTAAAATTATAAGCATACCGCCATGTATCGACTCGGCTTCACCTCAATAAACAATTCATTCCGCGATCGTCTGTGTTTCATTGCATACATCCCAGATACCATCCAAGACCGCTGGGTGAACCATTACCACGGACCAAATACTAAGAGGACATCGTGTATCGAATATTACACTGTTATATTCAATGGCACTGTTAACACAACGCCATAGACGAAATATAGACTTTAAACTCTGTTGAACCAAAGACATAATGACTTAAAACTCTGTTATATCCTAGACAAACTGATGTCACGCTTTCCCGGATTTTATTTGTATTCCCGAATCCCGCTGGGCATCCCAACAGGCACACTGACGTCACGTAAAGGGGCAGGACTTATGTCATTTCTCGCTTAACTGTGAACAGTGTGTAAGCTCCTGCGTTTTTTAAATTTTCATTTGGGTTTGTATTTTAAGGCTTTGAATTATTTTTATTTTAAATATTATAGTGTTGTGGAGGGTTATAATGTTCACAAAATCTGTTATTTAAAGTAATATCAAGATATTTTTTAATAAAAACCCCGAAAAGCTAGCAATATCTATTGGTAAGTAGGGGAAATTTTATAATTCCGGAAATTCAGTGCTAATAACGTTCTGCTTTTTAGTATGGGCTGAGCCAAGTACCCCTCGCAGCTTGCCCCGCGTATCGTCACATAAATTTTCTTAGAGAAATGTCATTAGGGCACGTCCTCTTTGTATTTCGTCCGTGCCCGTTACACACATGAACAGTCAAGTCACAAGTCAAGTAGTGTGCAAGTTTCCTCACGATGTATACCTTCACCAAAACGAGGAACTTACCAAAACCCATGTCGAACATGCGATCAGCCTCGTCAAGCACCAAATACGTGACCCTCTGGAGATTGGTCGCCTTGCACTTGATCAGATCTATCACTCTGCCTGGAGTGCCTACTATGATTTCTGCGCCGCCACCTAAAAAAAATAAAGTGTTAAGTATAAAATGATGTTGATAGATAGATAAGACGTCAGAGAGACACATACAAACAACACAAATTGCAAAAAAAAAAAAGTAAAAAAGAAGTGCAAAAAGTTTTACCTAAGTGAATAAATAGTAAAAAAAACTTGACGTTGCATGTGCCGCAGTGATAGAAATTGGTAATCATTCAGTGGTTAAATTGCCCCTATAGGAGCAAACACTGATTTTCAATCATCATCATGAAAGGGACACGTTAAGACGCCATGTTTGAAAAATAAAATGATGTTTATGTTGCAGAATGACAAACGATAGAGAGAGCGATATATTGTCCATCTTCATATAAAACGAGGGCGCGAAGTACCGCTATTTATACAGGATAAATAGCGGTACCGCGCGCTCTGAATTTAAGACATTAGCGTTTGTACTGGTCACAGAGTACATATGAAGAAGAGCTGTTCATAAGCTAGTAGACCTGTCCCCAGTCGACCAACTTGAGGCTTCTAACTATTTACCACCAGACGTCACTATTGTCGCATTCGCGGAGTTTACTTCACAGTGTCAACACGTGCCGCAGATGTGTCGAAGTTACGCGAAATTTTAGATTGTGCTCATTAACAATGAAGTGCTGTATTGTGGGGTGTAAAAGTAACACACACAATAAGGAATCACGCGATAAAAGTATATATTTTCACTCGTAAGTATTTTTTACATAATTATTCCCACAGCGTTGGATACGCGTCTGTCAGTACAACTATCTAGTGAGTAATAGCAGAACTCAAGAGAATTGATAAAACAGTTTGCGAAAATAATTCTGCTACTGGCCAATAGGTGGCTATACAGTTTGTTTAAATAAGATAAAATAAGTTGTACGTCTATCCTATAAGAGTTCATTTTTTAATTTCTGTCTATGGTAAGTATACGTCCCCCGCTCCCCTCCCAATGCGGAAACTGTCTTTCATATGTAAAATGCCTATGCGCACCTCCTCTCTTTACCTACTTCGTGGTACTGGTCAAAGCAAAGTACTCATATAAGCAACTTTAGTATGGGCCGACTCAGATATCTCAAAAAAAATCAGTTGTTCCATACATTTTGGGCGAGTAAAATAGTATGGAACAGCTGTTTTTTTTTTCAGATATCAGAATCAGTCCCATACAAAAAGTTGCTTATATTCGTAATAGTAGAAATTTTGCCAATTACCTTGTATACAAATAGCAGGCAATATGAATTTACCGTCGCGTCTGGAAGAAATTGGTTACAACGACAAGGCCGCCTTTGGCGCATCTTCCTCTCTTTTTAGTTTTAAGTTTACTTTATGGTATACATGTAATTATTTGTGTGCAAATAAATCTTATTTTGTATTGTGTTGTGTTGAATTGTATTGTATTGTACCTTCTAACGCTTTGGTCTGTTCCCACTTGGAGCCGCCACCGTAGCAGCATACACACCGAATGTTGTACACTTTACCAAACTTCTTCGCTTCCATATAAATCTGAAAACAATTATTGCTCATACAATGATTACGCTAACTCTTGAAACATTTCTAAAATAAGGAACTGGGCTGTTTTACCATCACTGACAAGAGTATCTGTAATTATTCATTCATTCATTTTAGAGACTACTTTCTGAGCTAATAGGCGCTGGGATCAGCCCTGTAGATCCATCTCTTGGGGCTAACTCCTTTTGATCCATGATATGTACTAGAAGAGGCCACAGGAACTGGGCTGTTTTACCATCACTGTAATTATTCAGTCATTAATTTTAGAGCCTACCTGCTGAGCTAACTCTCTAGTAGGCGCTAGGATCAGCCCTATAGGACCGTCCCCTGGAGCCAACATCTGATCCATGATGTGAACTAGAAGAGGCCACAGGAACTGGGCTGTTTTACCATCACTGACAATAGTGTCTATAATTAATTATTTATTAATTTTAGAGTTTATACCTGCTGAGCTAATTCTCTAGTAGGCGCTAGGATCAGCCCTATAGGTCCGTCTCCAGGTGCCAACTCCTTCTGATCCATGATGTGAACTAGAAGAGGCCACAGGAACGCCGCTGTTTTGCCTGAACCCGTACGGGCGATACCTTAATAAAAAAAATATATTTTTTACAAAACGTGTAAGATTACACAAGAACAAAAATTGTACAAAAAGGACGAAGAAGAAGATAGTGGGTTCTGATTTTTTTCAATAATAAATGACTAAACAGATACTGTTAATCGTTAATTAATATAGATAAGTGATACAGGAAATTATGGAAATCCTTGGGGGAGGCCTTTGTCCAGCAGTGGACGTCTTTCGGCTGAGAGAGAGAGAGAGTGATACAGGATCACGTCTTAATCCCTTACGGGTTAGACAGAGCCCAGGCCACCTTTAGCTAAATAGTGGACTTATTAAGAGAAACGGAGATTAGTTGATGCTCATATGTATGATTATCTTGATGCTCATATGTAGACTCTACGTGTGACCTAGGTTTAAGTTTTTATTTTATTTATTTTTTTATTTTAAGTACCTGTAACAGAAGTTTTTATTACTTAGCACAGGACTCCAGCACTTATACTATATATTATACTAGCTTTCGTCCGCGGCTTCGCCCGCGTGAATTTCCCATGGGAACAGTGCTTTTTCCCGGCATGAAAGGTACCCTATGTCCTTCTCCGTACTTCCAGCTATGTGTATGCGAAATTTCAGGAAGATTGGTTCAGTAGATAAAGCGTGAAGAGGTAACAAACAAACAAACAAACAAACAAACAAACTCACTTTCACATTTATAATATTAGTTAGGATTATCTCGATGCTCATATGTAGACTCTACGTGTGACCTAGGTTTAAGTTATTATTTTATATAAAGTAAGATTTAGAAAGTATTATAAAGGAGTTTCAAACGATCGGCTTAAATTTGAATTTTTCCAAATGCGAGTTATATATTGACGAGCATATGCCCTTTTTGGATAAAGTGAAATTTTTATCAAAGTTTAATAATTTGGCACCTAATATTAAAATTGTTGACAAATCTTCACTACGCCTCCTTGGGTCTCCAATTTTCGAAGAGTCTTTTCCTAATTTCGTTGATGAGAAAATTCAAAAAATTATTTTTGCCTCTGGCCGTCTTAATGACTTACACACTCATTTTGCTTATATTATAATTAAAAATTGCCTTTTCGTTCCTAATTTTACCTATAACCTTCGTTGTAGCTTCTTATGGAAATACCCGGATCTCCTTTCAAAATTAGACAATATTGTCAAAGACACAATCACTTCGGTTTTTAATATTGATTTCAATCAGGAACTTATTTGGGAACAAGCCTCCTTGCCTATCAGACTAGGAGGACTCGGAATTCGAAAAATTTCTAGCATTGCTCTACCTGCCTATTTGTCCTCCGTCCATAGTGTATATAATCTTATGATAAAAATTTTAAAAATATCGTCTCCCGTTATCCCACACTTGGCGGAGGCAAAGTCCGCATGGTTAGACATATGCCAAAATTCCAAATTACCAGAGAATCCTGCTTCCCAGAGACAATGGGACGAGCCGCTTTGCAGAGTTGTACAGAGTAACTTGCTTCAATCTTCTGCCAGCAATTCTGTAAATCGTGCTCGCCTCCTTGCTTCGGCTGAATGGGAGTCTGGTTTATGGCTACGGGCTCTGCCTTCCTTTAGTTTAGGCACATTTCTGGATGATAACTCTTTTCGTGCGGTGACATGTCTCCGTGTAGGAGCTAAGACAAATGCCCCGCATCATTGCCTTTGCGGTGACTCCGTCGATCAGTTTGGGCACCACGGGCTTTCCTGTTCCAGAAGTGCCGGCCGCATAGCACGTCATGCCAGCCTCAATAATATACTGCACCGTGCTCTTGTCACTATTCAGATGCCAGCGGTTTTGGAACCAAACGGACTGGCTCGGGATGATGGCAAGAGACCGGATGGTATGACCCTTGTGCCCTGGAGACTGGGGAGACCCTTGGTGTGGGACGCTACATGTGTCGACACCTTGGCATCTTCCCACCTCCACGGCACCAGTGTCAAGGCTGGGGCGGCGGCGGCTGCGGCCGAGTCGCTCAAACGGCGCAAATATGCATGCCTAGGTGAGGCATACATATTTGAGCCTTTTGGTGTGGAAACATTAGGCCCGTGGGGTCCCTCTGCTCATAAACTTTTTAGTTTTTTGAGCAAAAAGCTGATCGAGGTGTCGTGTGACCAGAGGGCTGGTGAGTTCTTTTCTCAAAGAATAAGCATTGCCATCCAGCGTGGCAATGCTGCCAGCCTCCTGGGCACGCTTCCGCGGGGCAATGATCTGCGGGATATTTTCTACCTATAGTTGTAATTTATTAAGTTTTTTTTAAATTAAGTTTTAGTTTCTTTTTAAGTTGTACTATTTTAGTATTTAGTGTTAAATGTATATATATTTATTACTTTTGTCATTTATTAAAAATAAGGTTACTGTAATTTATATATATTAATATATAAAAATAAATCATAAACACATAATTTTATATATATATATTTTTTATTTTATGTACCTGTAACACAAGTTTTTATTACTTAGCACAGGACTCCAGCACTTATACTATATTTTATATTCTTAGATGACTCTATGACTCTTCACTTGAATGACATCATAGAAAAAAACTAATAATCGGAGATATTATAAGTCTATGTGATCGGATTGTGAAAAGCTGTCTTCTCTATGATACAATGTAGAGGGATTCTCTTTGGTTTTGGCTCGAGGGTGTGATGGTTGTAGTGCGCGTTATTTAATTGTATTAATTTACTTTTCTTATTATTTTCATGTTTAGATTGTGGATTTTTATGTTTAATGTCAAATAATTAAATTCATTGTTGTCAAGTTAAAACCTTTTTGTTATTAATTCGCGTAAATAAGATCAGAAGTGGCATTACAAATACCCGAAAAAGGGCGGCAGATCGTTTTTCTGAATTTTTTTTTTTCCTGTTTAATTTTTTTTTTTTTGTAGACGTTTTGTGAACATTGTGATACCATTGATCAATGGTTTTGTTTTTACGACTAGTAACTAAGTTCCTTCTAATTTGATTTTCTATGCACTTAGCATTTTGCTTTATTTTTTTTTTAATAGTGTGACAAACGCAATCATTTGTTGTTTTTTTTTTTTTTGGGAGTGCTTAAAAAAGTTTTAATTTAATTTTGTTTTGATATTTTTTAATATGTCGGATCGAGAGTCGAGATCCATACACCGCTCTAATCGGCGAAAGCGTAATAGGCACGATTCCCGCGACAATACCAGAGATTCGAATGAGTGTCATGGAAAACGACGTCGTCGTCGGGATCATTCGAGTAAATTGCGCAGTAGGTCCCCTCCAATCGATGCCTTACGAGATCCGTTAAATCGAATTCTTAATCGATTAGATGCTTTAGAGCAACGTCTGCCGCCAAAAACAACTATACCGGCTTCGAAATCACCGTCACATCCTTGTGCTCGTAGCTGCACGCTGCTGCCACCAACGTCTGCAGTACCTACTGCCAGCGACGATATGCAAGCTACAGACGTTAACATTGACACTTCGCGTGAAGCTGATGCTACAGACAGGATTGTTGGTGCACTATCTTCCTTAATACAAGTAAGGTCGAAACATTTTTACATCTCAAACTTTGATCCGGATGTGCATGATTTTGATGTGTGGTGTGCAGAAGTAGATCGTGCTTGTGACATAAATCACTGGGACGATCGTGAGTGCTTGGGTCGTATTGGTGGTTGCTTACGCGGTGATGCTAAGACGTGGTTAAATGATTGGATAACCAATGACCGATCGTGGACTAATTTTAAAATAGAATTCCGTTCCATGTGTCCACGGGAGGTTGATATGGCTACTGTGCTTTTTGACGTTATGAATACTAGCTCAAATAAATTCACCACGTATGCTGACTATGCACGTAAGTCTCTTTTGCGTTTGAATATTGTAAAAGGACTTTCGGACGAATTAAAAACCGCCATAGTTATCCGAGGTATATCTGATGCTCAAGTTAAGGCTACAATATCCAATGCAAAACTACAATCAAAAGATTTAGTAGAGTTTTTGTCGGTATACTTAAAACCTAAAAGTGCATCTACGTCCAACAATCCTGTTTGTTCATCTAGCGCTACGGTTAAGCGTGGTCCACCTAGATATAACCGGTTGGCTTGTTTTGCTTGTGGGGTTCTTGGTCATAAGCAAGCTCAATGTCCTAAGAGGTCTAAAACGGAATCCGGTCATAAAAATAAGCAAACAAAAGTAGCGTCTAATTCACAGGGAACGTTCACTTCTAAATCTGTTAAGACTTGTACCTTTTGCAAAAAAATTGGTCACCTGGTCGATAATTGTTTCGTAAAAGAGAGAATTGACTGTAAGTCGAATGGAAAAAATAATGCAAGTAATGTAAATTTTTGCTTAGATCAGATTCCAGAAAAAATAACGTAATTTCTGCGGTTATTCAAAACGTGCCTGTTGATGTTTTGATCGATTCGGGGTCTGACATTTCCCTTATCTCTGAATCGGTTTTAAAACATTTTAATTTAAATAAGATTCCTACTTATCGCCGAATGAGAGGGATCGGAAGTCAGGACATCGAATCGATTTCGTACGTAAAAGTGTTCATTGAATTTCCCGAACTAACTTTAGAAACGGATTTATATGTCGTTCCCTCGGATTGTATTCAAGCGCCAATTTTGATAGGAACTGATATTTTAAATCGAAATGGAGTAACTTATACACGAACTAATAACTCGCAACGGTTGATTAGAGCTCCTCATGTATATAATGTGTCCACTGTAGAGGTCGACAGTATAAAAACTCATATGGTTGGCAAGGACAAAGATAAATTGTTGCACCTAATTTTAGATTTTTCAGATATATTTATCACCGGAACAGCGACCTCTACAGTTAACACGGGTAGTATGGAGATAAAGCTTAATAGCAATATCCCAATACACTATCGACCGTATAAACTGTCAGTGGATGAGAAGTGTCGCGTACGTGACATTGTCAATGACCTGATGAGTAAAGGGATTATACGTGAATCTCGGTCAGATTATGCAAGTCCTATCATTCTAGTAAAGAAAAAACGGGGCTGATAGGATGTGCGTCGACTATAGGTCTTTGAACGCAGTCACTGTTAAGGAACGATTTCCTTTACCTTTGATTGATGATTGTATTGATAGGCTAGGTAGTTTCAAATTCTTTACTAGCCTTGACATGGCTACCGGATTCCATCAGGTGCCAATGAAAGATGATGATTCAATCAGTAAAACTGCTTTTGTAACGCCGGAGGGCCATTACGAATATTTAAAAATGCCATATGGCCTCGCTAATGCTCCAATAGTTTATCAAAGAATCATCTCAAAGACACTGAAGCACCTGATGGATACCGGTAAGGTTTTGACGTATATCGATGACGTTTTGATCATGTCTAATTCAATTGATGACGGTTTAGAAATGTTGCGAAAGGTCTTGGAAACTCTAACTTCCGCGGGATTTTCGGTGAACTTGAAAAAGTGCACATTCTTGGCTACGGAGTTAGAATATTTGGGTCGGTTAATTGGACATGGTCAGGTACGGCCGAGTCCTAACAAAACCGAAGCGTTAATAAAATCACCCAAACCAACAAATGTCAGGGAGGTTCGTCAGTTTTTGGGGCTGGCTGGCTACTTCCGTAGGTATATTGCTAGTTATGCTACAAAAACTGCGTGTATAGCTAAACTGCTTAAGAAAGGTGAACCGTTTGTTTGGGGTGATGAACAAGATGACGCACGAAGCCACATTATCACATGTTTGACAAGCGAACCCGTTTTAGCAATTTTTAATCCCCAGTTGCCAACTGAGCTACACACCGATGCCAGTGCAATAGGTTTTGGTGCAATTTTAATGCAAGAACACGAAGAGAAACGTAAGCGAGTTGTCGGCTATTTTAGCAAGTCTACTCAGGGTGCTGAGTCGCGATATCACAGCTATGAACTGGAAACTTTAGCAGTCGTTCGCGCATTGCAACACTTTCGGCACTATTTGATTGGCATTGAATTTAAAATTGTAACAGACTGTAATTCGTTAAAGTTAACCGAACGGAAGAAAGATTTATTGCCTCGAGTAGCACGATGGTGGGTCTATATGCAGGACTTCCAGTTCACTTTAGAATATCGCAAGGGCTGCCTTATGCAGCATGCAGACTTTTTGAGTCGACAACCCGCTACCGTTCTCCAAATACAAAATCCGCGAAATTGGGCTAAAATTGCTCAAACGGCTGATACGGAAACTCAAAATCTAATAGAAAAGTTAAAAGACGGACAGTTAGACTCGACTAGATTTATTATTAAAAATGACTTGCTGTACTATAAGTATGTTTCAACTGGTGATGATACTCGCCTTCTCTGTTTCATCCCGAAAGGGCATAGACTAAGTCTCCTAAGAGTTTTTCATGATGATCATGATCATATCGGAGTTGACAAGACCATAGATCTCATACTGCGCCATTTTTGGTTTCCTGGGTTAAGAGCTTTTACCAGAAAATATGTTGGACACTGTATAGTATGTTTGTCACATAAGAAAGTACCTCGAGCTCCTATCCAACCTATCGAATCTTGGACAAAACCTGATGTTCCCTTTTCAATTATACATACTGATGTACTTGGTCCCTTGACAGAATCAAATGGTTTCAAGTATATTCTTATTGTTATCGATTCCTTTTCTAAGTACTGTTTACTGTACGCTTTATATAAACAAGATGCCGCCGAATTAAAGCGAGTATTTCCTAATACCATATCCTTGTTTGGTACTCCTTCTACGATTATCTGTGATCGAGGCAGAATGTTTGAGAGTGCAGTATTCCAAAATTGGGTAACTGAATTGGGTTCCTCTATTCATTTTATCACACCGGGCATGCATCGTGAAAATGGACAGGTTGAACGGTACTGCCGAACGATCCTCAACATGTTACGAATTGAAGTAAATCACAAGAGGGCGGAGTGGTCCGACGTATTGTGGAAGGTGCAGCTCACGTTAAATATTACCAAGCAAGCAACCACACACAGATCACCCCTACAGTTGCTGACTGGCATTGAAGGGACTACTCCAGTCCTTAGATCACTTATCCGTGATGTTGCTATAGATAATGCACATCCTAATAGAGAGGCACTGATGACTTTACGAAGACAGCGAGCGTCCGAGCTGCTGGTTGAGAATCAACAACGACAGGATGCTTACTTTAATCGTGGACGCCGACAACCACTCACTTTTTCTGTTGGCAGTTTTGTTTTTGTCAGCAAATGTACCCAAAGCACTGGGAAAATGGACTCTGGGATGCGTGGCCCCTACAAGGTCATGCGTGCGCTGCCACATCATCGATACGAGCTTGAACTGTTGGCCGGTTCTTATGGGAAAAAAACTGAGGCAGCTGCGGAACACCTAGTTCAGTGGCATGGTGAATGGACCCCAGAGGTGTGCGAAGCATTCTTCATGAGTGGTGAGTGACTTTGTTGCCCCGACATCGTGGCATCTTTTGGCTCCGACATTGTAGCCGTGGCCCCGACAATGTGGCTATTGCCCCGACATCGTGGCACCCGTTGGCTCCGACATCGTAGCCGTGGCCCCAACATTGTGGCCGTTGCCCCGACATCGTGGCACTTGTGCACAGATCGATCTGTTGGCCGGCTCACTCAAACGAGATGAGCTGACCTGAGAGGCAGCTGCTGAACACAAGATGCAGAAGCAGCTCGTGGCCCCGACAATGTGGCCGTGGCCCCGACATTGTGGTCGTTGACCCTGACATTGTGGTCATTGCCCCGACAGTGTGGTACTCCAAGGCCTCGATATTTCTATACTTTTATATTTCTATATTTCTTTATTTATAAATTACAGTCACGGCTTGATATTTAGCCGTTGCCCCGATATCGCGGCACTGATTTACTGTTCTAATGTATACTACTTACCTGATCTAATCTGTAACACTAACATTGACGGTTTTTATTCAGAACTCTGTCAATGCTAATGTTATTTTTTTCAGCTATTACTGCCTGTCATTATCATTGACACTCAATATCTAAAACTCAGGAATGCTAATGCGAATTTTCTTTTCGGAATGCTAATGCGATTTTCTCCCCGAAATGTTATGTAATGCAATTTACTTTCATCTTTACTGCTTATTCTTTCGTATTCGAGTGTTTATAGTTATACGGTTACACTAGTGTCAGATTTTCCCCGAGTCGCCTAAGGTAGTACCTACAGAGAACAACAAAAATCACTACGACTAAGGCATAGCGCAACTGACATGACTGTTTGTTGTACTGTTTATGAAGTTATCTTGCCATTGTTTTAGTGTCTTATCCAGTGTTGCCAGGGTCCTGTCTTCAAAAGTTACCCAAGAGTGTTCAAAAGTACCTACCTAACAAGAACGTTACAAAAGTAACATTCTGGCAACGCTGGGCATAACAGTGTCATTGACGGGTTATATCCGGAACTCCATTAATGACAATGTTGAAAGAAAATTGTTTCAGCTTTCAATGCCCATTTTAGCGTGATCACTTGGGTGCACACTTGTGGTCTTGTTATAATCGGCATCTGAAGTAGTCATTATAGGAGATCTTAAAGCTTTGTAAATTTCAGATGACGATCAAGCTGACGAGGACGTGCAGCTGTCAGGAACGGCCGTCTTAGATGACTCTATGACTCTTCACTTGAATGACATCATAGAAAAAAACTAATAATCGGAGATATTATAAGTCTATGTGATCGGATTGTGAAAAGCTGTCTTCTCTATGATACAATGTAGAGGGATTCTCTTTGGTTTTGGCTCGAGGGTGTGATGGTTGTAGTGCGCGTTATTTAATTGTATTAATTTACTTTTCTTATTATTTTCATGTTTAGATTGTGGATTTTTATGTTTAATGTCAAATAATTAAATTCATTGTTGTCAAGTTAAAACCTTTTTGTTATTAATTCGCGTAAATAAGAATATATAATAAATGATTTGATTATCATACCAATGAGGTCCCTCCCGGACAAGGCGGCGGGCCCGCCGGCGGCCTGTATGGGCGTGGGCTGTGAGTACTCGGAGCGACGGATCGCCTTCATCAGCTGCTCGTCGAAGCCGAGGTGGGCGAAACTGCTCACTGGCTTCGGGGGGTCTGGCCCGGTTATCTATCACACGAAATAGGGATGATGACTGGGTAAAAAATAAAATATATAATGCTATTTAAATAATGAAACATTATAATTGAATGTCACTTTAATTGATCAATTTTATTTATAACATGGTTTACTATTTTTTAGTTCTAATTAAAGTATAAGTATATGGCCTGTGGTGTGGCCCTAGAATAGCACCAACCCATCTCTTCCCGTGGGTGTCGTAAGAGGCGACTAAGGGATTTAAAACACCGGAGGATGGGCAGCAGCATCTTTCCGCGTACTATGCCATCACACTGCGATCGCCAACCCGCCTGCCAAGCGTGGCGATTACGGCAAAACCCCCCATGGATAAAATCCTTGGGGGAGGCCTTTGTCCAGCAGTGGACGTCTTTAGGCTGAGAGAGAGAGAGAATTAAAGTATATTGGGAATGCTTTTTACACAACTGACCAAAAAAGGAGTGTTATGTTTTCAGGGTTCATGTATGTATGTATGTATGTAATTTCTTTATTCCACCATAAGTCCTGAACGGCTTAACAGATTTTGATGTGAGAGGTATTGTTAGATTCCTTGCATTAGCCCGAATGACATAGGCTATGTAAGATGTCAGTCGTGTTTTTATTTTTAAACTAGCTGTCGCCCGCGGCTTCGCCCGCGTGAGTTTCGCTTAGATGAAAAATCTCTCTTAGAGCTTTTCATCAGATGTTCCAGATCTTCAATTTTTATACGTCAGCAGAAAATGCTCATCAGGTTGAACGATTTTTGCTAAGGCGCCATTTCCATATATGTTATAGTGTAGCTGGTCTCTTGGAGCTTTTCATCAGATGTTCCAGATCTTAAATTTTTATACGTCAGCAGAAAATGCTCATCAGGTTGAACGATTTTTGTTAAGGCACCATTTCCATATTACTTATAGTTTAGCTGTTCCATTATGGTTCTTCATCAGGTGTTCCAGTTTTCAAAATGAATTATAGCCTATATGTTGCCCAGGCTTAATAGCTATACAACAAAAAAAGTTTCATTCAAATCCGTCCAGTAGTTTTTGCGTGAAACGCGTACATACATACAGACAGACAGACAGACAGACAGACAGACAGACAGACAGACAGACAGACAGACAGACAGACAGACAAGAAATTCCAAAAAATTTTTTTTGCTTTCTATTATTCTTTTTAGGTCTCCCTCTATCTATTTCAGTCAAAAATATTAAATGTACAGACAAAATATTTTTACTGTTTTATTATATGTATAGATAATTAGCTTGTTGACTCCATTAAAAGTGACGTCACCATTGAGTACTGTCATACAAGTCCCATATAAATTATTGTTTTTGACATTTAGAAAAAAGTAACTAATTTGACTTGTTGTCATCTACCCTATTATTAAAAAACAAGCTGTTGTTTTATTTTACAGGGCGGCAAACGAGCAAGCGTCACCTGATGGTAAGCGATCACCGCTGCCCATGAACAACTGCAACGCCAGGGGCATCACTAGAGGGTTGCCGGCTATTGGCGAGAAGTATACATGGCAGTAATGACGCTTTATCTTTACTACTTTATACTTTGGATGTAATATATAGCGCCATATATTAGCGAGAGGATTACAGCAATAGTACAGAACTCAGAATAGTACATTATGATACAAGTGTCCAAAGTTGGTCATTACGCACAAGAGGCGAGATTGGCGCGCGAGCCGAAGGCGAGCGCGCTAATAAAGCCGAGTGTGCGTAATGACCAAATGGACACGTGTATCATACGACGTTTTTCAACACACTTGTGAGTAAAAAAAAATAATGTGGTCCTCACATCTAATTATCGGAAAACGATTGCACCCTTTTGTCATTCCTCCACTTTATAAAACATTCGTATGCATGCCGCCAAATACTTACGTTTGATTTTGGAGGCAATAAACTATTACTTGCATTACGCGCCTCGTTAATGATTTCAGGTGGAGTTAAATTTACATATTCTTCCATACTAGTCGACATTTTATTAAATATTTAATATGCTAACACATAATAAATATAGTCTTGTTTTTTATTCGCGTGCCGCCGCCCGCCGACCAGCGCCGTGTGCAGGGAGCGCGCGGCGCACGCTGCGGATGGTATATCGCCATACAGCCAGTGCTTGGCTGTATAAAAATCATTATCTTTGCTTATAAAAACTGTTGTTATTTTCCCTATTTGATCTTATATGTATTATGCGGCTAAATTAAAAATGCTTTGTGGAATTCATTACACGCATTAGTTTTCTATCTTTTGTATAGCGCAGTATGGTAATTTTTATTTCCAAACACCTCCGTAATATATTCGTAATACCTTCGTAATATATGGCATTATGGGCCTAAATTCGATGTAATAAGACCCACTTTACGAGCAAGTGTGTTGAAAATTCTTTATTGAGACTTGGCCTTTAAAGAAGGATCTTTTTCATGTCGAAAACTAATTATACAGGGTTATTGGTATTAAACGCAAAACCTTCCTAGGGGTGGAAGTACTCATAAATATGAACATCTTTTTGTATGGGACCGACTCTGAAATCTCAAAAAAGAAATCAACTGTTCCATACATTTTGGGCGAGTAGATATTGCAAATTGTATGGAATAGCTGTTTTTTTTTTGAGATTTCAGAGTCGGTCCCATACAAAAAGATGTTCATATTTATGAGTACTTTCACCCCTAGGAAGGTTTTGCGTTTAATACCAATAACCCTGTATAATCATAGTGTATTATGTCTCAAAGCTACAAACTACTAGCATTTCGGAATGACCACTGCTGAGAAGAACTGGTCCGGTGCTGGTCGGAGTACTGGTGCTCAAAGCTAGGTCATCATTCAAATTCAAAGCATGACAAATAACATTGACTTGTCAATGTCAAAGAAAGACTGCTAACACTTATGCTAGTGCTGCCCACTGGTGTGATAAAATCGCGGTATTATTTCCCATTCTACATACCTTAACTCCCAAATTTTTCTTCAACTCTTCGACTTGCTGTGTGGTCAGTTTCTCTATATCCTCATGTTCCGTGTAGAAGTTCTTCTCAAATGGTTCATACTCAAACTCTGAGTGATCTATAGGAGGCAAGGGGTCAATAAACTTCTTTTTGGGAGGCGGTATGGGGTTGCCGTCTTCGTCATATTCAATTTCAATGTCTGAGCCATCATCATGGTTGAGTGGATTTTCTTCCATGTACCTGTTAAATGATTAAAGATAGATGTTAGTTATGAGATATCTAGATGCCTACTCTAGACATTACCTAGACGCCTACTCCTCGGCATAGTAAGTAGTGGAGAAAAAGAGATAAGGGTAGAAAAATGCTTAATAATAAAATTTGTTCTTAAGATTAATACTTGTATGGTAAACATTTTCAAAATTTTTCTAAACTATTTACATGTTTTAATTTTTAACCCAACTAGAATTTTTTTAACTACATGCAAATCCAAGCGCATATATCCGAGCCTCACGATCCGCATTTCTGTAAAATGTTGTTTGTACAGATTCTGTCATTCCATTCCATCATTATCATTTTCTGCGTCGCGTCTACGTTTTTCTTTATGAATCCACCATGTGAATGACGTCATTTCCTGCATCGCGTCTACGTTCCTTTATGAACCATACAAATAGATTGACGACATCCATGGCCAAAAGTCATCAAGCCAGACTGCCACACAGGAGGTCCTGGGTTCGATCCCTGGTCGGGTCAACATGGAAAATTATCTTTTTCAGATTGACCTGGGTCTTGGATGTTTATCTGTATGTGTTATTAAATATGGTATCGTTGAGTTAGTATCCCATAACACAAGTCTCGAACTTACTTTGGGGCTAGCTCAATCTGTGTGATTTATGCCTATATTTTTTTTTTTATTTATAGCTAATCAGTCTGATCACACTTATTATTTACTATGTGGGGACGCCAGCTCGAGCACCAGACGGGTGATCAGTCCACTTATGCTGGGACCATTTCACCCAATTCCCCGAGACCCGTATAGGGTTTTGAGTTACCTGGTAACTCACGTTTTGGTGGCGACCCATTGAATCACACTTACTTGTAATAACTCTCCTCATCGTCCATCTCATCTATATCTCCCCTGGTGCCTCTATTGCTATCCCCTTTCCCACTGGCAGCATTCTCCTTGCTGGCCACCATGTCTTTGGCCGCTTGCTTCTCCAGCCCAGCCATGTAAGCGTCCAGGGGATCTTCTTCTTCATCATCAGCCTGTAATTAAAAATAATAATTATACCAACCTGGAAGTACGGAAACAATAGTATTTTTACCACAGTGCCCTAAGGTTTAGCTCGTGTGGCATTTTTCGGGATAACTAGTTCATAATTCATAAACATTTGCATAAAACATGGTATAAAAGTTCTTGTAGTATCTTTATGTATCCTTAAAGTATCTTGCTTTTAAACATAGTAACAGTATGTATGTAAAGATTTAAACAAACAATATGTACTATTGTCATAGAAATAATTGATTGTTTATCACATGAAAACAGATCTTTTCTCTCGGCAACCTTATAATTATGCCCCTTATAGAAGAAGAGTTACTTGAACCCATTTTATTTATTTATTTGTTATTAGGTACACCAACAGGTCTATTTCTGGTTTCATGCAGCTAACATGTCCAGCCCAGTCCCACTTGGCTGGTTTGTGGGTTGGTTGGTTGTGGATCAAGTGAGACTTACTGGACTTACTTATACTAAAAAAAATTAAAATATTTGCCAAGCAGGAAGAGGCAGGTTTTACCTTAGAACCAGATGCTTGCTCGTAAGTAGGACTGCCTGGAGCGGGTATGTATGCTAACGCTGGAGTTGGAGGCTCGTCATCCTCATCAAAATACCTGAAATATTGACACATTGTGGTCAAAGTTTGACAGTACACTCCTCTCTTACTGGAGTGGTATTGTGATCAGAGCTGTCAACTAAATATCGCTACTTTCTTTACTAACGTAGTTATTAAGTCAAATTGTTACTAACAAAAAGTAGATCTTGTCACCTGAATAAAAATCATTTTATTTATTTATGAAATTATTTATTATTATTTATTTTTTACAAAATCATTAGTATTTTTTTCTTGTCATCCATATAAAATTGAACAGATCTTCTTTCATATCTATCATCATCTCAGCCACAAGAAGTTGCTGGACTTAGGCCAATCCCATAGTCTTCCAGACTAGACTTCCCATAAATAAATAAATTCATACAAGTTGTCTTAAAGACCATTGGCCACTACCTGTTTACCAGTATCATAGAGCATAGGGACTCTCCATGGTATACCAACAGGCTTTTGGGGATTGACTATGCTACTTTTAAAGATAATATCTGCCTCTGAAATATTCTGAACAAATCTTCTAGTTCAGTATATCTAAATACAGATAAAAACTAGTCTTCAACTACGTAACACATCCTTGTACTCACTCATCCTCAGTCTTCGATCGCTTTTTTCCAAGCATCCCCCAATTCCCAGTAACAGCATTCTGAGTTATAGAGGTCATGGTGGAGTACCCCTGCTTAGAAAGCCCGGACGTAGGGGGCGGCACGGCATGCATAGGTGTCGTCGGCGGAGGCACGGCATGAAGAGACACATTCGAAGGGTTCCGCTTAGGCATAGTAAACCCTGCGAACCCAAACCCCTTCCCGCCACTCCCACCAGAGTTATAACTCATTTTTATACCCAAATTCTACCGTTTTACTTCAAAAACAAACTAGTCTGATAAAACCGAGGAAGGTTAGTGTAAATATTTTAATCTGTTTTATAGCAATTTAATTGAAGCAGAATCCGAATGTGTTTGGTTTCCACAAAATGCACATTTTATTGGTAGTCACACAGAATTAATTGCATTGCAAATTAATTAGAATATTCGTCGAAAAAAATCAACGCCAATGTAGGTATGTAATGTAAACTGGTAAACTCGCTGGCTGAGCTGACATTTGGGAATTCATTTCTCATTTGACAATTTTGACATAGGATTTCCTATTTATTGTATGTGTTGCCACTATTCATTCCTTTTTGTAATGCTCTGTGGGTGGGACCATGGAAAATATAAGAAGTGCGTGTGGGACGTATAAATATGGTCCCGCTCCCTCCTTAGAGCAGCCCTCCCTCCTTAGGTAAATCCGGAGAAAAGCGCAGCAGTGCTCTTTTCAAAGGATCCCCTCGCTTTGACCCGTCAACAAAACCAGCGCGGAGCACTAACATCGCTCGGCCAGCTCAGTCTCTTCGGCAAGCCCATTCCTTGGGCGAATAAAGCCAAGTACCTAGGTGTCACACTCGACTCTCGTTTGACGTTTGGACCTCATATCACTAGAGTCAAAAAACGGGCCGCGTTCATTCTGAACCGGCTCTCGTCCGTCATCAGGCATCCCAGAATGTCGCTTAGAAATAAGCTGACACTCTACAAGGCCTGCATCCGTCCCGTCATGTCCTACGCCAGTGTTGTTTTCGCACACGCGGCTCCCTCCAACTTGCGCATGTTGCAAGTAGTCCAAAACAGATTCACACGCCGCGCGACCAGGGTTCCCTGGTACACGCGAAATGTCGATCTGCACAGAGACCTAGAGCTTCCCTCGATGGTCCGCTACTTCAAGGAATGCTCGGAACGCTTTTTCGAGCGCTCCTCCTCCCACCCAAATCCGCTAATCAGGCGCGCAGCCGATTACCGTATCAACACCGCGAATTTCCGCCGATTCCGGCACCGCCGGCCGCGGCACGTCCTTACCGATCCAGACGACCCCATTACGGTTGCTAATCCTCCTTCCGATCACTCTAGAGGTAATAGAAGGGCTCAGGGTAACTCAAACAGACACCGCACTCGCCGGAATCGAGTGCGAAGTAGTAGGACCGCTTCAACGTTCACACGGTACCGCCCGGCGGCACCAGGACGTTTTTCCCCTCAGGCCCTTCAGGCAAATTGAGCAATATACCGCTCTGCCGCTTTGTGAGTAACGCCCAAAGCCTAGGTTCGTTCCCACCTGGGAGCCCTTTGTGCTGCTGTTACTGTTTCGGCTGTATGGCCCTCGAGGCTGTCGCCATATTTCCTCCGGTGAAGCAGTAAAGGTCGACGTAGCGACCAACTGCAAGTAGGCTTCGATAAAAAAAAAAAAAAATCCTTAGAGCACCTCAAATCTCTCTCTCGTTCGCGCGTGGGTTAATTTTGTTTTTAAGCTAAACATTTCTCGGGGGAGCCTTACCCCTAGGGAACGCGTCCCCAGGTGGCGGATAGGGGAAAGCTCGGCAGATATGCAGGGTAGGGGGGAAATAAAATACCCCCCGCGGACCAAACAGGCCGGAGATGGAAACTCCGTTATCAAACCCCTACAGCGAGCTGCTCTTACATACCTGGAGTCAAGGTCGTCTTTAGTGCTGTACCTTTAGGCTGGAATGTACAGAAGAGATGGTGGCGGATGAACCATAAGAAAGGTCAACGGCAGCTCTCAGATCTTGCATAAGATCACAGCCATGCCGAGTCACAGGCGGCAATTAACCTGTCACAAGGCTATCACAAGCCTGAATGAATTTAAATCACCTTCAAAAGAGTGAATGTCGTACCTTGGGAAAGTACTACAGTTATGCCCCAACGTATTTATGAAATGTCCGATAATGAGTGCGATTTTGTATGCGACCCGGCTAACCCCCGGCGCTCGCGGGTACCCGGGCCCGCGGGTGTGAAATCTGCTACCGAAGACTGCACAGGAGTGGGCGACCAGGCCCCTGTGTTAGTTAATGCTACTGGCAGCAACAGCAGCGGCAAAAAACTTGTTCAACAAGCGTTTCATCCCAGCTTGTTCTTGTCAAAACCGAGATCCCAATCGCAGGAGCGCAGCCCTGTACCTAAGACTCCCACACAACAAGTAGATAAGATCACAGACACCCAACAGCTCATGGAGACTGAAGCAGAAGAATCAAAATGCGGTGAGACAGGCTCACCTCACCCACCGCCATGGCAGAAAATACCAAACTCTCGAAATCCCAAAAGGAAGAAAATGTCACAAAGCCCATCACCGGATCCTGTTAAGACTTCCAATCAATTCAGTGGATTACCTATTGACTTGACAGAGGATGAGACAGAAAAACTCGCCAAGAAACCTAACAAACCTCCTCCAATATTGCTGTACGGAGTTGAGGATGTCAACAAATTGACGGAGCTCCTGGAAACCGTAGCTGAAAGAAACCAGTTCACCTATAAACTAATTAACAAAAACCAACTCAGAATTAGTAGTGCTGATATAGAGGTATACAAAAAACTCATAGCTATCGTTAGAGAAAAAGGTCTAATAGGCCATACATTTAATAGGAAGGACACAAGAACCTTCAGAATAGTGATAAGGAATTTACACCCATCGACTCCTCTTAGTAAAATAAAGGAAGAGATAGAAGCTACGGGCAATACAGTAACAGGTGAAATTATTAACGCCAAATTTGGACCTGAGAAAAAGCCTACCTCAACTTTCTTTGTCAATATGGCTTCTGGACCAAACAACAAAGCGGCGAAATCTCTCAAATACATATATAACCAATCAGTTATAATAGAAGACCCGAAAAAAAGAACATCAATTGTTCAGTGCCAACGGTGCCAACAGTATGGGCACTTGAAAAACTACTGCATGCGTCCATACCGCTGTGTCAAATGTGGCCAATCACATAAGACATCAGAGTGTGAAAAACGTGATCGAAACACTCCGGCCATATGTGCACTCTGCAAAGGACCACATCCAGCTAACTACAAAGGCTGTGAGGTATACCTAGAGATACTGGCGCGTAAAACGAAGAGAATAACGAACAAAACTGACAAACCACGACAAACGGACCAACACAAAATTGACAACATTGACTACATAAAACTATATGAACCCAGCAAGAACACAACTGATCAAAAGACTGATAATCAACCAAATACAGACTCAAAGACGTATGCACAAACCACAAAACAAAAAATTCCTAGGACAGGCCAATACAACACAAAGAACTTAGAAGGACCCACAACCATAACTAATGTAACATTAGAGCAGATACTACTACAACAAAATGAAAAGTTTGACCTCCTCATGCAACAAATGAGTACACTTATGAGTCTCATGGTAAAACTTGTCGATCGACTTGTTAAGTGATTTCCTTACGCTTAGCAACACTCAACATAAATGGTCTGCAGCCAAACAAACATGAAGTCGAACTGTTTATGGACACCTACAAATTAGATATTCTACTTGTCTCAGAAGCCCATTGTACTGCCAATAGTTACCTAAACTTTAAAGACTTTAATTGCTACCACACTGCTCACCCAGATGGAACAGCACACGCTGGCACTGCTATAATTGTCAAGAAGACGATTAAACACCACCAACTTCCTGAATACAGAACGGAACACATACAAGCCACAACTATAGCAATAGAGGATCACACAGGCTATTATAACATTACGGCAGTTTACTGTCCTCCAAAACACAAAATAACTAAGACAATGTTTACAAACTTCTTTGAAACTCTTGGTAATCGATTCATAGCTGGAGGGGACTGGAATGCGAAACACATGCACTGGGGTTCTAGAATCACGAGCACCAGGGGAAGACAATTGAAGTTGTCAATGGACAACAATCACAGCTTCCCAATCTCAACTGCAGAACCAACACACTGGCCTAGCCAGGCTAACGAACTTCCTGATCTCATCGATTATTTTATTGTAAGAGGGCTAACAAGGGAATATTTCAAAGCTGAACCTTGTTATGACAGCTCATCTGATCACACACCAGTTCTACTGACGGTAAGCCCAGGGCCAATAGAAAAAAACGACCCCACGACTCTATACAATAAATTCACTGACTGGGAATCGTTTAAGGACTACATTTCAGATAACATCAATATGAAAATGGCCTTGAAGACACCAGAAGATATAGACAAAGCTACGGAACACATAACAAGACTGATTCAACAGTCATGCTGGTTAAATACGCCCTGGAAGACAAAGTCCGTAAAATGTACTGACTACCCTATGACAATCAGAAAGTCAGTCCTGGAGAAACGAAGGCTGCGTAGAGTTTGGCACATGACGAGACTGGATGAAGACAAACGCAATTTCCACAGAGCGAGCAGGGAATTAAAGGAAATGCTGAATGAATGGCACAATAATACACTGGCGGCGCAGTTGGAATCCCTGACTCCGACTGCGTATACCAACTATTCCCTGTGGAAGTTTACCAAAAACTACAACAGACCTCAGCCTGCAGTACCCCCTATCAGGAAAGAACAAGGCTGGGCTAGAACACCACAAGAAAAAGCGGACACATTTGCTGAACATCTGTCAAAAGTATTCTGTCCTAATCCAATGGTCGATTGTGAGGCTGAACGTGAGGTGGATAATTTTCTCTTACAGGATAGTCAGATGTGTCTTCCACCGCGCCCAGTTACACACAAAGAAGTATGGTGCACCATTAAAAATCTTAAAGATAAAAAGGCACCTGGATTTGACCTCATTACAAAGGAAATTTTAAAACAGTTGCCCAAAAAAGCCGTAGTATTTTTGACCTCACTATTCAACGGAATTCTCAGAATCCAGCACTTTCCACACCTATGGAAAGTATCACAAATTCTTATGATAAATAAAGCGGGCAAACCACTAAATGATGTATCTTCTTATCGGCCCATAAGTCTCATCCCAATACTGTCAAAGGTCTTTGAGAAACTTCTGCTCCACAGACTCAAACCGATCCTTGAAAAGGAAAATATTATACCATCGCATCAGTTCGGGTTTAGATCTGATCACTCCACAGTCGAACAAGTTCACCGGGTTTGTGACAGAATAAGACACAGCCTAGAAGAAAAAGAATACTGTTCTTCAGCATTCCTGGACATACAACAAGCATTTGACCGAGTGTGGCATAAAGGATTGATCTATAAAATAAGGAAGTATTTACCCCATAGCTACCTGGAATTACTCAAATCTTACCTTAAAGAACGATTGTTCTAAGTCAAAGTAGGCGACACAACATCCAAGTTGCACGAAGTCAAAGCTGGAGTTCCTCAGGGATCGGTTCTAGGGCCAGTTCTCTATACCCTCTACACAGCAGACCTACCAGTGCGGAATGACGTTACTACAGCCACGTACGCTGATGACACCGCAATATTGGCTAGCAACGCAGACCCTGTAGTGGCTTCCAACATGCTCCAACAACAACTCCACGAAGTGTCAAAGTGGCTGAAACGGTGGAGAATAAAGGCTAGCGCAACCAAGTCAGTACACATTACATTCACTCTGCGTAAAGGTGACTGTCCGCCAGTACAACTAGATGACAAAACCCTCCCACACAAAGATTGTGTCAAATACCTGGGACTCCATCTCGACCGGCGCCTCATTTGGAAGAACCATGTCAAAAGTAAAAGAGAGGAACTTAACTACCGATTTAAAAACCTGCAGTGGCTAATCGGACGCAACAGCATATTGTCTACTGACAATAAGCTATTGATCTACAAAATTATCCTCAAGCCGATTTGGACATATGGGTTACAGCTGTGGGGAAGCTGCAGTAACTCCAACATCTCGATCTTGCAAAGAATGCAGAATGTAATACTCAGATCAATCTCCTGTGTACCATGGTTTGTTACTAACGACGAAATACACAGCCACCTACAAATGAACACAGTAAAGGAGGAGATACTTGTGGCTGCAAGAAAATATCGGGGAAGACTTGAGGTCCACCCTAATGAACTGGCTGCCAAGCTAATAACACCTGCCTACAGAAAGAGGCTAAAGAGGAAGGACATAATAAATCCTTGAAAAGAAAGGAAAGAAATAAATAAATGGGTAGAGGTCCTCGCTGGAGAACACACCCGACAAATTGACTGCCCTACAATACATCTGCTCAAAGTAGACATGGGTAATCTCGACTCCGAGGCGTGTTTCGGCTCACTGAATCTTAATCCGCATTCGGTACCGACTCCTCTTAATGATTCCTACTCCCTTATCGGCTCCCGCTCACAGACGTTCGTTCAACTCCGTTCGGTACCCGTTTCAACAGATTGTTTTCCCTTCGTACTTTCCAGGCTTAGGACTATCAATCTAATACTACTTAGGTAATTTTACTGTACATTAGTATTTGTTTTCAATTTTCATGAAAATAAAGATACATTAAACTTTTATGTGGACTAGATTGGCGTACTTAAAAATCAATCAAATCTTTTATATACACACTAATACTTTATACACTGTCAATTGTTCTTTTTTAAAAAAAATATCCGTCTCGTTCTTTTCTCTATAAAAATCAGTTCGCATCTCACTCACCGAACGCTATCCGATTCCTCCCGAGTCCGAGAGCCGGCTGGCGCTAGCGAGTCGCGACGCAAGTGGCAAACGCGACGAAACGAATCCCGGCGGAACGCGGATCTAATAAGACTAATAACTCCCGTGAGTCGATAAGAATTGCTCGGACTAAGTAAGGGTTTCGACTCCGGCTAATGAATCGGCTCATTTAAATCTTCGAGTCCGGAGTTACCCATGTCTAGCTCAAAGCGCTGTACTTCGCTGATCGCAGATAAAAACCACAAAAAAAAAAAAAAAAAAAAAAAAAGCTAAACATGGATGCTGAGAATACAAAATTTAGTTTCTACTAGCGATGTGCCGCCGATTCCCTGTTGCTGTTCCTGATTTCCCTTGAAAATTTCCAAAAATTCTCAGGTTTTTAGGAAAATTTTCCGTTCTCGAGAATATTTCCGTGAAACAAGAAACATTGCCGCCGCCCGCCGCCGTTTCTTTAAATGAAACGAACATCACTAGTTTTTACTAACATCCTTGCAATCCTTGATACAAACTGACATTTGCTCCAAGTTTAAAAAAATAATATTTGACTGTCAATCAAATCAATGTCAAACCTAAGTTGTTTCTTGTTTCAACTTCAAGTTGGTTTCGTTCGTTCGATGATTTGTTGTTTTTGTGAATTTTAATTCAATTAATTTCTATTTACCTAGTTTTGGTTTATTTGAACTTTCAATTTCCCGAAAATATGTATTTAAAACTCTGCATCCTTTTGGTAGCTATCTTAGCAGTTACCAATGTGGAAGCCTCGCAGGGCTACGACTTCGGAGACTTTCTAGCAACAGTTTTGGGAATCGGAATTGCTGTTGTGGGCATCCTCGCGTGTTTAGGAAACTACGCAAGACAGAAAGCGAGAAACGAGTTTATTTAACTCAAATGTAGGTATTGAAGAACCTTGATAACGTAACCAGTTTCTCTACTTGTATTTTCTCCTAAATGCGTTTCATTACATATTACTATTATTTTTCCTTTAGTGTTTAATTAAATGTTTTATTATTTCAGGATGTTGCAGTGATGTTAAAATTACTAAATGCCGTTTCCTTTGCTAAATCGTTCCAACCCCAAAGACAATTTATTTAGATATAATTTTAGTATTCTATTTTATGCACACTTCCATATAGTATGTAGGTATTTTTATAGCATATTCATTTTTTTATAATCAAATCTTTTTGTAAGAATCATCATATGTATTTTTTAATTAAATAATATGTAAGTTAAAGAGATTGTAATAAAATATTTAATTTCCCAATAATATATCCTCTCTTTCATTTGGCAACAGAATATCAAGAAGGTATTTCTCTCAGAGCATGATTTGAACGGGTTATTCCCAAAGTACTCCAAAAAATGTTCCCAAACTACTCCATGTAAAAAATAATATTTTATATTAGGTTTCATTCTACTCCGCGGTAATATTAAAATGTTCTCAAAGTACTCCACGCGATTTTGATATCAAAAAACATTAATTAGAATAAAAAGTGTAGCTGACTTATAGTACAGTCAGGCTCAAAAGTTTACAATATTTTTATGTATAAAGACAATTTTAAATAAAAAACTATACAATTCAATAATCAACATTTATATATTCCCTATAATTCTACAATTAAACATGTTCAAAAATTAACAATTAAAAACATATTCATAAATGAGCTTTTTTTTACATATTTTCCACCAAAGAGATTCATAATTATTATATAAATGTAGGATTTCGGTTTGAGGGAAACTCAAGAAGTAACTGATAAAATTATATTTTTGAAAAAACTTAAAATATTTACATTAAAAGAAACATCCAATTTAGGTTGCGACTCATATTCGTTGTGTATCCATTTTAACAATCTAACATGTAAGACACATATTCAATTCAAACTTACTGTCAACTTTTTCTCCTTAATTTAGAATCTTATTCAGAACTTTAATAATCACGAAATTGTTTGAACGATTTTGTGACTGACTGTACATAGTGAAATATTTTGTAATTATTTAGATGGAGAAGTTTGAGAATGGATATCAAATAATCCGCGGAGTACATTGAGAATAAATTAAAATATCTATGGAGTAGAATGGGAACAAATAATACATATGTATTTTTAAATAATAATAATTCGTGGAGTAACTTGGGAACACATGTATGAGATTCGTATCTTTTTAGAACAAAAGAATGGAGTTCTGTGGGAACAACCCATTTGAACAACTCTGGTTTTATTAGCACCTGAGCATTTCACTTAAGAGCAACTTCAAAAAATTTCTAGTGGAACCTTTAGGTGCTATTGACATCTGCAATTCAAACTATTTCAAACTGGTGCTCTTGAGAGAAATATCTAATATGGAGACAATTCAAATTATTTTTTATTCATAGTATATGCTTGTTTAAATATGATCGCAAATTGATATTCTCTTTATCTCTATTCCATTTAAGAAGCTATTTACTTGGAATTAAAAATAGAACCACTGCTTGTAAATAATTTATTTAAAATTAACTGAAACATTTCATTAATGCACCCTCACAAGACAACACAGTTATTAGAATCAAATACATGATTTCATTTTCACAATATTTCATCAATTTGGCTTAACTTAAAGCACTAGATTAACTAGTTTGTCTTTCTAATAATTCTATTTCATTTAAAACTTCAGTTTTCTTTGAAATCTTTTCTTTTTGATCCTTGTCTGGGTTCTTAAGGGCTCCTGACTTTATCTTTTCTTCAAGTGATTCAATGTCACGAAGTTTTTTTCTGAGATTTTTAAGGCGTTTCGCAGGGTCAGTTTGTGACGAGACTGAATTTGATTGGGAAGATGGTGTATTGAACACAGGCTCAGTGATTTCGCATTTGGCAAGTTTTTCTGCTGTTTCTTCGACTCCTAAAAATTTTACAAATTATTAAATTGTTCAACCATAGGGTTCATCTGTTTACCAATACTTAGTTAAATATGTAGAAAAATAACTATTGAGACATTTGATGTCCCTTTGAACCTTATAGAGGAATTTATACAGAAAAAAATAGTAATAAACGTTTATCAAACTTTTTTTTAACATCTATTTTTTGTTGAGGCTTCAGTTGCGTGATGCGACTATGCCAGCCTCATAGGAAACTTCCAAGCTTACAAATTAACTTTCAGCCATCACAACTCTTCAGAAGGAGTATATAGATTTAGCCTCTTGTAACATTGGTTTGCTCAACATAATGTTGATCAAACTTATCTTGTTGTTTTAAACTTAAATATTGTAAACAGGCTAGTATACGGAACTTACCAGACTTCTTTTTCTTCTTCTTCTTCTCAACATTAATAATCATGCCAGGTATAGGTTGTATAACACCACTTTGATTCTTCCTAGAACGTTGAGCTTCAGCCACAATTTCTGGTGTAAGACCTACAGGCAGACCCGTGTTCTGGCGAGCCTTGAATTGCTTGCCTTTACTCTCATACAACGGCACTTCTTCCTGTGGCACATACCCTTCTTTTATTCTTCGTGGTTTACGCCAAGTACCATCAGGCCTTTGTGTTGCAGGTATGAATTTACAACCTAGAAATTGATAATATACAGTTACTTGTACAATAAAAATTAACGAAGGCAGAAATGATTTAATTAGCACATAAAATCCAGTTTCAAACTGAAAAGTTTAAATTCTTATTCACTGAATCGTAACGAAAGTAACAGAATCGACCATGCCTGTAAGATTTCAAATACTCAGACACGGAAAAGAGCAACACCGAGAAAATGTGTGAAATCCAAGCTTGGGAGAAATAGAAAACGCCGAATATAGACTGATACAGTACTTCCAAGTCCTTACCATCAGCGTCATGTTCGTACGCTGTTGTAGCCATTATTGCACATGGAATAAAAGTTTATTATAAATATGGCTTAATTAAAATATTAATAACCAGGCAATAGGCTGGGACGCGTTTTAATTTTTCCGTATTTGCGTTTGCGTGCTATTTTCGTATCGTTTACCACTTTTTTTACCTACTTGCTTGCTTGCTTTTGCTTTGATTGACATGACATTTGATTTGAATGAAAATTAAAAAACTATTCGAATGAACTGTGTGTGTGTAGTGTCAAGTTCGTTTCATCCATAGACATAGGAAAAAAAAACAATAAAATTAAAAAAATTCTTGCTAGCTCTATGGTTTCATCTGTCTGTAAGTCTGTAGCTGAGTAGTAGTTCCTCATACGTCATGCTCTGGCGTTATATTTCCTGTACACCTAATATTATTATTCGCACTTCGCACGAGCTTTGGTTTAGTTTAGGACATTCTTATGACATATCATATCTTACTCATATGGTTCATATTGTCACCTTTTGTGAAAGCTTGGCTATGAAAATGAAAAGTATATTTTAGTTAATCTCACAGACAGACATATAATATAATAATAGTTAAAAAAAAATATATATTTCTGTGGTTAATCTAGGTAATCCCTAAACAGTAAAATATAATATTAAGAAGTTTGACTACCAACGTGGCACCAGGGGACCGATTCCACTAATTACAAACGTCGATATCGTCTCAATAAGCGATTTTTCAGACAGCTAAATTAAGAAAATAAATCAGTATAAGTCATATAAAAATGTCTCAACAGATGGCGTTTTATTGAAAGCCGAGTCGTAATAATGGCTGTACTGTACCTATATTGTGCGCTTTTTATTGTCAGCCAGAGGCAGAAAAAAATCACATAACAGTTTGATAGTTGCTCAAATCACAATATTGATACTTTTTAGATGTTTTTTATTAGGTTTTATTTTTTTTAAATGTTAGTACTGTGCATTTTTGCTTTTAGGATGGTCTCGCCTTTTACTAAGCGCCACCTATGAATTCATCTGGAACTATAATTTTTTTTATTTGGGTCTCGGAAAATACGGAAATCAACAAATATAGCAGGTGGAAATCGCTAGTCTCTGCCTATCCCCACGGGAAAAAGGCGTGATAATATGTATGTATGTATGTATGTCTCGGAAAATCCCTCATTGTGTCTCAAGAGCCAAAGAAATTGAAATAAAGTAAGATCTCTTTAAGACGTCTATGTTTTATTACGATTTCCTTGGCTTTAGAGACACAACTGAGGCACGAAAAATGTCGACCGATGTTCTACAAAGTAGGTACAAACGTAGATATACGTTTGTAATTTGTAGAATCAAAGGCCAGAGGAACTATAAAATGAAATGAACACTGACCGTATATTACAATACCACCTAGTATTAAATAACTGTTATTCGAAAAGCATATAGCGTGTGTTCACTACAGCACTATCTTGTGAAGTTTTGACGCATCTCTGAACGAATGAAATGAATGGTTATTTATTGTATTACTTCGTTTGATTGATTTTTGATTTGAATTTTTATTGTATGAAAATCAAAGGTGCAAGCAAGAAGTTTTTACTTAGTTTTTAGTAAAATATTATATATTATAGTTATATATTATATCTAATCACCAAATATTGCATTACAAAAATTGGTATATAATCAAAACATAGATACATTCTTTTCATCCGATTATAGTGTAAAATCTAATCAACAATGCCAAAACGTCGAAGATTGCTAACTCCTATGAAAAAGAAATCAACAAACCAAAACAAAAGTGATATTGCGCAAAAAGGTTTGTAATCAATTAAACTCGCTAGAGTGTTTGTATTTATTTTTATTATTCGGAAAGTACCATAGAAGTAATAAGTAGGTACTTTGTTGAAAGTACTTACTACTTCCATGGAAAGTACAAAGTGCATCAAAGTACAGGAATAAAAAAAAATTGAATACATACGTTGATTACTGCCGAATTAATACTTTTTTTTCCTAGCCTCACCTCAATATGTCCGACTGCTGGGCAAGGGTTTGGGGTGGGGGTAGACCGCGATTGAGATAGTGAGATGACATAAAAAGTTATCTGCAGGAGTAGAAGCATACTATGATAAATAATTTTAGATGTGCCGGAGACGCCTGAAAAAGAAGTGTCGACTGCGCGAGGTCGTCTCAAAGGAGCATTGCTTGACGTCTTGGAGCCGGCAGCTGGAGATGAGTCCGATACATCGTATGAACCAACTCCTAACAAGAAAGAAAGGTATAATAAATGAACAAATAAATTTACCTCCTACTTTAAAAACTAAATAAAAAAAAAACACATACATACATATAATCACGCCTTTTACCTGTGGGGGTAGGCAGAGACTAGCGATTTCCACTTGCTACAATCCTTACAGATCTCTCTTGCTTCCTCTACACTCATCACTCTCTTCATACATGCTCTCCGGTTATGGGTGCTCCTAATATCTCCCTTTTCACGGAAGTCCGCAATCTGGTCAAGGTGCGTTCTTCTTTCAGGAAATCCTTCCTCGCGGCGACGTGCTGGAACCTCTTTATTATTTGTGATTTTAAAAGATACTTTTGTTAAATTTAAATTAAAGGTTTACCAAGACTTGAATTGAAGATATAGCATTAGTCTGAATATAACTGCAATTATATATTTGGCCTATATTATTAATCCTAATCCTAACTAATATTATAAATGCGAAAGTGAGTTTGTTTGTTACCTCTTCACGCTTTATCTACTGAACCAATCTTCCTGAAAAAAACACTTTAAAACTGTAACAATTTCAGCAAATATGATAACGGCTCCGACGAGGAAGACGGCCGGCGCCGCCGCAAGTCCCCCGTGCGGCAGTCCTACGTCCTCAAGCTATTTGACAGGAGCGTGGACTTGTCTCAGTTTGAGGAGGATTCCCCGCTGTACCCTATCTGCCGGGCCTGGATTGCCAACCAGCCTAAAGCCGACTACAGCAAATTTGGGTAACTAAACTCCATTTATTCTTACCAGTCCTATCATGTAAACAATCTTCACAGCACTTTTTGTTGAATTTTGTTGAAAATAAATCAAATATTAGTTCAAACCTAAACATTCTAAAGTAAAACATTTATTAAGCACGAAAGTAATTTCCTAAAAAGTATATTTTAATTTATATTGTTGTAAAATCATAAAAAGACATGGTAAGATTGTTTACATGAGACTGGTAAGAATAAATGGAGTTTAGCTAGTAGTGTCTCTAGGTGTCTAAATCATTATAGTTTCTTTTGGCATTTCTTCTCAGCAGTGGTCATTCCGAAATGCTAGTAGTTTATAGCATTGAGACATAATATACTATGATTATATAATTAGTTTTTGACGTGAAAAAGAGCCTTCTTTGAAGGCCAAGTAACAATAAAGAATTTCTGATTTCTGAAAATAGTGATGCTTTTTTCTATGTTACTAGAAACAAGAACTGTTTAAAAATGCACTAATCAAAACACCATTGAGACAAAATTATGATTAAACTGAACAGAATAGACCCTGAATAATATCAAAAGAATTATTCACTAGAGGGCATACCTAGCATTAATGGAAGGAAATAGACTAGCAAAAATATTGTAAAATTAGCTTTTGCAAGCAGCTTCGCCCGCGTGAATTTCTTTCGGGAACAGTGCAATTACCCGGGATGAAAGGTATCCTATGTCCTTCTCAGTACTTCTAACTATGTGTATGCCAAATTTCAGGAAGATTGGTTCAGTAGATAAAGCGTAAAGAGGTAACAAACTCACTTTCGCATTTATAATATAAGTTAGGATATAAACCAGAGTACAGGTACAGGGCGGGCGCTTCATAGAAACGGCGCGGCAAATATACCTACTACTACTACAAATGAAACTGTATATCCATGAACACGTCAGTAACATGTCAATGTGTGCGTTTTTATAGTCAACGTCCCAATACACAAAAGAGCGAGGGAGAAGTGCGGGAGGGGCAGGAAGTCTCCTTTCTGTACGTAGTACTATATTAATTCTGTAGTACATCGGCAGGAAAAAAGACCCAATATGGCGTCGATTCGTATGTAGGACTCGCGGGAGGAATGCGCGGGGAAGCGCGGGGGCACGCTACCACTTATTCCCGTTTCCCCGCAAACCCGTTTATTCCCGATGAGTCATACCAAGATTAGTAACACTGAGACTCAAAGGGAAAAAAAGTATCGATGAGTCACAGTATTACTCATTGCAACTTATGTTTTTCCCAATGAGTCACACTCTTACTCATCGGCACTCTGTACTCCCGTTGAGTAACACTGTTTCTAAACGAAACTCTGTAATCCCGTTGAGTATCAGAAATTAAAGATAACAATTGAAAATATCCATCAAAATGTCCATCACTTATAATTTAGGGGTTTTCAAGGCAAGAGTGAATAGGCATATTTTGAGTTTCCGTGTACCCTAGATCTCATCTTTGCTTCCCATCAGGCAAGATAGAGGTCAAACGCACTCAGATTTAAAAAAAAAAATATATATATTTTTACTTACTTAAATGCATATGCCGCTGCAAGAAGAGAAGTATTGGGCTCAAACGTCCTATCTGAGGATGATCTGAGCGACATTACAATAGAGCAGTTGTTAAAATTCCAATGCAAAGTAACAAGTAGATTCAGTGGGTCGCCACCACCGTGAGTACCACCAGGTAACTCAAAACCCTACACGGGTCTCGGGGAATTGGGTGAAATGGTCCCAGCATAAGTAGACTGATCACCCGTCTGGTGCTCGCGCTGGCGTCCTCATTTAGTAAATAATAATAATAGGTACTTAAATGTATACAGGAGAAAAAGTAAAGAAGCCGAGCCACCAGAAGACAGTGTGGAGCTGCCCGGCCCGGACGGACCACCAGTTAGTCGCATCCCGGCACTGACTGCTGAGCAGAAAGCGAGCAGAGTGGATAACATCAAATTAGAATATGTAAGTTATTTTTCATTACTCATACTTTGAAAGTAGGCCTGAAGTTGGCTGAGGAGCGGGTTGAAAGTAATACTTTTCAGCCCTAGGGAGAATCGTTTTCTACTGACATTTTTTAATGACTATTTTTTCATAATTTGATAGCTGTCAGTAGAAAAGTGGAGCGGTGGTGGTAGGGCTCCCGCCTGTGGCTGCAAAGTTCCCAGGTTCGAATCCTGCCCGTGCGACATGAGTTTGTATACTAATCTGACTCGTATACCTAAATCAGTTTTCATCGACCACCACTTGCTTCCGGTGAAGGAAAACATCGTGAGGAAACATGCACTCTGGTTGATGATTATCAGCTAGTGTGTGAAATGGAGAAGGCAATGGCAAACCACTCCGTTAAAATTGGCAAGAGAGTCGTTGTGTCTGTTTCATTCCATATAATGACCACAACCCTCAGTCATGAGGAAATAATACTAAAGATAATCATTGCGCTTAAAATTGTATGCTGACTGATTGGTATATCAAAGCAACGGAGAGATGAAACCGCTGAACGTTGAAACTTGCAATTTTGCAGAGGTTTTATATAGCGTAAGTGAGCACTAAGAAAGGATTTTATGTGAAAAACTATATTCACGCGGGTGAAGCCGCTGGCAAAAGCTTGTCACACTAATATTATAAAGAGGAAGTATTGGTTAGTTCGTTTGTAGGGGATAATTTTCGGAACTACTGAACCGATTTTAAAATTATTTTATCAATAGAAAGCTACATAGGCTTCAATTTATGTTTGTACCTCCCAAGCAAAGCCGGGACGGAGTGCTAGTCACTACATATAATACTGTAACTGGTCTGTGTCTGTACATAGGTCTTTATAGGGCCAATAGAAGGCAAAACATTCCAATTAGTTTATTAAATACTATAATTAATACGCGACCCCGCGAACCACAAGCCACGTGGATTTTTATTACGACAAACGCGGTTCCACCCGCCAAACGTTTAACTGCGGCGGGCGCCGGAAGCTTGTCTCGGCTCAAGCGCCGCGTCCAAAATGGCGTCGCGCAATGTTGCCAGTAGGGCTCAAGCGCCGCGTCCAAAATGGCGTCGCGCAATGTTGCCAGTAGGAAAATACTGCGCGCGATCGGATACACGGCGGAACCATCTGCCGATTGTAAACACATTTTTTTGTTGAATTTTTGGTCTTTCAACCAATTCTTGGACCAAATTTGATGCGGTTTTCACTGTTGTATTATAGAACGTCTAACTTAAAATCTGGCGTGTTTCATCCTGATACGCCGCTTGGCACCTGTGATATGCGCAGACGAAGTCGCGGGCACAGGCTAGTTTATGATGCAAGTAAATAATAAATAAATAAAAAATCATTTATTGCCATACTACAATTTTCAAGCTCAATATTATATATAACTAATCGTCTTATAACTAATTGCACAGAAGTAGACAAAGGAGTGCCTCAGCTTGTGTTGTCCCCAACTATGAGTTGGAGACAACGCTGATTTTCAGGCACCCCCCTCCCTGAGATCTAATGCGGGAGTTGGTAAAAAGAGGGCTAAAACATTTAAAAAATAAAAAAATTATCGGTAATTTTGTACCTAAATTAAATTACAACAAAAAGGAGAAATATTTTTAAGTAAATACAGAGAATAGGAAATTAGTTTTGTTTTTGTTTGTGTGTTTTGTGTGTAGTGAGTGTATGTGTATGTAGTGTGTAGAAATGTCTGTTACTATATGATTATTTTAGTTAGGTAGGTACTTACTTATAGGAATCAGAAGTATTTTAATAATTTTAAATCTTTCCGGTATGTATGTTTCAAATTTTCTGCATCAAGTTGTCTTTTTACACGACTGACCAAAAAAGGAGTGTTATGTTTTCAGGGTTCATGTATGTATGTATGTATGTAATTTCTTTATTCCACCATAAGTCCTGAACGGCTTAACAGATTTTGATGTGAGAGGTATTGTTAGATTCCTTGCATTAGCCCGAATGACATAGGCTATGTAAGATGTCAGTCGTGTTTTTTATTTTTAAATAATTAGCTTGTTAATAAAGCCGTTTTATACTTAACTTTAAAACATTCAAGTGGTGTTTGTATTGGCAGGAGGGCCGCCTCCCGCGCCGCGAGGAGTTGCTGCAGGAGCACAGTGTGCGCTGGGCGCGCGTGCGTCTCGCGTGGCTGCAGGTTACTTGATCACTAACATAACACACCTAAACTCCATTTTTTTCTACTTGTCCTATTATTTAAACAATCTTACCATGTTTTTTTATGATTTTACAACAATATGTTCTTTGTTATCTTAGAAAAAAATACTTTTTATTCTAAATTTTTTTTTTATTCCAAATTTAATGAACGTGATTTTATATTGTATTCTGCGAGCTACATATTATGTGCATGCCGTGTTCGCTCGTAGTAGGTTGTTATAATTGTTTGAAATTGTATCTTTGTTTATTGTGTACCTTGTAGCAACCAGTTTGCGAACCAATAAATAAACTACTACTATACTACTACTAATATAAATTATAATAGACTTTTCAGGAAATTACTTTCGTGGTTAATAAATGTTTTACTTTAGAATGTTTAGGTTTGAACTAATATTTGATTTATTTTCAACAAAAAGTACTGTTTGTATTGTTTACATAATAGGACAAGTAAGAAAAAACGGAGAATACATACATACAGAATCACGTCTTTATCCCTATGGGATAGACAGAGCCAAGAGTCGTGAGACTCGAAGGCCACGCTTAGCTGAATAGTGGGCTTATATGGAATGGAGATTCAGATATAAATATGTTTTATTATATCACTAGCTATTGCCCGCGGCTTCGCCTGCGTGTATTTCCCAAGTGAATAGTGCTTTTTCCCGGGTTGAAAGGGTACCCTGCGTCCTTCTAACTATGTGTATGTGAAATTTCAGGAAGATTGATTCAGTAGATAAAGCGTGACGAGGTAACAAACAAACTCACTTTCGCATTTTATTTTATAATATCAGTTAGGATACTAGCCGTGTCCCGGGGCTTCGCTCCCGTGGAAATTTCCGGATATAAAGTACCTTATGTGCTATTCCCTGTATTTTTCTACCCGTATACCAAAAAACATCGAAATCCGTCTAGTTAGATAATGCATGATAGAGAAACAAACATCCTCACAAACAAACATCCAAACTTAGAACATTAGAAGGATTTTATTTTTAGTGAAGTAGAAATGTACAAGCTTATTATTTTTTTTATTTTTTTTTTAACCTATATTGTCCCACTGCTGGGCAAAGGTCTCCCCCACTTGCTTCCACCTATCCCTGTCCATAGCGACATTCGACCAATCCGGCTGGAAAGCGTCAAGGTCGTCGCGCCATCTTTTCCTTGGCCTTCCTCTCCGACGTCGACCACCTTCAGGAACCCAGGGTGTGATGCGCAGTGCCCATTTATCGGGATGCATCCTGCTAACGTGGCCCGCCCACTGCCATTTTAGTTTCGCTGTCTTATGCCCCACATCCGCGATTCCTGTCTTTGAACGAAGCGTTGTGTTCGGGACTCTGTCCACTCTTTTAATTCCAAGAACACTTCGTTCCATTGCTCTTTGGCAAACTTTGAGTTTGGACTTCTGCTCTTCAGTTAATGACCATGACTGGGATCCGTAGGTCAGGACAGGCAAGATACACATGTTGATAAGTTTGCGTTTTAAAGTAATAGGAAGGTCTCCTTTCATAAAGGTTTTCATTGACCAGTAGCTCCTCCAAGCGTTTTCTATGCGGCGATTTATTTCCTTTTGTTGTCTGCATTTGAAGGAGACTACTTGGCCTAGGTAAATATACTCATCAACATAGTGTATCTCCTGCCCGTCTACCTCGATCCTTCTATTTTGACCATTGGTCATAATTTTGGTCTTAGACTGATTCATCAGAAGTCCCACCCCAAAGCTTGCCGTGCTCAGGTCTTGGAGCATCTCTTGCAATTCTGTGGGTGTGGATGCGAAAAGGACAATGTCGTCAGCAAACCGTAAGTTAGTGAGCCTTGTTTCACCGACTTTAAGGTGAAAGCCAAGCTTTGGCTGTCCATACATTTTGTTCTACAGCAATGCTCTAATTTCCAATTCTTATGAAGTAATTGTGCTCTCATGTTGAATTTAACATAATAATGTATAATAATTTACGAGAAAAACGGCATTTAAAATACGACAAAAATTGAGATTCTTGTTGATGTGTGCGTAATATTTTGTGACATTTAGGGGCGACGTCTAGCAGATTTATTACAAACTACTGACTACTACTATTTATATAAAAGCACTTTGAGACCTAAATGCATGCTACCTCGATGTTGCTTGCCTTGACAGCGCCATCGGCTGTACGTGAAAAACAAAAGAAAATCATGAAATGCTAAAAAATTATAAAATAGCAAGTTTCAATATTAAATACAATTTAGGGTTCAATATACTTATTTTTATAAAAGATTTTTTATGGTGAAATTTAAATTTGATTACTGGGACTTTTGGATATCAAGACAGGCTACCTAAATATGACATCTGGACATCACCTGTACATCTGGATGTGATGTCCTGGACTTTATGTCCTGCTGTCCAGGTTTTCGTATCCACATGACCAGACTCCCACGTCTTCAAATTTATATGTGCAGGTGATGTCCAGATGTCCAGGTCTTCAGCTCCACATTTTCAGATCTTCATTTCCAGATGTTCAGGTGATCATCTCCTGAAGCTTTGGTCTTCATATTCAGCTGTCCAGCATTTCATATGCACATGACCAGACACCCAGGTCTTCACATCCAGATGTCAAGAGGTCATATTCAGATATCCCTGCCTTGATATTCAAAAGTCCCAGTTATTAAATTTAAATTTCACCATAAAAAAATCTTTCATAAAAATACGTACTGAACCCTAGATTTAATATATTATTACAAGCTTGCCATTACGTATATGACTGGACTGGAATATTTGTGCGAATTCATCTCAGGCATTCATCGATACGTTGTTGCCGATCTGTGCGAGGTGTAAGATGGCAACGTTGCTTTTTTTACCCAAAAAGATAATTCTTTTTACAATCATAAGTTTCGTCCTGAAACTTAAACAATTTAATTTTGAAAATACTTTTATCAAAAGACATTATAGTAGGTAGATATTATACACGTAGGTATTCATTTACAAAAAATAAACTATAGGAATATGTGCATACATTTATATTTAGTTTCAAAGAAAACAAATATTACTGATTAATTATTTTTTAGTTTGCATTTCACAACATGTTTTCTGAACGTCTAATTTAATCCTAGAACTTCTAGGGCACGAAGTATCGATACTTTGAATTATCGATAAAGTCGAGGTGGGCTCGACCTCCGTGATTCATATTAATTATTTTTTTTCCGATTTTATTTAAATACATTTCATTGAAAGTGTGATTATGTATTGACCGTTGACAGTGCTGAATCTAATCGATCAGATTCGGATAAGTATTAACAAATTATCAATTAAAATGTAAATAAGGTACCTGTGTATTACTTTTTCACTTTATGCATAAAATACGCATTTATTATTTGCAGATTTATTTTTACACGACTGACCATAAAAGGAGTGTTATGTTTTCAGGGTTCATGTATGTATGTAAGTCTGTATGTAAGTTTCTTTATTCCACCATAAGTCCTGAATGGCTTAACAGATTTTGATGTGAGAGGTATTTTTAGATTCCTTGCATTCCTCCGAGTGACATAGGCTATATGACGTCATCATAAAAACAAAATGGCGGATTATATATGCGATAAATAGCAGACCAAAAAACAATAAAATTTGATCAATCTTATCGAGTGGGGTATCAAATTGAAGGGCTTTAAAAGGCGATTTGAAAAATGTATATTACTTATATGTTTGTATATAAGGTGGACACAAATTAACTACAAATATTTTCAGGGCTGGCTCCAGGGGGCTAAATAAACGTATTGGAGATACAATTTTAAAAATCGATACGCTAGTTTTTTTTTTGTTTTTTCTAACAAAAAAAAATATTATTAAATGATGACATTTAGTATCATACTGTTGTTAAATGTTATAGACTTCATTCCTCTTTAAGCTCCTCCCACCAAATAATAGTTGAATGAAATTGATTTGCTGTCTTCCTTTTTATTTATGAAAAGTGCGTGAAAGACAGAGATGTCAAACGATTTATTATACGTAAACGACAGCGACCGACCGGTGGGCGGGGCGGTTTTTGTATGTGTGTGTCATTTTAATTGTCATTTTACGCAAAGCTGTGTACAGGATGTTATAATGTTACGGTTTTCAAAAAACATAACGTTAATTTTTCTCGAAAACTAGCGTGTAGAAAATTGAAAAAACCACTGATATACTTTCTAAATAATATCAGTAATTAGCCCTGAAAATATTTGTAGTTAATTTGTGTCCACCTTATATAGGTATACTTTTTGAGTAAAAACTGTTGAGATATGAGCATGGAAGTAATAAGTACCTTTGTAGATAAGTATTTATACTTCTCTATTGCTCTATGACACGTTGCCTCAAGCAACGAGTGTTGTTGATTATTAATGTAAAATGTCAGAGAGTTTGTGAGATATTTAAAATATACTTATATTTACGTTACAAGCTGTATTCATCAATTCGCTACCCCATATTTTATTTCTGGTGGAGATATTAAAACTGGAAGATCAACGTCAGGCATTCTTTGTATGTATGCTGGAGGAGCAATAGCTTGGAATAGTAAACGCCAAAATGTAGTTGCAATATCCTCGACTGAAGCAGAAATTATTGTGGCCAGTGAAACAGCCAGAGAGATTATTTGGATAAAAAGAATAATGAAGGATATTACGGGTGAAGAATGTCCTGCAACTCTTTGTGTGGATAATGAGTCGGCTATCCGATTAGCTAAAAACCCTCCTGAATTCCATCAAAGAACCAAGCATATTAGACTTCGCTCGTTCTTTATTAGAGAGTGTATCCAAGATGGAAGTATATGTATCTCTCATGTGCCAGCAGCCAAACAAATAGCTGATATGCTAACAAAACCTCTTTATGGACCCAGAATAAATTTACTGAAGAAGTTGGCTGGCATTCAAAGTCTAAACAGGGGTGGATGTTGAGATATGAGCATGGAAGTAATAAGTACCTTTGTAGATAAGTATTTATACTTCTCTATTGCTCTATGACACGTTGCCTCAAGCAACGAGTGTTGTTGATTATTAATGTAAAATGTCAGAGAGTTTGTGAAATATTTAAAATATACTTATATTTACGTTACAAGCTGTATTCATCAATTCGCTACCCCATATTTACTTTAACAAAAACTTGTCAGTCGTGTTTTTTATTTTTAATAATTAGCTTGTTGCATATTTAAAAACGATATTAATTTATATCAACAATAAAATATATCGATATTCGTCGTGCGTGGTATCGATGTAAGTCTACACTATATACATATCTATCTACTAGCGTTGCAGGACTATCGATAGTATTGACACGTGTCAAATGTCAATACTGTGGCAGGAAATGCACAGCACAAGTGTTTCTTTATACACTAATTCTGTAATACAAAAACAAAAACTGTAACACAGGTTTGTCGTGATGAAGAATTTATCATCACCATCCATCATTCCAAGCTATGAAGGAGTCATCATGAATAATGACTGCAATATTTAACAATTTATGTTGGAAAGGAATAACTATACCTAATCTTTTGTTTTCTTTAATAAAAAAAGGTCTGAAAATAAATTTCCACTTCATTACTAAAAATAAAAGTCAACAATATGTACTATTTAGTTTTATTTAAAAAAATATAATTCTAGTCATACAATTCAATAGAACATTATGACCATAACGTCTGCGGTGCTGCTTGCTGATTGATTTTTGAAAATGGATGTTCGAACTATTGCTAGATTTGCGTTGGGAATCTAAGTGGTGGTGAAATCCAAACAGCTGAAACTATTGATAGATAGGTATTGAAATTACAGTTTCTTATTACTAATTATGATTTTGCACTACTGAACTAGTGCCTCTCCATTACTGAAGGTTGGCCGTCAGATTCGCAAACTCTTCTCTGTTCGTCGCTAAGCGAAACAGCTCCTCAATCGTGGTGACTCTGGTCCACTCACATATGTTTCTCAGCCATGATTTTTTGCGTCTTCCAACACATCTCTTGCCTTCTATTTTTCCCATAAGTTGAAGCAGCTGATATCTGTTGTGTCGCAAAACGGGTCCCAAATATTCAACTTTGCGCTTTTTGACAGTTTGCAACAAAAGTCTAGACACTGCAACGCGCTGGAGGACTTCTTCGTTGCTGAGTTCAATTGAAAACTTGAACTACATAGGTACCTATATTAATTCTCATAAATATATTTTTTTGCTTTCTTACAAAATATGACAATGACAAGAAGAAATTATAGGTTATTTTTCGCTCTTATGCTGCCAGCCAGTCCGATTGGCATTATTGTAGTTAGACACTCTTTTGAAATAAGTGCCATCTAGTAGCGTATTTTTAAATTTATAACAATGTTTTGCGCTATATTTAATGTCATTTTGAAAGCTCTCGTCGTAGTGTGAGTGAGTGTAGAGATACGAAGATTCATGGCAGATTCTATTCTAAAGCTTTTTTTTCATTATGTTGACTGAAATATAATCGTAGGCCATAAAATAAATAAAATAGTATGTTTACCGCTCGCCAATTCAAAATGTTTGCCTATAAGTACTGCAACAACGCAACAAAAAAAAAATAAAACGGAAAATGTTGCTATCAACGCCATCCAGCGGAAATTGTTTAATGAACAGCCCTTCGCTTTATCCTTAATGCCTTTTGTTTGCCAATAATCCGTCAATGTTTTGAATACTTCCTCCAGGGCGCTGGTAAAAAGTTTAGGTGAAAGAGGGTCGCCTTGCTTTACCCCCTTTTCAATTTTAAATGAAGGACCGTGGGACTCTAATTTTATAGCTGCTGTACTGTTTTGATAAATAATTTTTATGAGATCTATGTAGGTTTTTTCAAAAAAAATAAAAACACAACTGACAACTCACATAGTCTATGTCACTCGGAGGAATGTAATACCTCTCACATCAATAGGACTTATGGTAGAATAAAGAAACTTACAAACATACATACATGAACCCTGAAAACATAATACTCTTTTTGACGTGAAACGTCTTTAAAATCAGCGCCATACGGGTACCATGCCAGGATTTCAGACCGTAACGAAATGGGATATATCGTTTCACCTTAATAACTTCAAAACTATTAGTCTTAGAAACATGAATCTAGTATCATTATTTAGCTTATATAGTCAGTTTGGTGTTAAGACCTTGAGATAAGGTTGGAGCCCTACGGAAGGGGCGGGGGGAGCCGCCGCGTGAAATTACGAAAAACGCCGTTTTGAAAATTTCAAATTAGTATTACTCACGACTCATTAGTGATAGAGCGATGATTCTTTCGTTTACTTATAGATATTATTGAGAACTATTGATTAAATTAAAAATAAAAGTAATTTGAATAATATTTGTACTTCAAAATAACCAAAAAAAATAAAAAAAAAAATAAAAAATTACGTTTTGAGCCACAGCCCGAGCAAAACCCAGGATGAAATATAAGTCACACCTATCATCGAAAAGAGGAGGTTCTAGGCTACACACTGGTATACTAATATCCAATATCGGTCGAGCGAAGCAGATTTGGCAGCGTTTTAACACTATCAAGACGAAACGGAATTTACTTCTCTTTCAGGGAAAGTAACCTTAATCCTGAAGACATCAAATTTTTCTTTAAAGAAGCATTCCTTTATTTAAAAAATAATCAAATCTGCATTCAAAGTTTTTTGAAAATTCATTTGCCACGCCCGGGAATCGAACTGGCTACAATCCAAAAAAATAACACCTGTATTTTTATGGTATCAATCGATGGAGTTAATCAAAAGGATCAAATCTTTCTAACAAACATTATAAATTAAATTAAAGGAAAATGAGGAAAACTAAACCTAATAGTAGTTACAAATCCCGGTTGTCCTCGCAGAGAGAGAGTCATAATAGGCCACGCATTAGCACCCCAATGTCTGGCACCGAACGAGAGAGGCGGTTTCAGGAGCGCCTCAGAGCTGCTGCTACTGCCGCTGATTCCTCGAGTACTTAAGCTATATTATTGCTGTACCTATGGACAGTGAAGATACTGGCACGGTTAGTACGCTTAGACATGATTATTATGTACTATTATGAAATACGTGCTCTATTAAAATTGGAAACACGTCTAGTTGGCTTGGTCGTTTAGTCAATAGATCTATAGAGATCAGTACCATTTGACCAACCCAATTAGACAACCGGCATATCTACACAGACACTAGACGAATGCAGGTTGTTGCCTGGCTTGGTGTTATAATAATTTATATATATTGGCCCGCCTTCGCACAGGTGAAAATGTTATATAGGTACACTTTACTGAAGAAGTTTCCTAACCTACCTAAAATTGAAAACCGCATCAAAATCCGTTCAACTAATATACACAAAATAATATTAAATTACCTATATAAGTTACCGTAGATAATGCTTCTGCATTAAGTCTACCTATTTGTGCCATACATTATGTTTGTACAATAAAGGTTAAATAAAATAAATAAATAAATACCTAATCCTTCCTCATGAATCACTTTGTCAGTTAATGAAAACCGCATGAAATCCGTTCAGTAGTGTTTGAGTTTATCGGGAAGACTGGAAGCCGTGGGAACTTACATTTATTTATTATTTTTTTATTTACTACCCATCAATATCCCAGTGCTGGGCAAATGCCTCTCTCCTTCTTCCAAGACTCTCGATTGGAACTTTTTATTTATTTACTACTAGCTGTCGCCCGCGGCTTCGCCCGCGTGAGTTTCGCTTAGATGAAAAATCTCTCTTGGAGCTTTTCATCAGATGTTCCAGATCTTCAATTTTTATACGTCAGCAGAAAATGCTCATCAGGTTGAACGATTTTTAATAAGGCGCCATTTCCATATATGTTATAGTGTAGCTGGTCTCTTGGAGCTTTTCATCAGATGTTCCAGATCTTCAATTTTTATACGTCGGCAGAAAATGCTCATCAGGTTGAACGATTTTTGTTAAGGCACCATTTCCATATTACTTATAGTTTAGCTGTTCCGTTATGGTTCTTCATCAGGTGTTCCAGTTTTCAAAATCAATTATAGCCTATATGTTGCCCAGGCTAAATAGCTATACAACAAAAAAAGTTTCATTCAAATCCGTCCAGTAGTTTTTGCGTGAAACGCGTACATACATACAGACAGACAGACAGACAGACAGACAAGAAATTCCAAAAAATTTTTTTTGCTTTCTATTGTTCTTTTTAGGTCTCCCTCTATCCATTTCAGTCAAAAATATTAAATGTACAGACAAAATATTTTTACTGTTTTATTATATGTATAGATATGAGGACGCCAGCGCGAGCACCAGACGGATGATCAGTCCACTTATGCTGGGACCATTTCACTCAATTCCCCGAGACCCGTATAGGGTTTTGAGTTACCTGGTAACTTACGTTGGTGGCGACCCACTGAATCTACCTGTTACTTTGCAGAATTTTAATAACTGCCCTATTCTAATGTCGCTAAGATAATTTTCAGTAGGGGTCTGAGCCCATTACTTCTCTCCTCGCAGCAGCGTAAGCGGGATACTCTGCTACTAGATGAAAGCTAGTTTCCTCTTCTTCCAGGCAGCTGGGACAGATAGGATCTCTTTGCTTAATCACTGTCAGGTGTCTATTCAGTTGGCAGTGTCCTGTGAGGATCCCTATGATGATTCTAATGTTATTCCTACTCAATTTAAGTAGGTGTTTTGATTTCTTTTGGTCTGCTGCTTTGATGAAGATTTTAGATTGTCCTAAACTTCTAGTTCTTCTCCATCTTCTTTGGATTCAACTTTCATTCTATGTTTGATGACGCCTTTCGTTATCCCATAAGCTATGGGAAGTCTGGGTTCAGGTACCACGAAAGTTTCATCTGCTCCTTTCCTAGAAAGTTCGTCTGCTCTTTCGATTGGAACTTACATAGTATTATAATATTATGTTCATAATTATAAAGTGACGGTAACCGCGCCGCTAGGAGACAGCATCGATAACATCCTCCTGGAGATCCGATTTGAATCACACTGATATTATTGTGGCAACGAGATAGATTTGTGTTTATTATTTATTCGTTGTTTAAGAGGGGGTCACATGGCTTAACAAACTCAACAACAAACAACTTCAAACTTGAACAACATCGACTCTGCGAGCATTGCTACCGAAGATGTACTTATTGCAATGGACGTACGATAACAGATGAAGATATACATACAACTCATGTTGAATCCGTTTAGTGAACTGGGGAACTTGAACAGTAGTCGAAGTGATGTTATGCAAAATCATTGGCGATGGCAGATAATCGCTTCAAAACTATATTCGAAGAAAATCCGTTTGGGTGGCAATGTTTGTGATCGACTTTGGTTCGAGAGAGATTTAAGGAAAGTAAAAGACTACAACATTTATTTCCTTAATACAAAATTTCCCGGTGAACATGTAGGTGACTTCGCTTATGTAGACATTTAAAACTTCATATCTTTTAGCTAGTTTTGGTAAATAATATTTCGCGAACGATGTATTTTGTCATAAGATATTTTATCTTGCCATGTTTTACCAATTGAAGTCTTTGTTAAGTAATTTGTTTGTAAAATCAATATTTATCTAGTAATTTGTTTGTAAAATAATCATTTTATAAAAAAGGATTAGTTTGTACACCCAGATTTTTTTTTTTTTATAGAATAGTAGGCAAACGAGCATGCGGGTTGCCTGATGGTAAGCAATCACCGCAGTCCATAGACACCAACAACCCCAAAAAGGTCACTGATGCGTTGCCCACTCTTTGAGAAAGCGATAGGCTCTTTTCTTGAAGGTCCCAATGTCGAACCTATTCGGGAACACTGCTGAGGGAAGCTTATTCCACAGCTTAGTGCAGCGCAATAAAAAGCTGCGCGAAAAACGGGCAGTGGTTGAACACCAACCATCAAGGTGGTGGGGGTGGTACTTCTCCTTAAGGCGGGTGGTGCGGTGGTGGAATACAGCGGCTGGATGTTTTTAAAATGTGTAGTTTATAAAAAACGGTGTTATTAAAATGACTGTTATTGAAATAAATATTTTGTAAAGCTAGGGTGCACCTTCTTTATTGTATCATCTTGAGTATATACAAAAATATCACAAATAAATTATCACATCATGTGCGCAGAGAATCCGGACAAACGAAGTAGCGGGAAGAATTCTGTACCGGAACTTTACCGGGAAAAAACCCACCGGTAAAAATAAGTACCGGGAAAAAAATCTCCACGCGGCACCACGCTTGTCCGACTAGAACCTAACTTAAGCTATACGCAGACTGCTACCACCGTAGCTTATATAGGGAGCTACGGGGCCCTATATACTAACCTAACTTAATAACTACAATTCAAACCACTTACCAAACTGAATCTTCTTAATCTTCGGATCCAACTTCGAGTGTCTTCGGAAGAGGGGGGGGTTGGTCCCTAATCACCCAAACTACCCCCTTGAGATCTCAATCCCCAGAATAAATACCTTGCTTTCTTTACGAGGGTTCACTCGGCAACAGGATTCGGCGTCCCCAGGCAGCCACGTTTCGCATCTCACAAGAAAAAGTCACAATAACAGGTTTTTTCACAAACACAACCGTTCAATAGTTATTTAACAAAAGGGAAATATAATCACAAGCGCAAATCAGTTATTACAACCAAAATTAACGCCACGCCGCGCGGCTTCAAAATGCAACAACACAAGATGGTGGCTATAGCACCGCAATATTTCATGCGACACGGCCTCGTGCGCGCGCGTTCAAAGGACGACTGAATGTCGACGGCCGGAAGCCGTCTGCGCAATGTTGCCAGGAGGCAAACGCAATGGCTATACGTAAAGCCAGCTATACACGGCGCTGCTACCATGCGACAGTGCACAGAGTTTATAAGCATCAACAATTTTTATTACAAACATCCCCCCGTCCCGGTCTGAGAAGCAGACCGCTAGCTTACTCTACGGGAAGGCGGGCGAGAGAGGTCACACCTCTCCTTAAAATCGAACCGTCGACCAACACCTCAGCCACACGCGGAGTGCCATCTCCGCCAAGAATCAAACGTAATATGCGAGCTCGTCGCCAAAGCAATGAGGGCAAATTTGCCTCTTTTAACAATACTAAATCACCCTCCCTGGGAGGCTCAGTCCTGTCTGTCCACTTCACTCTTTGCTGCAGCAAATGCAAATATTCAAGCGACCAGCGACGCCAAAAGTCCTGGCTCATTTGCTGCAACATTTGAAAACGCGACAACCGATATACGCGTTCGTCCTTCCACGGGTATTCGGGCAGGGCATTCAAAGGCCCTCCCACCAAAAAATGACCAGGGGTGAGAGCTTCCAAGTCATTTGGATCTGGAGATAGCGGACAGAGAGGACGAGAGTTGAGGACCGCCTCAACTTTACAAAACACTGTGGCCAGCTCTTCAAAAGTTAGAGCCGTTTCTCCGATAATGCGGCGGAGGTGGGTCTTTGCGGATTTCACAGCCGCTTCAAAAATCCCTCCCCAATGGGGGCAACTTGGGGGACTAAACTTCCAGATTATTCCCCTTTGGGCAGCAATTTGACTTAAACTAGTACAATTTTTATCAATAAACACAGAAACATCCTTAAGATAATTTACAGTTCCCTTATAGTTTGTGCCATTATCAGACCTAATAAGGGAAGGTAGACCTCGACGCGAAACAAAGCGATCCAACGCGGCGACGAAGGCCTCCGTAGTCAGAGCCGATACCACCTCCAAATGGACAGCCTTGGTGGCCAAACAAACAAATACACACAAATAGCCCTTCACAATACGGGCATTACGAAAGGGAGAAGCCTTGATCGAAAAGGGACCGGCAAAATCGGTTCCAACGCCGTCAAACGGCCTCGAAGGTCGGATTCGATCAGCGGGCAAATCACCCATCTGTGGTTGCATCGTGGATGCCTTCAACCTATAACATGCAATACATCGAAACAGGACACTACGGATTGCTCTTCGGGCAGACAAAATCCAAAACTCGCGTTGCAAAATAGCCAACAAAGCATTGCACCCAGCATGGGCGTTACGAATGTGTCGATCAGACACCAAAAGCTGCACCAAGGGTCCGCCCTTGGGCAACAACAGAGGATGGCGAGTCTCATATGGAAGATCCGCCTTCCGGAGCCTGCCTCCAACCCGAAGAAGCCCATCCGAGTCGATGTACGGGTTCAAACGAGCGACCGCGCCCTTCAACTTAGCGCGTCCGTCGCGCAAGATACGAAGCTCTGACTCAAACCGTCCGGTCTGCACGACACGGACCCAATGCAACAATGCGCTCCGGCGCTCTTCTGCACCTGCAATCGGCTCCAACCGCTTTGCCTGTGGGTTTCTACAATTATGTATGAAACGCTTAATCCAACTGGTAACACCCAGAAGCTTATCCAAGCTGCTATACCGAGCAAGTAGCCAATCCGGCTCCGACGTCGTCTCAGCGACTACAGCATGTACACGGAGCCCAGTCAAACTCAAAGAAGTAACATCTGTCTGACAGACAGGCCAAGAAGTTTCTGATCCCATCAGCCACTCTGGACCCCACCAGAGCGGGTGTGACACCAATTCTGGTGCCGTACAACCTCGGGAGGCACAGTCCGCTGGGTTAAGCTCTCCCGGCACATGTCTCCATGTTATATCAATTCCGATATTCTGGATTTGGGAAACCCGATTTCCCACAAAAACCTCCAAGGTATGTGGGGCCGCGCGCAACCATGCAAGCGCGACCTGGCTATCCGACCAGGCGAAGATGTCCCGTATCTCGACCGTGGCCGCCAGCTCACATGCAACGTGATGCAACAATTTAGAGAGAAGGTGAGCTCCACTCAACTCAAGCTTGGGAATAGTCAGCCTAGTCCTGATGGGGGCGACCTTGCTCTTCCCTAACAAAAGCGAGACATTGACCCGGCCATCGGCGTCAACTGTCCGCATATAGACTGACGCGGCGTAGCCTCGCTCCGACGCGTCACAAAAGCCATGCAGGCTGGCTCGATATTTCCCGGGGGCAATATTCGACGAGGCAAGGCAATCCGATTGACTTCCTTAATCGATGAAAACAACTCGAGCCAATCATCCAATGGAGAGCCAAACAGCGGCTCGTCCCACGAGACGCCCAAAGTCCAAAGTCTCTGAAGAAGACACTTTGCAGAGAATATCACTGGACTGATCCAACCGCTTGGATCAAACATACGGGCTATTACGGACAACACCGTTCTCTTAGTCCAGACCTTTGATATTTCCAAGTCCACTTGGAATGTAAAAATATCGGTTAGCGGCTGGTACTGCATGCCCAGCACCGCTATCCTGTTGGGATCATCCACATCCTCAAACAGGTGAGGGTTCTGTTGGTGATCCTCCGGGATCCCTTCTAGAACTTTAGGCTCATTAGACAACCACTTACGTAGCTCGTAGCCACCTGTCTTCAATATTTCAATCAATTCATCCCGCAGTAGGAGGGCCTCCTCAATACTTTGGGCTCCGGTGCACACGTCATCAACATACAAGTCACGTGACAGCACGGAAGCCCCACGGGGAAAGCGGATCCGTTCCCGCTCTGCCAATTCAAGCAATGATCTGATGGCGATATAGGGACTAGATTTCAAACCATACGTGTTTGTGTTGAGTTCATACACCGTCACAGGATCCTCAGGGCGCTCACGCCAGAGTATCAACTGGAATCGCCTGTCCTCAGGATGTATGACTGTCTGGCGGAACATCATCCGGATGTCCGCACCAAAAACCACTTGATGTCTTCTAAAGTTCAAGATGATGTCAATTATGTCCCTATGCAATTTGGGACCCGAATGCAAACACAGATTCAACGAAACCCCGTTCGAAGTGGGTGCGGACCCATCAAAGACAGTCCGCAACTTGCCCGTTGAGGCCTTCACCACCGCGTGGTGGGGCAAAAAATAATGCTCAGTTGAGCTCCAATCAACTCGAGCCGGAGACATGTGACCCAAATCCTCGTACTCGCGCATAAATTCAATATATTTATCGCGAAGTACGTGGTCACGCTGCATGCGTCGCTCCATGGACAGCAGTCGTTTCTCCGCAAGCGCCCTACTTTGCCCTAGGCTAGGACGAGAGGCAACAAAGGGTAACCTAGTTACAAACCGACCGGAGGGCAACCTCTCCGTGGTCGATCGAAAAAGGGCTTCGCACTCAGCGTGTTCCGGATCCATCCTGGAACTCATAGGTGGCTCCTCCACCTCCCAAAACCTTTGCATGGTCTTGGCCAAGGACGCAGATGCGACAACCGGTGGCTCCTCCGCGGTGCCATTATCAAACACAGGGCCCATCAGGGCAAAACCAAAAATCGTAGACACTGCCATCAGTGAAGACGAACCCAGAGCCTTCTGTGTACCCAACAAAATCCAACCCAATACGTCCGAGCCCAGGAGCAAGTCCACTGGGCCGGGATGAAAGACAAAGGGGTCGGCCAAATCCAGACCCGAAACCAAAGACAACACACCCGGCGGTATGTCTGTCGAGGGGTGCCAACCCGCAATGGTATCCATTACCATAGCCGAAGTCGTGATCCTCATTGTGGAGGACTTCAGCGAAGAAAAGGTGACAAGTGTCTGGCCCGTCAGACACTTCACTTGTATGCCACCAACTCCAAGAAGTGGCACAGGCGAGTCTTCCACGACTAAACCTAACTGGCGTGCCACTCGAGTGGTAACCAAACTGCTTTGAGCCCCTGAGTCCAACAGAGCTCTCAAATTAATGGCTTCCCCCACGACCCCATACGCGGACCACCGCGGTAGGGAGCAGAACCGTCCGCGGCTCTGTCCCAGCAAGGGAGCAAGCTAGTTACGGGCTCCCCACTCTCTCCAAACCAGGGGCGCGCCACTGACCCGGATAATATGGCGGGCGAGTGCACATCCCCATCTGAGGGGGGCATAACCCGCGGCCCGGCCATACATATGGTACGGCGGGTGGTACTCCAGCCGTGGGTACTCGTGCAGCGGCGGAGAAAACCGCTGCGGCTGCATGTGTTGGGCATTGGTAACCCGCGTGGAGGGGGTGTCCCCACTCTCACGTCCGATCTAGGGCCCCCGCCCATGGGGGCCCTATCCGGGGCCTGGCCAGCCACATACTGGCCACGACCTTGGGGCGCGTGGTCCCGGTCCGCCAAGACCCGCGCCGGTACGCGACCCCCTCCCGAGGGGGTGCGACGAGCGAAGCCGCGTCCTCCGTCCGATGGTGGAGGGCTTCGCGCAGGAGCGCCCCCGCCCATAGGGGACCCCTGCCTCAACAACCGGGGGCCATCCCCGTTCCGGTTCATGCAGAGCATCACGTGGTGCAGCCCACGGCATGCACTGCATGGTATGGCTCTGGGACAGTCACGTGCATAGTGACTGCCCAAACAGTAAAAGCAAAGTTCATGCCGCCTTGCCATGCGGCGCCGATCTTGTACTGGCAGTCTCTGCCAGTCCCTGCATTGCAGCAGGCTGTGGCCCATCCGGCCACATTGCAGGCAGTCCGCGTCCCCCGCGACTGCTGCCGTGTGTGCAACCCGCACACCAGCTCCACGCGGTGGCGGTTGTCGTCCCTGTTGGGGCCTACGTTCAGGCGCTCTGGATGGCGCTGAGTCCGTCATGGTATTCTCAGCCGCCCGTGCCTCAAACTCCAAAAACTTCACCAAGTCAGTGAATGTTGGTAGGGTGGTGCTATCCCGTTCCGCATTCTCGCGCTCAAATCACGAGCGGATGTCATTGGGTAATTTGCCCAATACAATGTGCACCAGCAAAAAGGACCATTGGTCCACCGGCAGCCCCAGTGTGCGGAGCGCGTTACAGGCCACTGTAACGGGCGTGAGCAACTGCAGGCGCAACTGTGCCCTGTTGCCACCTTGGGCAGGGCCATCAACTGTGCGGCGTGCGCATCCGCTAACAAACGTAAGTTTTGGTAGCGGGAGTTCAATAACTCCCAAGCCGTGTCGTACTGGTCGTCCTCCACCCGGAGGTGCTGGATGAGCGACCGCGCTTCACCCTCAAGAGTGGAGAGGAGGTAGGCCATCTTCTGGGCCTTCGACAAATCCTGTCGTGCTACGACCAGGGACTCAAACATATTTTTATATGCCACCCACTCCTCCATCCTACCCCCAAAGTGGGACAGCTGAAGGGTGGGGAGCCGACCAGTAACCGCTGGTCCTTCCTGTCTAACAGGTGTGCGAGGGGCTGGTCCGCCAGCCTGTCTCGCCCTTATTGCGCCCGCCGCCTCCACGATGTCATCGTGCAGACTCAGGATCTGGTCCAGGTCCGCCACGTGACCTGCGTAGACCTCCGGGGTAAGGTCGGCTTCGGTAAGCGCCGCCATGGCCGCTTCCGCGTTGTTCAATCGTGAGCGGAGCTGATCCGCTCTTTCCAGTATAGCGGCCTCCCTGTCCTTCCGGGACAGGAGTCCACCGGCCGTCACAAACCATCTCAATTCGTTGGCGAGTGTCGCCTTAGCATTGGGGACCTTCGCCATCGCGTCAAGTCACAAACAAACAGACAAATAAAAAAAGATAAAAGGTAAATAAAAAACAAAATCAAACTACGACACGCAAAGCCGCGGTAGGAATGAGAATGGCACAAACCCGGAACGCACGGTACAAACCGCAAACAAATACAAAAAAGGTTACAAATATTCTTATACAAACAAACTAAGAAAAATCTAATAATTTTTACAAACAATTAATTATTTTTTTTACAAACGAACAAATAGAGGGTAGATAAACTACGCTCTGCTACCAGAAAATGTGCGCAGAGAATCCGGACAAACGAAGTAGCGGGAAGAATTCTGTACCGGAACTTTACCGGGAAAAAACCCACCGGTAAAAATAAGTACCGGGAAAAAAATCTCCACGCGGCACCACGCTTGTCCGACTAGAACCTAACTTAAGCTATACGCAGACTGCTACCACCGTAGCTTATATAGGGAGCTACGGGGCCCTATATACTAACCTAACTTAATAACTACAATTCAAACCACTTACCAAACTGAATCTTCTTAATCTTCGGATCCAACTTCGAGTGTCTTCGGAAGAGGGGGGGGTTGGTCCCTAATCACCCAAACTACCCCCTTGAGATCTCAATCCCCAGAATAAATACCTTGCTTTCTTTACGAGGGTTCACTCGGCAACAGGATTCGGCGTCCCCAGGCAGCCACGTTTCGCATCTCACAAGAAAAAGTCACAATAACAGGTTTTTTCACAAACACAACCGTTCAATAGTTATTTAACAAAAGGGAAATATAATCACAAGCGCAAATCAGTTATTACAACCAAAATTAACGCCACGCCGCGCGGCTTCAAAATGCAACAACACAAGATGGTGGCTATAGCACCGCAATATTTCATGCGACACGGCCTCGTGCGCGCGCGTTCAAAGGACGACTGAATGTCGACGGCCGGAAGCCGTCTGCGCAATGTTGCCAGGAGGCAAACGCAATGGCTATACGTAAAGCCAGCTATACACGGCGCTGCTACCATGCGACAGTGCACAGAGTTTATAAGCATCAACAATTTTTATTACAAACACATCAAACCAAAAACAGCCTTATCCACATGCAATTTATTTTAAGTGTTATGTTTTCAAGTTACATGTTTGTATAGAATACAAGGTGTATGATTGTATAGAATAAATCGAAATAAAATATTAAAAACGTAGACCATTTTGTTTTCTTTCAATCTAATCTTTAAAAGCGACTCGCTGACATAGACGTTTCACGTTAAAACCAACGGCCGTGTCCACCGACACAGCCCCACCCAATTTTTTTTGGTCAGTTGTGTAAAAATAGCCCCTCTGGTATGTAGGGGGTGTTTCATGAGTTTCTTTCGGCATTTCTTCTCAGCAGTGGTCGTTCCGAAATGCTAGTAGTTTGTAGCTTTGTGACATATACACTCTCTCTCTCTCTCAGCCCAAAGACGTCCACTGCTGGACAAAGGCCTCCCCACATATACATTATGATTATATAATTAGTTTTCGATATGAAGAAGTGCCTTTGAATGCCATGTTTCAATAAGGAATTTTTGATTTTGCAGCAAGCGGCCAAAGTTGAGGCACGGTATCAACACACTCAGCGGGTGCTCAACAGAATTAATGTCAAGTAGGTATTCACACGGTGATGGCCGAGTGCAAAGGTCCCAGGTTCAAATCCTGCCCGTGCTACATGAGTTTGTATAATCTGATTCATGTATGGCAGTTTTCATCGACCACCACTTGCTTCTGTTGAAGGAAAACATCGTGAGGAAACCTGCACTCTGGTTGATGATTATCAGCTAGTGTGTTAAATGGAGAAGGCGATGGCAAACCACTCCATTAACATTGCCAAGATAGTCGTTTTGTGTTTTATTTCATATAATGACCACGACCTTCAGTCATGAGGAATACGTCTAAGGAGGAGGTATTTACACGCGATGCGCAGAAAAACACGCCTAGCGTGTTTGAGTAACTGCACTTTCAAATAATTTATTTCAGGAAAATCGATCAAAAATCGGGGTATTTTGTTTTATAATTATTTGACATCTAAATATCTTCAGAATAAGCATTGCTCTCTCTAATAAAAGACATGTGTCGTCTTCTATCTTCTTAATCAATGTCAAAATCAATTAAAATCAATGTACACTTATGCTTTTATCAAATTTCCTGTCACGAGTGTTACTGTAATATACTGTACTGTACTATATAACAGTAACCATGGCTAAACCGTTGACCGATTTTGATGAAATTTGGTATGGATATAGTGTGCAAACATAAGCTACTTTTTACTTCAAAAATCAACCCCCAAGGGGAAATGGTAATAAAAGTTTGTATGAAAAACAACAGGATATGCTTTTTGCTGCAACAGCTAGTTATTAAATATACGCTGTTCCAAGTTTTACTAGTGTACCAAATTTCATTAAAATCTGTTCAGTAGATATGTATGTTACTGTGGTATGTGTCTTGGGTATGTGTGTTCCATGAGGTTCTACTGCATCCTGTATCACTTACCCTTAAATATATCTTTGATGTTGCCTTGTATCGCTGTTTCACAAAATATCACTCCACAAAAATTAACATCCTATTTTCTTTTTTGTTTCAGCACAATGTGATCAATCATTTTTTGAAATTTATTTACCTATTTATACTTTTATATACTCTGTGTGACTATGTATTGATCAATTTTGTATTATAGGTAATCAAGAATAGTGTGATTTTTAGCTGATTTAATAATCATTTTGTATTGAAAAAGTTTTAAGATAATCTTATTTTCATTATAAAATTCATCACTTATTGATGTATTTTGTATATTCCTTTTTTCTATTTAATTGTTTTGATAATTGTTGATTGTTTAATGAAAGATAAGTAAAAATAAATGGTGATTTATTTAAATAACAAATATATAAATGTTTACGCATGAATTCGTTTTTTCTTTGCATTACCGCCGCTTTCTTCTAGATGTGGGCAGTTTGACTTCTTGTGTCCTTTTTCGCGACAATGGAAGCATGACTGTAACAAAAAGAGAAATAAGTCAGTTTGAAGTAGTTTTGTTTGTTTGTAGTATCTTTATTGTACTAAGGATACATAGTTAAAAGTAACATAAAAATGTAAATATACAATGGCGGACTTATCCCATGAAGGGATCTCTTCCAGTCAACCAGCAAGTTTTTGTTGATTCTCATCACATTCTGTCATAAGCAAGCGTGTCTGTAGCTTTTCAATAGTATAGCCTGACCAGGAATATAAAAACCCTTTCCATGTTGCGGAAAAGCAATAGAACTAATTTCTTATACTGGCAACTAATTTAAAAACCATCTGTCATTTCTCCTGTCAAAGTTTGACTTTCAATCAAGGGCGGATCTAGTAGGTATTTTTTTATCTGGGAAGGGCACCGTTTTCCATTCTTGAGAATATTTCCGAGAAATTTTAAAAAATGTTTCCGCTTGGTCTTTGAAAATTTCGAGAACGGCACATCACTAATGGTGGTGAATTATTTTTTTGGAAATATTTACTTGTAAGAAACTATTATTATTAAATCTTGTTATTTTAACAACTCGAATCTTAATTTGGTATGTACTGTTATTGAAGCTGCCTCCACAGTACACTATACATATACAATAGTAATCTATGCTCCACAGTATGTACACAAAATAAGTTCGGGGTGGGGTGGGCATGTGCCCCCGTGCTTCCACCCTTTTATCCGCTACTGCTTTCAATAATGTTGCAATATAAAACGCATAAGTGCTGCCTCTAATTCAGGGTTTTTATATTTCTGGTCAGGCTTTACTGTTTTTTCTTTACTAAAACCTGTTTAAAATACGCTACTATTGAAAACTTGAAAAGCCATTGAGAGATGATTTCATCAATACGACAACACAAACTGTGCTGCAGCATTTACTTCAAAGATGTCTTATTTACAGTGTTTAAAACATAGGAAACAAAATAAATACTGCATTTTATCATTATTACAGTGGTCCCAGGGATCAAAGAAAACTCGGCGGGTGTCTTCGTTGGCGGGGAAAAGTCTAGTCTGTGTTTATTTTATGTAAATACTTTTAATTGTAGCCTAAAAATAATAAAAAACAACCTTTGGTTTTTGAAGTCGGTTGAAATTAAATAAGGGTTCACTAAAACAGAGTAAAGAGAATACTAAAACCAGTAACATTCTGAAAAAGTTTGGGAACCTCTGTTCAATTAAAAATGATCTTTTTCAGATTGGCCTGGGTCTTTGATGTTTATCTATATATGTATATGTTATAAAATATAGTATCGTTGAGTTAGTATTCCATAACACAAGTCTCGAACTTTCTTTGGGGCTAACTCAATCTGTGTGATTTGTCCGTATTTGTTATTATTATTAATTTAATTTGACAAGATCTTGGTATGTAAAAAGATTTACCTGACTCTCAACAACAACCCCGCAAACATGATTCTTCTGCTGGCAACACCTCTCACAAGTCTTACAATGGAAGAAGGTCGGCTTCACACACCGCTTGCAAACGTTACAGTGTCTGTATGTCATCCCGTTCTTACTCGTACACTCTTGACATTTGCCACAGTGGTTGTTCGACGCTGAGACCCAGAAGTTGCATTTGTCACATTTCTTGTAGTTGCTATCGTTGGATAAGTCTATGGTAGCAAATGGCAGGTTTGTGAAGAAACGCACTGGTGAACCGAATTTGCGACCACTTTTGGACTTGTTGTGGAATTTCTTGTGGTTCTCGTATTCAATCTGTAACAGAGGCTTTCTATTATTAATAGGGCCAATAGAAGTTTTTTTTGTCTGTATGTTTGTATACGCATCACGCAAAAACTACTAAATGAAAATGTGTCGAAAATCTAACTTAAAATCTGACGCAAGTTTCATGTGGATACCCTGCTGAAACTAAGATAAAAAAAATCCGCGCGAGTGGAGTCGCGGGCATAGGCTAAGTGTATATCTACCTGGTAATCATGCATCCGTATCTCCGGCATCATGTTACTAATATACGGCTCGGCAAAGTATGGGAATGCCCACAACACTGGTACGGATTCCTCTTTGGACTTCTCACAGACTTTCCTGTATGTAGCTGACAGTTCCCGGACAGTTTGAACTAGAGGCTCCACTCGACCAGCGAAGGGAGGATCCATTACTATACATATGCCGCCTTCTCTGAAATAGCATGGTGAAAAATTTATACGTGTACGTAGTACTTATATTAATTCTGTGACACAGGTTCAGAATTGTCTTTTTGTAACTATTGTATAATCTACTACTATTTGTAGCAGGGAACCATAATTTCGTGAAGTCATCTATATAAATATGGCTGTATTGTTACTTTGAATGAGCTACTTTCTGATGGGAAAATTAAATATAAATCAACCGCTACTGCTAGTCAGATTTAAATAAATCTGTAAGCTTCATGAGTTTGCTTTTTACACGACTGATTAATATTAGTAAGATAGTTACTATGTCACCAGCATACATGTTAGAGCTAACTTTTCTTCTCTCGTAGATTAAAATAACATTCAAATCGGTAAAAAAAAACTTACTTAGATTTCCTCAAAAATTTCTTCAGAACCTTCTCATCATCATTCCCATTGAACATGAAATTATTGAACATGTTGTACCAAATGTATTTGCTTGGAGCATGGAATTGATGATGTCTGTTGTCATAGTCCAACAGCAACGACTCAAAGTCTGGACTGAGATGAGCCGCCTCATGGACTGATGGAGTGCCCACACAGAGGATATTCCTGTAAATGATACAAAATAATTAAGATTATTTCAAATGTTTGGAAAACCGCTTAAATGCCGATAGTGTTTATATTTTATTTACTGGGTTTTATTTACTGCCACAAAAAACCCATGGTTTGAAGTACTTCCAAACCTCGGACCCTGAGTTTTAATATAAGCTAAGTTACTACCACGAGGATTTCAGAATTCCTTATATCCTTTGTCATGAATGGCCCTCATACACAGATAGAAAGCACGTTTAAACTCTTCAGCTTAATAATATTATTATAGACTAGCAAGCACTCGCGCTTTCACCTCATGAATTTCATTTTTTACCTTCACTTCCTTATGGTAGGAATTCCCAAAATTTCTTACTTAGTGCTCACTTAAGCTATATAACGGCTCTGTGCAAAATTTCAAGTTTCTACGTTCATTGTTTTCGTTTGTTTTTGTTTTAATTATACCAAGCAGTCAGAAGTTAAAGAAAGCAAGAATTGATTAAAAACAAATGTCTCATATTTTTATGCAGAAATAAGACACTAGTCTGATCTCTGGATGTGAGTATGAATTGCTGTCCCCTGCAGACGGCGCTGGGTCTCTTCTTGTGAGAAAGAGTCCAGTGTGGCAGAATTTGGAGGGTTAACACAACAGGAACCTTACATAAAAAATAAAATAAGTAAAATACTTGTCAAAATAAGTGCAATCATTATGTATGCTGAGAGTTGTACCTGAAACCTTCAGTTGGGCATGAAAATTATTAGTAGAAAAAATGTAAATTTACTTTATGTTGTTATTCCGAAGTATTCCCAAGACTGTGCTAACAGATTTCTTTGTAAACAAGTACTGTGCTTCAACATCATCATTTTCTAAAGCCGGCAACCATGAGGAAGGCCGTGATAGTTGCTCATCAGTCAACGGAGTGATGACTCTGTGGTCTTTGGAGTGTTTCTTACTTTGAGTAACAATGTACAGCTCCTGGCAAGTGCTGCAGTATGCTCTGTTTGAGGCATGTTGGGACTTTACCTGAAAATATTAGAATAGTAAAACTTTCCTAAAAATCTTTGAAAATTGTCAATTTTCTACCATAATTGTCCAACTGAGAACTCTGTTCTAGGCTAAAAATCACAGATGAAAACAATTAAGTTTAAGTTATTATAAAGCCAACCAAACAAACTCTTTTTATAATAATGATAATAAATTTCATTACTAACCTCATTGACGTTCTTCCATGCCGCATTCTTATCAATCTTTGGAATTAAACTGTAGTATTTTTCATTGCGTTTCCGAACATTTTCCTTTTTCCAGTCCTCTTCATCGATATGCAAGGAACAATCTTTTTTATTTCTACACGAGGCACAAGCATAATACTGGCCCTTTTCGGAGGAAAATAACAAAGTTGGTCCATGAAGACACAAAGGGTGGGATGTGACATCTTCCACCACAACTTCAACCGGAGCTGGCTTTGCGCTGGGTGATTTTGTCTGAAGCTTCCTCTTTTTGACCATTTTTATTATGCACTAAAACGAGGGAAAAAAAGATTTTACAAAAAAATCAAACCCACGTGTGGAATGAGAACCAAACCAAAACGAGCAAGCCACAAACTAAATAGAGAACAGAGAACACTAGGAGCAAGCAAAACAAAGTTCGACGACAACCAACCAATCAGCGCGTCTTGTCACTGCTGTCACTCAAAGAGAATATAATCACTTGCTGACCTTGCTGTCACTGTCAGGATTGAATGACTGAACGCACATAGTCAATAGACGAGGTTGTGCTAAGCTAAGCTCCAAATGTACCTAGTATTTTATGAAAATACTGGAAAATACCGAGTATTTTCGTAACGATGTGATTGATTTTTCTTTATAACCAATAATTCTGGCCTGGCAACATTATACGCCGGCAATGACAGTACTTTTTTTCTCTATGGGCAGTGAAGAAAAGACAAGCGAATTTCACGAATTTGGCTGCTTTTATTTTGATAATTTCGGATATATTTTTAATTATTAGCAGAAAAATATTATTAAAGCGACAATGAATAGTTTTGTTAAATCCGCGCACCGGGTTATTCAAAGTTGCGTTAAAAATACGAGCTTAGCTCTAGTCACCCGTGCTCAGGCTCCTCCTGTGAAACGCGACTTTACGAGAGGAATATGGCACATGAGCTGCTCCAAGAGCTTAAATGGGCCTGCAGCATCCACTGGTTTGCTTAACAACCATTCCAACACATGCGGCTGTGGATGCGGCTTGAAGGCTCTACATACAAAAGGTAACCTCAAACTCTTGGTTTTATAGGTTATGTGATTGCACCACGCTGATCTCCTTGTCCTAACCGGCTAGGTATTTTACCTTAATTTGTTTTTATAATTTATGTTATAGAGGAGGCCGATCAGGCAGACAAGCCCTTGGGTGAGTCTTCCAAAATCCTTCCTTCCTTCCTTTCCTTGATTGGAGTTTTCAACTTCAAGTGACCCCAAGCTTTTATAAAGTTTGTACCACTAGTTGTACTTAGTATAGATTTAATTTGATCAGTTGGTTTGGAAGTAATGCAACAAATGTAGATATTTCATCATAGTTATAGTAATGGCATTTTAGATTAATTTTTGTGAAGTAAACACACTCCTTGCGTAATTTGTATTTCTATGACACTCTTACGCTCACCGGTTATCCAGTGAATTTCTTCTAAATTCACAATAAATCGAGAATCTGCCAATTTTCTGTTATTTATATCAAAAACATTACATTACCTGTTTCATCTTAGTGCACATTTCAAACAACCCTGCAAATTCTGCCACACTGGACTCTTTCTAACAAGAAGAGACCCAGCGCCATCTGCAGGGGACAGCAACTCGTATTCACATCCAGAGATGAGATCTATGTCTTATTTCTGCATAAAATTATGAGACACTTTCTATTCAAAGTTTTTTTAACACAATAATTTTAATTGCCAAAGCCACATTTCTGAAATTTAAGCTACAGCTAAGCTAGTAGCTTTTGGAAATCCACTGGAAGATACATAATTACTTCTATGGGTATTTTGCCTGTTTTACTGCTAGCAGAACACTGTGTGTGTGTGTACTGTTATAATTACTAGTACATTATTTTTATATTTACCCTATTAGGAATAAATACATAAGTAGTATAAACACATAGGTACACTTTGATCTTCAAGGTTTTTCACCATCAATTAGATTAGATGATTCCTTTGGGATGGTTTATATGTAATTTATTCCTGTGGTTAGGAATATAGGAATGTAAATTGTAGTTTTGTTGGAATTACATAAACATTTACACCCTGTATAGTGTTGTAGATTTTATCAAGTTTGAAGTAAGTATAGTATAGAAATATAAGTAATACTTTTGGTCAAAATATATCAACATTAATTCATATAGGTGAGCGAGAGCTAGTGGAGTTCCTGACAGAAGAGATTGTGGCTGAACGCAAGGCCCAGAAAGTGAAGACATTGCCAAAGGAGGTGGATGGCTTCGTCGTCGAGGGGCACGGTGCTGAAGTGGTGCTGAGCAAGCAGTTGAAGGATGAAATGTAAGTGTCCATTTTAGGGCTAACGCAGACCGAATGCGTGCGTTACTTTAAGAAGAACATTGCTCGCGCACTATTGTTTAAATGACGCGTCGCGTTGTGGTGTATAATTCGAAAAGGCAGGCGTATGCTTACGCCACGCGTCCGATTTCCATCGGCTCATTTTTGACCATAGGTGGCCCAAAAGGAAAGGGTTTGTTGAAGTAAATAAAATAAAAATCATCAGCTCTCACTTTGTTAGTGGAATCTCCTCCCGCACTGTACCCTCCTGAAACCCAAAATTTCTGAGTAGAAAACCTCCACATTTGGTTCTAATTTCACAAATCCTAGCCCTGAGTAACAGCTTGTTCAAACCATAAACCTTCTATCCTCAGCGTCAAGATCACATTTAACGTGAACCACACAGTAGACTCGGATGACTTGGAGGCCGAGGCACAGCAGGACAAGCAGGAGTTTGCCGAGATGCGCTCCAAGCCCCAGTTCGAGGTGGACATCGTTAGAGGAGATACCACACTCGGATTCACCTGCTCCTACTTGCAGGAGCCCCCGCCAACCAGTGCTGATGAGTACAGTAAGTTTATTTTTTTATTTGGATGATAAATCATAGAAGTTTGCAGGCCTCTATGGGTCAGGCTTCAAAACCCTATACGGGTCTCGGGGAATTGGGTGAAATGGTCCCAGCATAAGTGGACTGATCACCCGTCTGGTGCTCGCGCTGGCGTCCCCACATAGTAAATAATAGTAAATAATAATGGGTCAGGCTGTCCAGAGAGTGGAAGCGCTGAAAGGACAAAAGTATTAAAAAGGCTTTTGAAATTGATCATAGTTTTTACAAGTGAAGTTCATGTTATTTATTTATGAAAGACACATTTTTATCAAAATAACTTTATTCCTTTGTTGAGAAATCCTACCAATAATGAAGTTTGTAAGAATGGATGCTTGGAACTACACAGACAGATATCAATGAAATTTGGTGTACGGGTAGAATGAAACTTTGAATAACGCATTGGGTACCTTTTATTTCCAAATACCCACGGAATGTATCTTATACTAACTTCACTAAGATATTCCTACACAAATGACATACTACCTACATTAGATTTTAAGGTTATCCCTACACAACTGCCACACTAGGGCCGTCGATCCAAGATGGTAACCTGGCGCCAAGTGTAGGGGACATCAAATTCATGATTTGATACTGGAACAAGATCGTATATCTTATTTTACTATCAAACATGATACAAAACATGTTATTTATTCGTTAAAGTTAAAGATTAACTTTTTATGCTTCCATGCTGGTCTGGGAGTCAAAGAAAAAACATAGAATGTGCCAGCTGCTTCTCTTCCCGCGCAGATTGTACAAGTCAATCGAGGGAGAGGGCTTTAAACTGGAGATTCCTCCACTCATAGGCGATGGGCTAGCAACCTGTCACTATACCTGAATCTGCATTCCATCAGAGAGCCCACTATTCAGCTAAGCGTGACTTTCGAGTCTTACGACTCTTGGCTCTGTCTACCCCGTAAGGGATAAAGACGTGATTCTATGTATGTATGTAACTTTTTATGCCTGCTGACACACTAATAATTGCTAAATGGTTTTCACACTTATATTATTTAGAGAAAGTGTTTGTTAGTTAGTAGGGGGTAATCTTTTGAACTACTAAATCAATTTCAAAAATTCTTTCACCAATAGAAAGCTACAGTATACCTACAGTTATGTATGTACTTCCCGAGCGCAGCCGGGGCGGGGCGCAAGTATTTTTATACAAACATACTATTTTAGCCATTTCTCGAGCAAATAAATTATATAACGTCTCCTAAGGTGCATGAGTCAACGCAAGATAAGCTGATATTATTATTATTTTGGTACTCTTTTGAGAGCCACGCCACAGGTCCACGAGGACCCGGTCCTTTGAGGCTTTCATGGGGCCAAAGCCAACATGAAGAGGGCTTTTATACCTTTTTATACTAAAAGTGAGATGGCTGCATTTCGAAGATCCTTTATTATTATTTTTTTCTTTTTTTATTACAACACAAAACAGATTACAATCGGTTACAGATACATATGTAAGCGTATAAATATTTATATGCACTAATAATGTAATTTTCCTTACTGCAGATGACATCTTCGGTATCGATGAGGTGACCATCTACAAGGGGGAGTGGAACGATAAGGTGTACGCTGTCGCTGGCGATGTGCTTGATGGAGTGAGTAGACATCCTACCAATATTGTTAACTAGCTTGTGCCCGCGGCTTCGCCCGCGTGAATTTCCCACAGGAACAGTGCTATTTCCCGGTATGAAAGGTACCCTATGTCCTTCTCAGTACTTCGAACTATGTGTTTGCGAAATTTCAGAAAGATTGGTTTGTAAAGCGTAAAGAGGTAACAAACAAACAAACACACTTTCGCATTTATAATATTAAGATGCGGAATTTTTGTGAGTTTGGATGTTTGTTGCAATCACGCAAAATCTATTAGACAGATTTCGATGAAATTTGGTACACGGGTAGAAAAATACCGGGAATAACACGTAGATACATAGCACATACCCTACGTGTTACTCCCGGGTTAATTTTTATCCCGAAATTCCGACGGGAGCGAAGCCCGAGGCGCGACTAGTAGTAGTATTTTTTTAAAATTTTTGTCTGTCTGTATGTTAGTAGTGTTAGTACGCGCATCACGCAAGAACTACTGGACGAATTTAATGAGTTTTCTTTAACCATTTAATTTTTTTTTCTGGTCACATTTCTATTTATAGCAATGTCCTGTTGCCATTAAATTTTTCAACAATCATTCCTATGCCTTCATAGCCTAGTGGCTAACACGGTCCACCGGCATTCAGAAGGTCCTAGGTTCGAATCTCGGGTCGCCCATTCGTCATTTACCCCGTTTTCTTGCCACACTAGACACTATTAAACATGTAGTGATCAAGTGCCATATTCGGGGGAGAATATAACGCATCTATGTGAAGTTGATTTTCTGTAATTATGGGAAATATTCATGGAAGTGCAACATTCTTTTGTTAAACTTTAAATTTATTAGTTGGCAATATTCAGTTAAAATATTTGAAATGATTATTGGCGTACATGAATTTAGTATTATTCGATTTGTGAAAATTTCATTACAAAAGTAAACAATCTGTTTAACAATTTCATTGTGATTTTTTTTTATGAAAAAAAAATCGTTTGGTAGTTTTCTCGTCCATATAAACAGATGCGGCGGCGATGGACTTTGTTTTGCAGAATGTATATGAATAACAATTAAATACAGTACAGAGCTTATAAAGATAAAGCGTGAATCATCACAACAAATGTTTAATTACATTTTGACTTAAGTATTTACGAACATCAGGAACATTCTTGTAAAAACAAGATTATAAATCTTGTTCTTACAAGAAATATTTAAATAAGTTTTATAAAGCATAACTGAGCTAGGTATAGGATTTTAAATTAATATGGTACACTAACATTTTCACCTTAAACCTCGTAAACCTTACTCCGTTTTGCGTTTAATAATCTGGAGTTTTTGAGTTAGCATGTTCAGTCATACAGACAATATGACTCGGTCGGCTTTGTTTATAACAAGTGTAGTAGTTATTGAAAAGTAGTTTTTGTCATAATTTTTTAAAGAAAACTTTATTTTCATTATGTTTACATTGTTTTCAACTGTCAATTTCTTCCACAGTACCTCTACGACCTCCTAATGAACCTCCTAGAAGAAAAAGGCGTCAGCAACGACTTTGTTCAGAAACTCTCAGACTTCAGCACTGCGTACGAACACGCCGCATACATCAACCTCCTGGAAACTGTGTCAAAGTTCACCATCGGGAAACAGTAGGAGTCCTACTGCTGTGTATAAGTTCACCATCGGGGAACAGTAGGGTGTGGTCCCACTGCTAGCGTCAAATACTATTCAAATAATAGTCAATAGTATTTGCTAACATTTCAGGTGTTACGGTGAACCAAATTCTAAAGTGCAATTCAATATACTGATAGATTTTGATTTTTTTTAGTGTTAGAACAGATATCTGTTATTTAATTATTTAAATGACATAGATGTAAAATATGTTACAACAGATTTTATTTAGTTATTAAATTACTACAATTAAAATTAGTAATTCTCATATGCAATTAAAATTCGACAATATGTCAGTTTATTGAATAACACTATAGAATGACTATATTTCAATAGAGTATGTTGAGACTGTTAAAGGTATGAGAACAAACAGACAGAACGATAAAATAGCACTTTGGTAACCAATGTCGTTGTTTACCGAATTATTCAGAGCATTGGTATTGCCATAGAGTCTGCACCAGAGAGAGAAGTGTGTTTAAGAACCAATAGAATTGCTTTATTCAACATTCGAATTTCGTAAATAAATTCTTATTGGTGGTTGAAACATATCTCTTCTGCTTTGGTGGAGACCATCCGTAACGCTGTAACCTTTTTAATGTCTGTTTTGAGGGTTTGAGGCATCCTCTTGTAAGTAAATTCGATCCTCCTAGATAAAATATTGGTCTCTGTAATTTTTCCCTATTAATCCTGCAGTTGTAGAAAATTTGTGTTATAAATTTTGATAACTAATTTTTCTTATAGAAAAAAGGGAAATGATAAAATACAGTAAATAATAGTGTTATCATTGGCGTATTCTAGAGGCGTGTACGATAATGGCTAATGAGTGATATGCTCAAATCTTTGATAATGTCATTTTCTTACCCACCAACCCACCTCACAAGCGTGGTCTATGCATGGATGAGTTATCTTGTTATCATTGTAAAAGTAAATGTTGTTTACAAAGTAGGAGAAAATTAAATGAGTAATAGAAATTAAAATATATGTCAATATTATATTCTAAAGTAAAGTAAGGTGATTGTGGAGTCCAAAAAAAGAATGGAGGCATCGTTCACATTTATGAGGAGTTGGGAGAGCATTTATTTTGCTTAGGACAGCTTTAAAAATAATTTTAGTTAGACACGTGAGTGTGCCGTTGTTTATTGTTAGTGTTAATTATTAGTTTAAACATGTCAATAAAATTGTCCAAAGTGATTTTGATTTTTTATTTTATTAAAATTGGATGCTGACTGATTAATTGAGAAAAGAAGATCGTAGAAACTTGTTTTGCAAAGTTAGCACTACTATAAGAAGGCAATTTTGAAAATTCCTGCTGAAAAAAGAAGCCGCCTTCGCTGGTAAAAAAAAGCTCGTTTATAAATAGGTACCTATAATATAATGTAGAGAAAGTGCAAAAGGGAAAGCTGGTCCCTCAGGCTGGTCCGCAAAATAGTTCTTATTTCGTACCTTTCCCTAAGACTGGTCATAAAAGTAGTAAGAAAAAAAAGGATTCTGTGCAGACAAAAAGTAGGTCTCTAATAATTCTCATAAAAATATTTGTAATAATCATGGAAGTAGTAAGTACTTTGTTGTACAAAGGTACTTATTACTTCCATGGTAATAATATAGTTCGAAATAATGTTTTTTCACATAATCATCCATACTAATATTATAAATGCGAAAGTTTGGATGTGAGTTTGTGAGGATGTTTGTTACTCAATCACGCAAAATCTACTGGACGGATTTCGATGAAATTTGGTACAGAGGTAGATAATGACCTGGAATAGCACATAGGCTACTTTTTATCCCGGGAAAAAGCACTGTTCCCGTGGGAAATTCACGCGGGCGAAGCCGCGGGCAAAAGCTAGTAATTAATATAAATTAAAATATTTTTTTTTAAATATTTTTTAACATAATTGTTTTGTAATAAATACGAATTGTCATAAACATAAATAATCATAATATAATTTAATCATAATAGTAATACTCATAATGTACAGAGAAAAGAGAACTCATAATGTACGGTTGCACTCAGAGAAAAGGTAAGGTTTGTTAAACTTTTGTTTTTTTGTTGTTTATGTTCGCGGCTTAGGGGTGGCCCAAGGGCCACCCCCGCCGCACCCTAACCTATACTAGTGTTTGAAGTATAATCAAATATCAAATTTTGCATAATGTCTTTAATGTCATCAACAAAATAAAATATGAACAAAATAAAAAATAAACTATGTTTATGACCATAACAATTATGACAAATCCATTATGATAAACCATTTTATAAAAAAAATCTGTATGACAATCTATGATTATGATTAAACAAATATTATTACAATAAATATTATTTGAATAAAATATTATGATAAAAAAATTATGAGAAAGGCTTTATGACAAACCATATTATGATTATTAACCTTATGAGAAATGAAAGGATCCCACAAAAAGTATATGTATGCTTCTTCGCCTTTTGCCTATGAAATTAAGGAAATGGCTATATATATATATATATATATATGTTAGGTAAAAATACCTATATATATATATATAGGTATTTTTACTTTAAATTACAATGTGGACACCATGTATACAGGTCACGCTTTGATGCGTGCTCGTTATCAAAATGATAGCAAAAACAACGAGAATCATAGCATATAGGTATTAAATCTATGACGATGAGATATCGCAGTCTATAAAACGGCGACGTCCCTCATTTTGTTACTCCACTTGAGTTTCCCGCGCCAGAACCGTCAGCTGACCTGACGTTGATTTTCCATACCATACCACCTCAGCATCAGACAGATCAGCTGTCATTCTGTTTACTAGTAGAAACATGAATACTATTACTTGTCTCTTTCGTGCAATTCTTGTTTTGCTTCTTAACACATGACAGTTAAATAAAGAGAGAAGTATTCTCTTTTTCACGATTTAAATAACCAATAGATTTTGATCTTTGCAGTAAGCCCAAAATTAAGCTCTAAATTAGCCAATAAGAGACCGATCTGAACATCGCACAGATTGAACCGAGCTGTCAAGTGTCAAGTCAACTGATCGAGCAAAGCAAAATGCTGAAGCTAGTTTTATTTTGGATCGCCAAAATGGCTGACGCGTCGTTGTTGCGCGCAAATAAAATACCCGATAATTTGTACGAGCAGTGCCTGACTAATTTAGTGATTTATTTGCATAAAAATAAGTGTGACAAAAATGATCTCCGCTCGTTGCCGGACTCCGTTATCATGGATGTATATTTTAAGGTGAGTTGTCCTGTATATTTGTAATAAAAACAGTCTGGCAATCAGAATGGTACCGTTACATCGTCTGATATTTTCTGGTTCACGATACCATTTGTTATCAGATAGCGTTATTGTCTTTGTGAAGTATATTTTGTTGGTATTGTGTGACCATGAACCTAATTAGCTTGGATGTGAGTGCCTAACTTTCACTGTTTTGTGCCTGAGTGGCTAGACTCGTTCGTCATCTGACCCACGGTTCTTTGTTGCGCTATAATCATGATTCTTATATCACTCACTGACAACTGATTTATGGAGAAAACTGGTCTTTTAATAGCCAAGTCGTTATTTTGTTTTAAGTTCCAATCGACATACCTACTATTTACATATTTATGTACTAGAAAATGTAGAAATTCTTTTGTAACAACTTTTAATACCTTAGTTGGTTTACTTATCCCAATCCAGTTATATGTATAGCAAATTATAGGTTTTCATGGGTATTGGAAGCACAAACATACATACAGTATCATATTCAAAAAGTTGCTTTTGGCATACTTTATCTAAAGTTGCTACTGCCTGTCAGATAACTAAGATTTTATCAATATTGTGTAATACCTCATGCATATGAAATGTTGTTAGTAATATTGGTACTTTTAACTTATTTTCTTTCTTCCCCAATTCCTGGTTCCTCTCATTTCTGTACCTGGCTTTTATTGTGATTTTCATCCTGATGTAATATTTATATCTACACTATCCTAACCTATAACTCTTCAGAATTTCTTTACATGAGCCTTTCTGTATCTCTTACACATTTACAAAGAAACTCTGTATTGCTAAAGCTACTGAAGAAATGTAGATACTAAAATATAGACTTTGACATATATCGGATAGAATTAAAATTGAGAAAACAGTCTGAAAATTTGAACAGTTGTTTTAGGAATACCAAGTCATGTAGGTACTTACCTACTTGTTTTTAGTAAAATTGTATCTTGGGATAAATAATTTAATTGCAGGTTTAGGAAGAAATATAAAGCATTGTGTTAGCATTGCAAGCAGCCAAAATTAGTATTTCGCGATTCTTTGTTAATCCATAACATGACATGGGCTAGTTATGTGATGCTATGGCGCCCAGATCTGGCATTGTGGCCATTGTACTATGATTGTCTTCATTAAATATGTGGTTTGATAGATTAATTTAGCTACCTATAAGAACCAGGACTATTTTATTCACAAGGGCATGTAAACTCCATTTATTCTTGCTTGTCCCTATTATGTAAACAATCTTCACAGTACTTTTTATTGAATTTTGTTGAAAATAAATGAAATATTAGTTCAAACCTAAACATTCTAAAGTAAAACAATTATTCACCACAAAAGTAATTTCCTAAAAAGTCTATTTTAATTTAAGTATATTGTTATAAAATCAAAAAAGACATGGTAAGATTGTTTACATGATAGAACAAGTCAGAAGAAACAAAGTTTTATGTTTCTATGATGTTGGCCAAAATATTTTCTAAAAAGCAGGGCCTGTTACTATACCAAATTCCTCCATATGAACCCTCGGAAAGTACCAGCAATTGTCGGTACTTATGAGAATTTGGTACTAGCATCAAGCCCTGCTATAAAGTAATGATGTAGTCAACATCATAGGAATTTGTAGGCTGCTCTGTTCACTTTACATCAATGGAGCTATATGTCGCATCATCACTATCAATTCATATTGATGAAACAATGTCACTGTCTGTCTGTCCCTATTTAGATTGATGTTCAAGTACTCTCATATAGAAATTAGATATGGTGAAAAAATTCCATGCTAGCAAAAAAAGTAAAAATCCAAAAAACAAGCTAATTATTAAAAATAAAAACACGACTGACAAGTTTTTACACAAAAAGTACATACAAACATATAAGTTATATACATTTTTGAAATCGCCTTTTAAAGCCCTTCAATTTGATACCCCACTCGATAAGATTGATCAAATTTAATTTTTTTGGTCTGCTATTTATCGCATATACAATCCGCCATTTTGTTTTTATGACGACGTCATATAGCCTATGTCACTCGGAGGAATGCAAGGAATCTAAAAATACCTCTCACATCAAAATCTGTTAAGCCGTTCATGACTTATGGTGGAATAAAGAAACTTACATACATACATACATACTTACATACATACATGAACCCTGAAAACATAACACTCCTTTTTTGGTCAGTACATGAACCCTGAAAACATAACACTCCTTTTTTGGTCAGTCGTGTAAAAAAGTATTGATGTAGTTTTAACTATCATTTAGATAAAGTCTAGTAATAAAATACCCATGTGATGACAGTACTGTTTGCTAATATCCACTAAATTGTAATAATTTGGTAGAATAAAGAAGACCAGTGCAAAAAGCAAGGTCGCCTCGCTACACCCGCCCGCCAATATGATTTTGGCAGCTTCACATTTCCTCATAGCGTGTTAAGAATTTTAATGAGATATAGACTGATACCTAGACTAGAATATCATCTTGGGCCATAAATAAAATTAATAAATAAATTAAATAAAACCTGCCAAGTGCGGCCATCAAACCAAAACAGGCCATCAAAATCGGTCCAGCGCTAAGCAATAAACAGGCAGCCATCCTTACATTACATATTACATAAAAAATCCCCTGCCGCAGTCTGTCTGTTTGCAATAAACTCAAAAACTACTGTTAACAGATTTTCTATGCGGGATTTTTACCAATGGACTCGGTGGGTGACCCACCGTGGGTCATGAGGAAGGTACTTACTTCCTTCGAGGACAGTTTTCCGCAATTAGGCCTCCAGTTTGGGCCCTTTTTTTCATGAGGAAGGTTTTGGTGTATGATTTATGCGAGCGAAAAGCTGGTAGGATATACATATATGATATACAATAGATACATAGATAATATATAAATATAAGTGTATATTATGTATGTTTGTATCTCATAACGTGTAAACAAAACAATTAACGTTGATTCGTGCGCAATCTCGCGATTGCCGCTATAATCGCCGTTCCCTGATCACACAATCTGCTGCGGCTTGGATCGCCATTATCATTAATGACTATCGCTATATAAAACGAACCACTCCCGATACGTCTGTCTGTACTGCGAAAACTCAATGAAAACTATTCACACGAAAGAGACACACACAACACGTTTTTGTGAATGAGGAGACGAGAGGCGCTATAGAAATCTCTCGTCTCCTCTCCGATATATGACGGAAGTTCAGATCCCCTTAAATTAATTCCCTAGGGGATCAGTTATATTTTGAAAAAAATCTATTCCGATCCGATCCACCGAAAAGGTTGAAGGAGATCAGATGGGAATAGTAAAGGTTACACTTACTACACAATGGTTCGGACTGAAATTCATCATCTTATTTAAAAGCGAGGCTCTAGTCGGTGACTTTACTGAAATTTGAAAAAATATAAGTGGATCCGTTTGGAGGTCATATAATAATAACTCATGGTGGCGACTGGCCCAGAAAAGCGGGCCAAATTGTAAATTGCAAGGTACAGTCGCGCAAAAAAGTGATAAGGTCTATTTAATAAATATTAATGCTCGTGATTGTATAGTCAGGAGTCAGAATCTACAAGGCATTATGATCATTAAGGCTAGGCAATAAGGTCTTCGAGGTATGACTGCACTTTTACGCTTGGACAGGAAAATAAAAAAAACACACATTTTCACATGCAAACGTCACCGTCCGCGAAAGGTGTTAAGAGTTCGCATATCGAAAGTGCGAATGCTCGTTGAATACAAATTTTTTCGATGATCTCTTGTTTGCCGACTGTATTCAGACTTGTCGCGTGAAAGTTGCACAGTTGCGTAACTTTTGACGAGTCTTGATGTGAGTTTCTGTATTTTATTGTACAGTCGAATCATAAGTACAGTCATACCTCAAAGATCATATTGAAAAAAAATCCACAACAATACGATACATGAAATATGTTTTGGGAGGTGGACTGGGGCCTACTAGTTTGTTCCCGATGAGTCATACCAAGTGTTACTAATCTTTGTATGACTCATCGGGAACAAAAGGGTTGAACCTGTATTTCAGGCCTACAGGACACCTTTTATTGCACAGTGAACAGCACATCAATATACCAATCGTTATGTATGCATGTAGTTGACCCTTGACTGTATTGTGATGTGACTAGTTCTATATTTCTGACTGCATTTATCGAAATTTACGAAGCATGAATACCTAATAAAATAGTAGAGCAATTATAATACCATTCTGTATGCCTGTATCTCTCTCAGTCCCTGAGTCTCACGACTCTTGGCTCTGTCTACCCCGTAAGGGATAAAGCCGTGACTCTCCGTATGTATCTATGTCTTATCTGTATTTTCTATTTTTTTAAACTATTTTTCTCATTAGTGGTAAATTTCTAATGGCCGTAATTGAACGCTTTGTTAAATTCATCATTAGATAAAGAGATGCGGTTATCATTATTTTATTTAATTATGCTTGGTTCAATTACTAACGATATAAGTAAACAAACAACTTCATTTACTGAATAAATATTAGCGTTATACCAGGTTTATCTACTTAAGTAATTAAATAAATAGATATTAGTCTACTAAGTATAGGTACATATTTTTACTGCGATCTCAATATCGCTTCCGCAATAAAAAAAACAGTGGAAAACAACGTAACAAAATGATTTATTGAATGAATCAAAGCCTTCTTTTGGCATTATAGCAACTAGATGTTAGGCTGGTCTCCACCATAGCGAAGAGTATGGAGATGTGTGTCAGCCACCAATCAAGGTCAAGCCATCCTATTCAAAGGATCCTCCTTTGAATAGGATGAAATACCAATTTTGAAAGCTAAATTTCATGTTGTTAAATCACATCTTTCCGCTGACTCTAATGGAGACCGGCCTTTTCAGTTAGCGAAACAATCAATATTTTTACTGTACACTTTGGTCCGTGGTACAGTAGTTGTGTTTCGTTTCGATGGCCGAATTTGCAACTTTTATCCTAGTGGAAAGTAGCGGATTTTTAAGGTGGGTACGGGGGCACGTGCCCCCCCCAGACAGATTTTTTTTGTGCCTACTTACCATGGAGATTCCATCACTCACAGTACAAAATTATCAGAGTTGATAAAATATATGTAGGTACCTATATAAAATTACAAAATGAACAAGAGTGGAACTTTTTTCTTTTAGCAGTTCTTGTTCTAACTAAACGAGTTTACTAAATTTCATTATCTCTTTCAATTATCTGCCCATTGTGTCCACTCCAAAAAAATCCTGGATCCGCCCCTGCTAGTGGACGCATTTTAGCGGACGAGTAACTGCAGGTTTAGCCAAAGTTTCATTTGATCGATACGTTATCTAAGTTCGTAATCGTTTCGACAGATGACAAAAACAATTTTCTTCCGTCATCAAAGCGAAAGCGAACGTCAAATGTATGGAAGGAAGCGATAAAACAGTTCGTTACTCTATGGTTTCGAATCGTTTTCTCTATGAACTTGCGATGACGATGGCGATCGACCACGTGATTTAGCGTTACCTTATGTCACCCCATACATTTTAGCGTTTGCGAACTTCGATTTCGATATTAAAATCTGACTTCGTCTAAAGGTCCTGACCTACTGGAGACAAACACCACTGAAAAATGTTACATCCTCAATTTTGTTTTACAAAGATGCTGTATCTAGCTTTACATAGACTGTTAATCTAGCCCAGGCCCTCAAGGTAGCCGCTATAAATATTCAAACAATTAAGCAACTAACAGAAACCTTATACCTTGCAATCGTGTTGCAACGACCAACCGCCCTTGCCTCGCTTAGTACCTATGGAAATGGTGTCCGGTTGCATTATCTATTTCCGAAATTGATAAAAGACTTGGACCTTTGGAGAACCGAGAAATATTTATTGCGTTGCTGTTGTAACGGTAGTTTAATGTGTTTTATAAATTAAATTGTCTATTTAACAGAATAGAATAGAATGATTTATTTGCAGCAACCAACGAACTAATTTATAATTCGATGGCAGCAACATGGTAAATTGTTACATGATGTACATGATCAAAAAAAGTAAAATTCAGCACGTTGCACCATCACTTGCATGCAAAAATTAATTATAACTAAAATAATTATTATAATTTATTTATCAACCAAGATAGAATAGAATACGTTTATTTCTTAAATAAAAAAAAAGGTCATGTTAGTATACAAACTTTAAGCGTGGTTATTATGAGGTGGCGCATCAAAAAGCACCCCATATTCATAATAATGTCTTCAGAAGTCTGATGGAGCTAGCGCATATTTCTTTTTCTATTTTGCTTAGGATGCTGACTTGTTCCGAAATAGTGTATCGAACGGCTTCTTTCTGAGGTAGGTTGGTTTCTGAGGAGGTGAGGTGACAAGTACTTGTGTCAAATCTTAAGTCTACTTTCCCCAATGTAATGACAATGATGAATCATTGATTGTCTCACAAAGAAACCCACGGCCAACGTGAGGTGGATCTCGTCAACATTGACGAGCGGTGAATTATGATTCACTGTATAAAAAACAATGGGTTTCAGTTTATATGTATGCTACATAAGCATATTGGCAGTAACTTTAACTTTTCAAAGGTATTTGGTTCTATCTAGTCAATACTAAGTCTTTCTTATCTTTGCTGGCTTAATCGCCAGATGTCAGAGTTCAGTAACTCGGTTAACTCAGTAGTTCAGTACAGGCCTACCATGAACTCTTATAGCGATCCAGTTTAGGACCTAAATTGAACTGGGGCCCTATTTTTGAAAGCGTGACATACCGACGAAAACTATAGACTTTATGTCGCGCATACTATGAGCGGAAATTGTATCTCACATTATTTTCATATGACTTCCAACAAAATTGTGAGAGTAATTTCAAAAATATACAGAATAATTGATCGAATGATTTTTCATTAGACGTCAATTATTCTGTATATATTTGAAATAACTCGTATAACAATTTTGTTAGAAGTAATACGTATGAAAATAATGCAAGACACAATTTCCGCTCATATTATGCGCGATATTATAGTCTATTAGTTTTCGTCGGTATGTCACGCTTTCAAAAATAGGGCCCTAGTTCAATTTAGGTCCTAAACTGAATCGCAATAAGAGTTCATGGTAGGCCTGCTGGCCTTGTTACCGGTTCCAATATCTCCATACAACTCCAGGAAAGAACCGGTACTTTGTACACCGCCAAACTGCCTCGTGTGTATTTTACAATGATTCCAATCCGTAATGGAAGAAATGTGTATAACAGTAACAACAGTGTTAGTCACGGCGGTTGTTAGCCAGCTGTTGTTTTCAAATCCGACTGCCGAATAAGTTTTTGACATAAAACAGCTGAACTGATTTTGGTAAAACAACACGTTAAATAGTCCGCTTTTATGGTCTATGTCGATGGGACGAGTTACATACACAACGGGACGAGTTGAGAATGGGGCAATTTGCGAACGGGACGATTTGATAATTACCAGTACCATTTCCGTTTCCCTCAAATATGCTATTGTGTGGTGACATTGACTCTGAAATGTGTTTGTAACGAGCGGTACCTAATTAAGAACAATGAAAGGATTGCATTTCGAGCATGTGTTGTAAACGTGGCTGTATGACTATGAATGAAGTCATAAGTCGTTACATAAGTAGGGCTGCCAGCTAAATTACGGACCCAAGACAAAAACTTCGGACATTTGTGTAAAATGACTATGTTTTGAGACTTACAAATGGTCAATTTTTCAAAACCCCGCCCTCCAAACTAGGACAAATCCGGGTAACCTGGCCTGGAGGGATGGCAACATTGGCAGCCCTAAACATAAGTTATGTCAATTTTTTATATAGTTTGTAAAATATAGTTTGATTTTTGTGTAAGGTTTTGCTTGATCTTTGTTGCTCTACATCAAGTCAAAAGTGACAGATGACATTATTTATTTTTCATCTGGAGTGACCTTGTATTGCGCGTGTGCGTTACCCTGGCAGGAAAGTGTGTCCTGGAGTTAAGTGAATGGAACCAAAACGTTGTGCGTAGTCTAGTGTACATGTGCCTCTCCGATCATTCGTTTAGAACTTTCCTGCTAGAACGACGTTACCCTAGCAGAATCCTAGATTTCCGTGTTTTTCCTAAACTACAAGACGCACAAAAGTTTTATTCGCGGCACATGTACACTAGACTATGCACAACGTTTTGGTTCCATTCACTTAACTCCAGGACACACTTTCCTGCCAGGGTAACGCACACGTATTGCGCATGCATTAAATTTTTATTAACATTTTTTCTTGGTATTTTACAACTCTTCTTAATGTTTTCAGTGGGGTCCATTACTACATTATTACTCTAGGTTTCTCAACTACACTTGCAAACATACATAATATAGTATGTTTCATCAAAAAAACATCCGTATCTGGCTTGTTATTGAGTTGTTTATGTTATTGACAACACGACCAATCTGTTCATGATAGAGGCGTGGTGATGACGTCAGGTAGAAGGGTGGTTCCTAAAATTGTTCATTTAATTAAACTAGGCAATTTTATGATATTTAAATAGTTTTATGAGTCTTAAATGTATGCTAAGCTTGGCGTGGACAGAGGGAGGCTTATACCCAGCTGTGGGTAGAAGAAAGCTGACAATGATGTTGATGAGTCATTTTTGGTCGAAATTATCATAAAAAAACTTATTCTTGGTATAAATAGTGTGCCGTACTGGCTGATATTAGGTATACGGCAATCGTCATGCGCCCCTCGTCCCGCGCATGAGGTACACCACGGCCTCATAGCTGGTGTTCCCCCGTATTCCTAGACTAACATTAATATGGATAGAAGTTGGTACAGAACAACTTGATATTAACTATGAGTGGCGACTGCTCGCACTCAGACACCCGACCGTACGCCGAGACGGATCTCAATGTAATGAGTCACAGCTCAGTGCGGGTGGCCGGGAACAAGCTCCGCTAGTACGCCACATCCCTCCCTTCTTTTAATGATTTTAATACAGACAAAGGTTGTCAATAAATTTAGTGACCACTAGTATGAAATCAAAATCAAAAGTAACCCTTTACATCAAATTTCAAATTATACAGCATCACAATTCTTAAAGCTGCAAACTACCAGCGTTTCGGAACGACCACTGCTGAGAAGAAACGCCGAAAGAAACTCATTACAGTATTGGTCCCTATTATGTCATTCTGACATGACATGTTTTCTATTTTTTATTTTGATATGTTTTTACATGACGTATAAAGAACGCGAACAATCTCATAGGAATCATATAAATATCTGCATCAATAAATTTCGATTCTCATCTCGCAAATCGGGATCATTAAAATATTCTGCGACATTTCCTTTACCGAAAGTCATTTAGTTTCACAGATTTCAATCTCATCGTAACCAACAAAGTTTAAATTATCAGTCAACATATCCACTTTCCCAACATCGGCCACTTTTCCTTTTTTTTTCTTCTTATGTCTTTCGTACTATAAATTCATCCCCATGATGTCAGAGGTCGATACTAGGTTTTCAGTTAACCGAATTGTAATAATAACCACGTATCATTGTATTTATTTATATGTGGTTTCATCATTTTTTTTTCAAGTATTTTAGATTGGACTACCAGGTTTTGTAGAAATAGTATTCTGTAATAATTACTACAGTTGGAAAATGAACAATGACAACTGTTACAATGTGTCAAAACTTTAAAGAAATGTCAGAAATATTGTTAGTTATTTTAGACAGGAAGGAAATTATGGATCTACATATAGCCGGATCAGCCTATAGATCATCTCTATAAAATACTATACAGATAAGGATTTGCTATCAACAAATCATGATGCGTTGTTTACAAGCAAAATCTGTTTAAAAACAACTAATAATTAATTAATCTAATTTTATCCAAGGATCAGCATTTCTAATCAACTTGGCAATACTGTCACTCTTCTGAGCAACATCTTGTCATGACTGTATAACATATTTTTTTTTTTTTAGTTTTATTTTAGTTTTTAAAGTGATTAATTTTTCTTTATTACAATAATTATATTAATAAATTATATGTAATATTCCTATTATTGTTTATAACAATACATATTCATTGTACTTATTTATGTACCTATCAGCTGAGAAGTGACTATTCCGTATTTCTCCACCAAACTCAATTTGGCAACGAGCTTTTTGTAACTTGCTTATAGCATGCATGTTCAGCATGTAATTCGAGTTTTTAGTAATCTATGTGTATATTTTCTCTACTTTACATATATTATATTACAATGCAACAACATTAATTTGCTAACATTGGTCATCACCAAGATAGCTGTCAGACATATACATGTACCTACAATATTTTTCTAACACATTTATTTTTTAAATAACAACCCAACAACATGGATTTGCTGACATTGGACGTCTTTCCAATAGTTTTATACTCGTAGCTGCTACACCACAATCATTACTTTTCTACCTTTGTGGAATAGCTGTTAAATTTATAACAGTCGTTACTTTATCCGTTATTGTCGTTACTCTTTACGAATTAGCTGTTAACAGTAGGACTCTTTTTTTTTTTTTTTTTGTAGGATAGCATACCACTAGACTCAGGTTGATTGAAAAAAATCATTTGACCCGACCGAGAAATTAACCCGGGACCACACAAGGAGGCTGTCTTTATTGTCCTTACACATTGTTTTATTGTCCACTTTTGTGGATTATTGCTGTTAACAGTCGCTTGTGTGTAGGATGGCACACTACTAGACCCAGGTCGATTCAAAAAGATAATTTGACCTGACCGAGAATTTATCCCGGGACCACACACAGAGGTCATCATTGTCCTTACACATATTTTTTCCTCACAAAACTCACGTATTGTATATTATCAATAAATATAAACTTCAATACCTGGTTGGAAGAACATTATTCCATAGCACATTAGTATTTACTTAAATATCTATAATATTGATTTATTTAAAATTATACTTTGGTTTATAAAGGTAACTTTAGCAATTTAATGCTGATTTCTCGCAATTTAATTGCCAAGCTCGAGTAATTTAATTTATCAATAGTACAAGTAACATTGATTTGATACAATGATCTTAAATATTTTAACTGTGTTGTCGTGACAACTCTAGTGATCATTTTTTATTTAATCCGTCAATGATCTATAGAAAATAACCTCTATCTACACATTTACAATTGGAAATTTTAATTTCTTATTTCTTTCAAACACTTGGTTGACTGGAAGACATCCCTTTTGGGATAAGTCCGCCATTGTACGTCTCTGTTTTTGTTTCATTATGTATAAAGAGTTTACAAACAAACAAAACTAAACTATAGATAGTTTGTTTTTTCATCGTATATTATGGTATTTAGTGCATTAAAGAACAATTAGTGTACTTTGTCCATGCATGTGTAGTACCTACACCTACTTGCTCATTGTTGTACAATTGTGATGTAAATTAATGTAAACATACTCGTATATAAACAACCGAGTGTGCCTTCGTTAATTAAAGTAGTTATAATATTGAAAAGTATCAAAATCGTTAGGTATAAACCAGTTACTGTATTTATCAGGACCGAACGATCATACTAAAATCGTTCGCAATAAATTTAATTCACGTTTTCACCATTGAGAAAATATGAAATTCCTCTAAATAAAATACCATTGTATTTTACAGAGTAGACTGTAAATGCATAATTGAGTTAAGTAGGTACATAAAAATCTATTAATCTATAGAATATTGGTTTCCTAGTGGCTTAAACTTTGTACATGTATATACTTATCGACATATTTTACATATTGTGTTTAAGTACCTATGCTAAGTACTCATTCCTGCATTTATTTTTTGGTACTCGTACTCAAATTCGTCAATTTTCAGGCAGCACTATTGGTTACTTTAGGTATTTCTATTTATTTTACTTATTTCTTATTGAATATACATTACATTATAGTGTACAATACACTTACAGTACATTTCTTACACTTCCAAACTCATATTACAAAAATTGAAGATTTGTTGTTTTTGTTATACTGTAATGAAAATCTTAATCACTGGATCAATTTGAAATTTCTTATTTCATCAGAATTGTACGGTTTCACCGCACATACAAATCGCCCGGTAAGCATTATTACACGAATGCATATTTTTGTCTATCTATCAATCAGTTTACGATTCACCTTCGCACATCATCGCATCGCGTTCGTGTACTCATTAGCATTTAAGTATTTTCGAATACATTTGCTTTTATCTCAGCAGCATCTATTTATTTATTATCTTATCAGCATCAGCTACTCAGGTGTTAACATACAAGAAGGATACATTATTTTTGAATAACAAAGGTTACCCTTATATGCAATGCAAAACATAGGATACCCGTGCAAAGCCGTGATGGGCCGCCGTATTACATAAACCAGTCCTAGCTCCTCGAACATTGGAATCACAGAGAAGAAATACAATGAACAAGTCTCAAACAAACATTCAGTAATGTAAATTGTATACTGGACACATTATAAGTGTTACGGTCAATCATAAGCTGAAATTATACTGGTTAAACATTATATACTTTGAAACCAGATGAATTATTTTAATAATTGTAAAAAAAATTTCTTCTTTTTGTGGATTTTATTGCATCTCGGCAGGTAGTTTGTTTACAAGACTAGCCAAGTTCGAGCTATTTAGTTCAAAGGATTCATATATTTTGAGACTCATATCAAGGCTGATTACCCATAGTTCCTTCTTAAATTGATTTGCGTCTTTGTATTGTTTAAATACCTATTTCTATTTTAATATACTCTTAGTTCAAATTCTGTTGCTTTTTTTTCAACACGATATTCAAATATACATTTTATATGGCTAACACAATGTTTACCTGTAAATAGTACACCATCGATTAACTATCAGTTAATAATATTCATTCTGGTTTGGAACCAGGGAGTCAGGGACACAGGATTTTTCTAGTTCGGGTATCAACCCACCACAATCCCTGGTTGCATTTATATTAAATAATACCGTCTAAGTATTAACTTTAAAGACGAAGTTTTAACTGATTGATTGATTGTGGTGACGAAATAAATATTTTTATTTTCAATAAAATAAACAGGTTTTTTTTTTCTATTCTGAAAATAGCAAAGGTAATCCATACTTTAGAAGATGAAAATTTGAAAATTCGCTGTATCTGTCAAGTGACACGACATCGAGCTTCAAACATTTTTATGGTAAATCGTTAAATGGACAATCGAAGTTAAATTAAAAGTAATTGAGTTATATACTTCGCCCTCAGCAAAATAATCAATCAATTAGTGGGTAATATGATAATCCGTCTTGTGTCCTGCCGGTCCAGCCGATGACCTCAAGATTCGTATCACTGTATTTACGTTTTAACCTGAAGTTTCCACATAAGGAAACCAAAATATGCCTTCATATTTTAAATGTACTGAAAAAACCATTGTTAACAGAATAACTTACATTGTATTAAGCGGCAAGCTACAATAGCTAGGTCATACAACAGCTGGGTGCCGCTCATCATTCGAGTCATTAAATATTACGTGAAATATACATACAATCTGTATTTGTCTTTCATTGTTCAGTACTAAACATTTTCTTTCATATATATATTTTTTTCAAATGAGGGTAATATTCATAACTATCACGGCAACTATGACCAAGCGATAGAGGCAGGAAAATATTGAAATTAATATTTATATAGAAAAGTATTGTTGTTGATTTACTTTTGAGGCGTCTATAGGACTAAAGCCAACAAGGTCATTTTGTATCCTTTGACTGAATTATTGATTAATGAGATGGCTAATAATAGTATACGATATATTAATATTATTTTTTATCTTTGAGGATTCTACCCTCGAATAAGTATCTAATTCTAACGCAGGCGGTAGCCCAGCGATAGGATCATAAAATTAAATTGAATATACCTTCTTCTTTTTTTTTTTTTTTTTGAGTATAAGAATGATAAAAATAAACTTACAAAATCCCATCCTTGTCGACATGTGCCGTACTGGCTGATATTAGGTATACGGCAATCGTCATGCGCCCCTCGTCCCGCGCATGAGGTACACCACGGCCTCATAGCTGGTGTTCCCCCGTATTCCTAGACTAACATTAATATGGATAGAAGTTGGTACAGAACAACTTGATATTAACTATGAGTGGCGACTGCTCGCACTCAGACACCCGACCGTACGCCGAGACGGATCTCAATGTAATGAGTCACAGCTCAGTGCGGGTGGCCGGGAACAAGCTCCGCTAGTACGCCACAAATAGGTAATTTTATGGTAATTTCGACCAAAAATGTTAGCTGGGCAAAGATTGAGTCAATAACTTGATAACTTTGTCAAAATTGTGTTTAATAATGAGTGCGGCAAATGGTGAAGGGCGTGCGTGATAAGAAATCTGGTGATGACGTCAGAATGCGAGTGATTTTTGAAAACAATTAGAATAAAAATCCTTTGTAGAACGTATCAAAAGATTAGATTGCGACCAATGATGAACAACTGTAAAGCAGCGTGATAGAGGCGTGGTGATGACGTCAAAACTCAGGTACCTACTGGCAATAATCTGTTGTGTTTTGATTAGCACCGTGAGATTATTTTTTTTTTTTTTAGAAGGATGGATTTAAAATGATATTACTTAGTACCTACCTATTTTCTTTTCACCCAAGGTTATATTTTAGATATAAGCATTTCTTTTTCAAATTCCGTGGTGGAATTTACATATTTTACAAAGGTATTACTACGATCACAAGAACTAGGTGCTAGTATTGAAGATATATTTTATAGCATAAAGACAGATTACATAAAAAAATATTGTGAATCGATTTAAGACTAAAGCTTTAATCGATTGGACTTGGTATTTGTTTTGTTATATCATTGCTCTTAAAATAACTTGTTATTTGTTTATTAATTTACATTAAATTGTTAAAATAGTTTTGTCATATTGATAATTAGTGCATCTACGAAATATTGTGGTTTCAACAATAATAATATAGAACAATCAATAGAAATCTAACATAGAGCTAGTATGTCGTTTGCATTTTTAGGTGAAGGCGAACTGGCAACGTGAATGGATCGTGTATGCTAAAATAATGTCTATAACGAATGTGATAGGGTTGAATAACGCTTGTAGAGTGGGAGGAAAGAAAGTCGATTGCGTACGGAGGTTTGTGTTATACAAGGGATAATAAACGTAAACATAGTCTTGTATTCGTTAGATATCGCAGTGATGTAAATATAAAGGTAATTTGAGGAAAAAACGTATGATGGATGAGGGGCCTTTGATCTTTAGGGTCTATAGAGCATCAAGGACTTCCGCGCGACCATAGGAGTCCGTTTTGTTAGGGCTAATAAAGTTCCAAAATATATATTTGACCGAGCGAGCGAAGCGAGCGAAGGTCTCTAAATCGAGTTGGGGGCGAAACACATTGTTTGTATGTATGTATGTTTGTACCGCGATAACTGCCGAACCGATGGTCCAATTTTGATGAAATTTGGTAGGCATGTAGGAAATATCAATAGAATTTTCAAGTTCGTTGGGCATCAAAATCGGTTCAGTAGTTTTTGAAATATTAATAAAAATGTCCGCGATTATGTAGCAAACGAAACCATAGCGTGTTCTAACTTTGGATAACGCCATCTAGATTTTATTTAGGGAACTGAATTATGTTAGAAAAGTCGAAATCAGAGTATATCAATAAAAACGCGAATAATAATCGCGAGGTCTAAGTTCGCGGCGAACTACTAGTTAAAAAAAATATATGTCTGTATGTTTGTATCGCGTCACGTAAAAGCAACGGAATGAAACTTGATACGGTTTTTACTGTTGCTTGCTGCAGCTGTTGGCGTGCTTAAAACCTTAGATATTAGCGATGCCGCGTAAGTCTTATTTACTTGAAAGTTCTAGAAATTCAGCAATAATTAATTACTCACAAACAAGGCTCACAAGTCACGGGCACAACCGCGCGCAACATGTAGTATGAATAACTGTTTTATTACTTCCTATGTAGGTGTTGTTTACATACGGACCGACGCACGTTTATCGTCATCCTTTGACATTGTTTTTTTTGTACCGCAAACGTCCTAAATATACGTATTTGTCTAACGGCTTTGACGGAAACTTTGTACAGTCAACAAATCAGACTGATGTTCATTGCGAATTCGTCATTACCGCGTTACCGCCCCGCATGGAGATACAGTGGGCCACGTAGTAAAGTAATTCTGTTATCAATCAATACATATAATAAAACTGTAACTGCTCGGTATATAGGAGTTAGCAAGAAAAAAACTATGAGGGGTCTTTATAGGGCCAATAAAAGCTAAAAAATGTTTTTAGAATTTTTGTCTTTCTGTCTGTATGTTTGTCCGCGCATCACGCAAAAACTACTGGACCAAATTTGATGCGGTTTTCACTGTTGTATTGTTAAAAGTATAACTTAAATCTGGCGTATGTTTTATCTTGATGCGCCGCTTAGAACTAGAGTTACGCGTGGACGAAGTCGCAGGCACAAGCTAGTACACTATAAAATGTGGTATACTTTTGTATTTGGTCCACTTGACAAGCAGTTTACTGTACACAGCTGAATAAGGTTGTAGCACAGAATAAATATAATTTTTTGTAGTGTCATTGGTATTAACTTTTGTCCTACTCCTACTAGTTGTTTATTAGGAACTTCTATTAACTGTTGTCCTACTAGTTGTTATAGAATTGGTGAAGTGATTGAGAGGTTCGAGTGTGGACCAAAGGTCACAGATTGGAATCCTTGTCTGAACAATCTGGCTTATCTATGTATGATAATAATATGATAGTTTAATAGATCACTATTTTGTTGGCATATATTGTTGTAAAAGCCAAATCTGCATACCTAGCTTCCTTCCTAGTAGTGTATAAAAACCAATATTACATCGTCAAATGAATTTACTTCGAAGATATCGACGCTAAAATTAAGCTTAGTTAGATCATTCATTGCAATTAATAGTTACATTGTAAAGTGCATTTGTATGCGCCTCCGCCGCAGCTGCGCTGCAACCGGTGTTGCCATATCACCGACCTATCATCGCGAGAAACGTGACGCGACCACCTTTCGCTTTTCAAGGTGAATTTCTCTAACAGACTCGCGTTAAGGCGAAGCACTATATTCGCGATTATTAATGTGTCAAGTACAGACAAAATATTTTATTTCTCTTTACTTGCTAGACGGCAGGAGATTTCTCCCGTAGCTAGAGTTGATGTGACAATATCCCAATATTGCAAGGACATATTTCTGGATTGACTTTCGACCTGAACCAAGTATTTAAAAGTGCAATTTTGGTACATTTTTATCAGCGGTGAAACTAAGACAGACCCTAACTATATTAACAGGATTCCATGTGTAACGTGACCATTATCTGTGTGTGCGTGTTTTGATTTAAACACGAACATTGCATCAGATGTCAATAACATTTTAATTTCCGCAAAAATGCGAGGTTTCAACTCGAACGGAAATCGCGTAGTGGGGTCAGAATTTGATTAAAAATGAAGCATCTGAGTTGGTTTTAGTGTTCTTCATCTGTTAACACCACTCCATTGTTGACCACGCGTGTGGTTTGAAATAGTTTTGCGGCTAACTTTCACTACTAGCACAGAATAACACTTAATGACACTAGACGCTCACTTCGCTCGCTCACCTCTGCCCGATAGGTGATGAGGGTTATAATAATGCCCGGGCAATTTGATTATTTCTGTAGTTGTTATCACATTGCCCTTGGTTGGCTTGGTTCATAACATATATCGCATTTGACTTGCCCTTAACAGCTTGTGCGGGTCGGGCTGTTGCGGGTTTCACTTTCGCCCGCTTACGTAAATGACGACCTTTTATCGAATACTTACCGATTTTTTGTTTATTCTTCGTTCGTCCCAGTTCGTCCTACACAACAATTTCTCAGGTCGTCCCGAACAATATGTTTCCTGCTTTCTTCCCAATTCTTCATTATGTTTCGAATGAAACTATATTTAAAAACGTTTCAATCAAACAATGGTAAAGGCAAGGAAATATTTATATCACTTATTTTCCTGTTTGTATTGGAAAAACCAGCAGTATAACATAACAATACAGATCGAAATCATCATTACTCCCGAAATGGAGGGAGACCTTTGCCCAGAAATAGCAAGGCGTGAAATAGGTTAAAAAAATTTGGCTACATACCGTAAACTGCTGCAACTTTGCACGGAATTTGACGTTTTTTGCGATTTTCTCGGAACCTATTCATAATTTTGACTCTCAATTGTTTTTAAATGGAAGACAAACATAATGGCTTGCTATTGAGACCCCAAATCTTATTAATTTCCACCAATTTTCTGAATTACAAGGGCTCAAAGTCGTAGGCAAAGTTGTATGTAAAAGACACAAGTTTGCCTAGAAGGAGAATTCGATACTTATTGTATTTATCGTTTCCTTTAATTTTTTTTCGTGTGCATGCGACAACCTACTTGTCCCTGCCAATTTAATCAGTGCAATATACTGTATCATTTTTTTATTACAGCTACTAGGCCAAGTTGTAGCAGGTTCTACAGACTTTCCATACAAAAATGTCATTGACTTTAGGGTTGTCCAAAAGAATACAGATTATTAATAATACTTTTTTATAAAAGAAAAAAACCAGAAGGCTACTTTCATTAAAAAATCACAATTTTTATGCTTCTTGGTAATAATGTCTCATAATTTTAATCAACAATTATTAACAATCTTTTTTTTTGATTGTAGTATAAAAGAAAAGTACTTATACAAAGTGTTGAATCTCTTCTACAATTATTTCTACAAAAAATATTTGAATATTGTTTTACAAATTTACAACGAGCTTCTAATATTACTAGAGGAAACAAATTCTAAAATAAAGTTGTAAGCATAATGTAAGCGAGATTCACGCGAGTGAAGCTGCGAGTAAAAGCTAGTAAACAAAATTTGACAACCCTAGACCCAGGCATAGTTATGTCACTCAAGTTTTCAAAACACTACACATGATTGCCTTCTAATGTTTTTTTGATAAAAAACAATATTTTGCGTAAAAAAACAAGTAATACTAGAAGAAGACAATATTATCCTACCTTAGGCAGTTAATCCTGTGCGAAAACACAGCTTTTTAATAGTTAAAATTCAAAAGTTTTGGAGCGCAAAAAAAATGCAGCCTTACCCACCGATCTTTGTCGCACAACTGACAGAGTATTAATGGAGTTACAATTATAAAAAATGAAAAATATGTTGCCCAAATAATGAATAGTTACTACAGAATGGTAGAAAACGAGAATAAAGCAAGCGAATGCGATATATCGTAATTCAAATGAAATAGGCAAATTTGTGTGTAGTTGGATAAGTTGCAGCAGTTTACGGTACTTCAACTTTCAATACTCGTAGACGTAGATTTTGACCATAATTAATATAATTAATTATATGTGATTGACAAACAACTTTATTTTATAAATCCATACTTCCATACTAATATTATAAATGTGAAAGTTTGGATGTGAGTTTGTGAGTTTGTGAATTTGTGAGTTTGTGAGTTTGTGAGGATGTTTGTTACTCAATCACGCAAAATCTACTGGACGGATTTCGATGAAATTTGGTACAGAGGTAGATAATGACCTGGAATAGCACATAGGCTACTTTTTATCCCGGGAAAAAGCACTGTTCCCGTGGGAAATTCACGCGGGCGAAGCCGCGGGCAAAAGCTAGTATGACATAGTTTTAAAATAACAACTAATAGTACGTAATATATCAAACATCTTATATTAATTTATTAATTAACATACGACATTAAACTTGCTACGTGGTAAAATATAAAAATATCTTGTTATTTTTGACGTCAAAGGCCTTTTAGCGTTCTGTTTAGGTTGCAAAGATGTATGTATGTTTATATCGCGTGAAAGGCAGGGTAGACCTTGAATATAGATGGGATGTTTCCTTTTGTTTGTCACGACGAATTTTGGTACCCTGTGGCTTTGATCCCGTGGGATTTTGGAATACTAGAGCCTTTTTTCCCGGATATAGCATCATGCACAAAAATAATTCTTCAAATTCGATCAGTAGGTTTAGAGATAAGAACACTAAGAACTACATACAAATATAAACTCTCTTTTAATTTTCACGAAAGAACTTAAAATATTTCCAGGTTGAAAACTGCTCCATAAGTTACTTTGTAATTTCTTAACTGTAAAAAATATCCCATGATCAGAAATAAATATTTCAGATACAGGTAAACCTATGAAATTAAAAATTAGCCGTTTGTTTGTATGGATAGTGCGGATTTGACTAAAAACTACCGTGTTGTATATTAATTACATTCGCAAAAAAACTGTCATTGTATGTATATGTGCGCACATTTTAAGTAACTCATTCGTATGACTAGAGCCTTAGATATACTATGCGATGATGCGACTTATAAATTTTCCTTTGTTTTTCAGGTAATAAATATGTTAATCACGACGACACGCATGGTGAGGTACTTCAGTTGTGGTAATGTACTGAACTTTTCTTACTCTTTATACAGGGTGAATTCAAAAACAGCAAAATTCCTATTGGTGGAATACTCATGAATGAGCAACTCATTGTATGGGACCGATTCTGATATCTCAAAAAAATCAGCTGGTCCATACATTTTGGGCGGATAATTGCAACGGCTTTTTTTTTTATTTCAGTGTCAGTCCCAACAAAAAAAGATGCAGATTTTGTGACTAGCGTTTATTACACGACAGCCCAAAAAGGAGTGTTATGTTTTGGGCGTTAATGTATGTGTGAATTTCTTTATTCCACCATTCCTAAACCCCTTGATGTGTAGGCACATGACATGAGTAGTTAAAAATAAGGTTACCTATATTTGACGAAATAAATATTTGATTGATTGATTGATAGATTCCTTACGTTATCCCGGGTATCTTACAAGGCTATGTGACGTCACAGAATTAATATAAGTTGGTGACGTCTAGAACTGCAGACTTTTAAGTTTTGTAAAAATTAATCATGTTTATTACGAATATTGTACGTAACGTATAGACTATTTCTTAACACCAATTTTCTATGTTAAAAGCAACAATACAATTAATTATCACATATGTACAGTGGGTCACATAGAAAAGTATACCACCTGAAATTCGATCTACTATAAAAAGTGGTATACTTTTCTATGTGGCCCACTGTACTATCTATTTGGTCTACTGACTGAATAAAGCGTACAATTAAGTATGTAATACCGTATGTACTGTAATGTTTATTCATTACATAGTGCGTAAACACGTATAGGTTAATAGAAATCGACTTGTATGCTAATACGACCGTTACCTTATAAGTGGTCGATTAAATAAGTAAAACCGAATAGAAAACGGACGAGTCTGAAGGACAAGGTAACCGAAAGTAGGATACATAACCATCTAGATTTTGATCTCTCTCTCAGACTCAGGACTCAGGGTCGTGGTTATATTGAATGAAACACACACAACGACTATCTTAGCAATTGTAATGGAGTGGTTTGCTTATTGCCTTCTCCATTTCACACACTAGTAGTAGGTAGTTGATAAAGGGATCCTTTCATTTCTCATAAGGTTAATAATCATAATATGGTTTGTCATAAAGCCTTCCTCATAATTTTTTTATCATAATATTTTATTCAAATAATATTTATTGTAATAATATTTTTGTAGTCATAATCATAGATTGTCATACAGATTTTTTTTATAAAATGGTTTATCATAATGGATTTGTCATAATTGTTATGGTCATAAACATAGTTTATTTTTTATTTTGTTCATCTTTTATTTTTCTGATGATTTGAAGACATTATGTAAAATTTGATATTTGATTATACTTCAAACACTAGTATAGGTTAGGGTGCGGCGGGGGTGGCCCTTGGGCCACCCCTAAGCCGCGAACATAAACAACAAAAAAACAAAAGCTTAACAAATCATACCTTTTCTCTGAGTGCAACCGTACATTATGAGTTCTCTTTTCTATGTACATTATGAGTATTACTATTATGATTATTTATGTTTATGACAATTGGTATTTATTACAAAACAATTATGTTAAAAAAATTATTACAAAAAAAAATATTATAATTTTAATTTATATTAATTATGATTATGTGAAAAAACATTATTTCGAACTATATTATTACAAAAGTTAAAGAGGGTTGGAGACAGCGCGTCCCCTTGCTTTAAGCCAGTAACCACCTCAAACTCTTCAGACAAATCTCCGCCCACCCTGACCCTCATCTTACTCGTTTTAGTCGCGGCCACAACCATTTGCACTAATTTCTCAGGTATTTCAAATAATCGGAGTATGTTATACAGGGAAGCCCTGTCCACGCTATCATAGGCCTTCGTAAAATCTACGAAGAGAGCGTGAATAGTCTGCGCGTATTCCCATTTCTTCTCCATAATTTGTCTTAACAGAAATATCTGATCAACAGGGCTTCGGTTACGGCGAAAGCCGCACTGGTAGTCACCAAGGATGTCTTCTACGTAAGGCTCTAATCGACCCAGTAAGACGTAGGAGAAAATCTTATAGGCTGTAGGTAGCAGCGCGATACCCCTATAGTTGAAACACTTTCTTCTAGATCCCTTCTTGTGAATGGGGCATATCACCCCCATATTCCATTCCAGTGGTTGACATTCCTCCCTCCAGATCTTACAGATGGTTTGGTATATTTTTGTTTGCACAGCTATCCCCCCGTATTTCCAGACTTCCCCCGGTATCCCATCTATTCCTGGGGATTTATTATTCTTTAGCCTCTTAGTGGCTTTCCTGACCTCCTCAAAACTTGGTGGTTCTATCTCCATATCACAGTTCTCTCTGTTTACTACTAGGACATGATTTTCGATAGGTGGGCAGTTCAGAAGTTGTTGGAAGTAGCGCCGCCATTCCGATTTCTGTTCCTCCGGGTCAGAGATAAGATCTCCGTTATCTCTTTCTAGTATCTGTGTATCCTCTTTAACTTGGTGCTCGAATACGTCATCAGAAAAGTATTATCGCATGAGGGGGGCATCGAGTTAAATGGAAAACATAAGGTCATTGGATATGCCGACGATCTGGCTATCCTTGCTAGTGATCAGAAAGACCTGAAAGCCATGGTGGAAACGCTGGAGAGAGAAGGTGGAAATGTGGGTCTTACAATTAGCCGCGAGAAAACAGAGTACCTCAAAGCTAAAAGGTATAAAAATGTAAGAACCCACAGAGAAGACCTACAAGTCGGCCAAACCACCTACAAAGGTGTTGGGAAATTTAAATATTTGGGCTGCACTATAACAGACACCAACCAAAGGGAAGACGAGATTGATGCCCGAGTCCAAAATGCCTTAAGATGCTCGGCAGCCCTCCACAAAGTGTTAGCGTCCAAGCTCATTAGCAGGAAAACTAAAATCCGGGTCTACAAGACGGTCATAAGGCCAATCCTAATGTACGGCTGTGAAGCTTGGACTCTGACACAGAAGGAGGAAAATAAGCTCCTGGTAGCTGAGAGGAAGATATGGCGGAAAATCCTGGGACCAGTTAGGGGGGAGGATGGCAGCTGGAGGCTAAGAAAGAACAAAGAGGTAGAAGAACTAGTGGCGGAGCCCGATATTATGGGCGAAACGAAAGCAGCAAGGCTTCGATGGCTCGGCCACGTGGAGAGGATGGGAGAGGATCGCGCAGCTAAAAGAGCGTATAAGGGACGACCAAGCGGGAAACGACCTGTCGGCCGGCCCAGATACCGCTGGAGGGATGAGGTCCTAAAAGATCTGGTGGCCCTCCAAAGAGCCGACTGGCAGGAAGTAGCGCAGAACAGGAAGGAATGGAAGCTTTTAGTATCGGAGGCCAAGATCCTCTTTGGGTCGTCGAGCCATCGAAGTAAGTAAGTAAGTATATTATTACAAATATTTTTATGAGAATCATTAGAGACCCGTTGATAAATCATCAACCAGAGTGCAGGTTTCCTCACGATGTTTTATTTCACCGGAAGATTTCCTTCTAGATTTTAATATGTGAGGTCTATAGTTAGAATCCTGGCGCTGGACAGACAGAAAAGACGGGACGCAGACGAGTAAGCATCCTGCCTGCGCCCTGTCTGTTCTATATGTTTTGCGTCGCAACGCAACGTGTCTATACATTTTGTATGAAAGGGACGCGGGAGAGACAATGTCCGGTCCGCGCCACGTCTTATGTCTTGTCTGTCTGTCCAACGCCAGTAGCCATGGCACATAGGTATTTTTCTTTGACATAGAAGCAACACGGCCGGCGACGTGGAGGGAGGTCCATGTTGCTCTACATTGCTTAGTTTTAATTTGTGCTATTCGTTGACCCAAGGCCTAAACAATATATATATATATAACTAGCTTTTGCCCGCGGCTTCGCCCGCGTGAATTTCCTACGGGAACAGTGCTGTCTCCCGGGATGAAAGGTACCCTATCTCCTTCTCCGTACTTCTAACTATGTGTATGCGAAATTTCAAAGAGATTGGTTCAGAGATTGGTTCTATGGGCCTCATAAGAAGGCTCAAGGTCACCCAAAGGGCGATGGAGCGCGCTATGCTCGGAGTTTCTCTGCGTGATCGAATCAGAAATGAGGAGATCCGTAGGAGAACTAAAGTAACCGACATAGCCCGCAGAATCGCGAAACTTAAGTGGCAGTGGGCGGGGCACATAGCTCGTAGAACAGATAGCCGTTGGGGCAGAAAAGTTCTCGAGTGGCGACCACGAACCGGAAAACGTAGTGTTGGCAGGCCTCCCACTCGGTGGACCGACGACCTGGTGAAGGTCGCGGGATGCGCATGGATGCGGGCAGCGCAGGACCGGTCGTTATGGAAATCCTTGGGGGAGGCCTTTGTCCAGCAGTGGACGTCTTTCGGCTGAGAGAGAGGTTCAGGAAACAGAGCGTGAAGAGGTAACAAATAAACAAACTCACTTTCGCACTTATAATATTAGTTAGGATTAGGATTCTTCTGTTACTGGCTGACTGAGTGACTGAACTACAACACACAGCCAAAACTAGGGCGTAGGAAGCTGGCGTGTTGGTTTAGAGAGTGTTGGGGTCGTTGGGGAGCACTAACAGAGGATTTTTTGATATTCCCACGGGAACAAACTTCCGGGCCCATGCTTGTATGTATAGAAAGAAGAAAGAAAGAAAATTCTTTATTCGGCACAAAGAAAAAAAAACAATTATTCTTATACTGGCATAATTTCTTTATTTCTTTAAAATTAGGAACTCACTGCACTGACAGTTGCCCAAGGCGTGCAGTGAGCTAAGGTTACATTAATAAATGGATAAATAATGTATACAAACATTAACAAATAGTCTTAAATTTATTAAAAATATCCACATATGGTAATTGAGCAACCAGGGCGTTGAGCAGAGATACGGCTAGATTTGTGGGTACGTACAGAACTATGATATAATCTTATTAGTACCTATAAAAGTAAAGGTTACAATTAGAACACTGCCGAAAAGGTTATAGCCAATAAATAGCTCAGCTTTATGTATACTATAAACTGAAATGAACGTCGATTGGACCAATGTTACTTGTACTATTATGTATTCTGTGCCAATGTGTAAAAGCGATATTAATGTTCTATACTTTATTTAGTATCCAATAATACTTCCAACTAATATTATATGAGAAAGTTTGTAAGAATGGATGTATATTTTGGTGACTCATCAACGCAAAAAGTACTGGAAGGATTTTGATGAAATTTGGCACACGGGTGGAATGAAACCAGGAATAACACATAGGGTAACAAATCCCGGAGGTAGTCCACTTAGAGCACTAATCCGAATAGCACAAACGCGAACAGCACAAGGCCTTGTCCACGAACAGCACAATTTAATATTTTGGCATGTGCTGTTCGTGGATTCTAATTTTTATTTTATTTTGGTCCACGAACAGCACATACAACTATTATACTTATATTATGTATATTGATTTGTAAATACTGTTGGAACATAGTGTTGTCTGCTGAATGTGTTATATACAGAACGATATTATTTTTCAACCGACTTCCCAAAAAAGGAGGAGGTTATATGTTTCGATGTATGTATGTTTTTTTTTTATGTATGTTCGCCGATTTCTCCGCCTACAGTGGACTGATTTCCGAAATTGTTTTTTTATTCGTAATGGTATATACCCAAGTTGGTCCCATTTTAACCACGTCAGAATTTGTTCGGTAATTTTAAAGATACCTAACAAAATATAAAAATACCAACATTGCATTATAGAGCAAAAGCCCGCGATAGCATGCCCTTCCTTATTTTATTAAAACTAAAGATTTTCTGTGTATGTTCCCAACATAGAAATAGCGATTAGCGACTATAAAAGTTGGATCATGATTACTTAGGCAGATTATTTGTAGCAATAACATTTAAAGTGGTAACTCAATTTCCTTAAAGTAAAGTTTTTTAAAGATTTTATTTCTAATAATATAAGAAATCACGCCATCCATTGCCAGGCAATTGGTGCAGATATAAACCCCTGCTAGACATTGTAACTTTACTAAATTATAGTTATATTTGTTTTATTATAAAAGCTGAATTTAATATTAGTTTGGAAGGCCCCAAGGGTGCTTTTTATACCTATAAAAATCATCCTTGCTATCCATATTACCTACATAAGCAACTAAGATCCAAACTTCATACCTAGTCGCTAATATTTTTTACCCGTATATACCACGCAGAGAAACATTTAGCATTTTTAAAATAAGGAAGGTTTGGTCGTCGCGTGCTCACGGTCTATTTATGTGCCAAAAATAATAGACAATTTGACATGTTCTGACATTTCAAATCAAACTGACATAAAAAGTTTCGAATTCTTATTCTTTATTTTCGGCCACCAGTGAAAGAAAAGTTTAAGTTTTTATTAAAGAAAATGAAAAGATAGTAGAAGCACTAAAAACACAGAAATATTTTTTTTTTATATTTATTTTACTATTATTTGTCTGTGACTAAAAATGATAAAATAAAACTTTTTTCCAAAAAAGTGAACCGACTTCCATCATAAAATTAAAAATCATGTAATAACAATAAAGAAAAATGTATTAGCATGCTACCTACAGAATGAGGTGAAGTCGGTGCCAAATTGAATATTAAATAATCTAAATTAACATTAGAATCATGTATATATACAAAATGCCTAGCTAAACAATTACATAGTCCTGCACTTGGCACCGACTTCACCTCATTCAGTAGGTAGCATGCTAATACATTTTTCTTTATTGTTATTACATGATTTTTAATTTTATGATGGAAGTCGGTTCACTTTTTTGGAAAAAAGTTTTATGCTACTAAATGTCGCCTAGACATATTTAGTATGTACCAACGAAAGTATGTGTAATTAATAAACGATCAAGTGATGTTATCGATATCTTTCATTTGATATCGTCCTGTATAAGGAACATATTAGCAGACAGCACTAGGTTCCAACAGTATTTACAAATCAATATATATAAGCATAATAGTTATAGACTTCCGTTTCCGGTGCTGTTTCGTAAACATCGAAGTGACAATCGCTCCAGAAAAATATTGCAAACAAATACATATCTCCTGATTTCCCACCGTTACGTTACATCCAAACAGCGATCAAAGTGAGAATAAGTGACTGTGATAATAAACACTGCACAATAATTGGATTTATAGAAGATCACGGACGAAAACATTGAGGAAAAAATTTGAGGTTAGAATACCGTTAGTACATTCAACTCATAGACAATATTAGTATCTGTCAGACTGACCGCCACTATCAAGTGTCAACAAAAGATCTGTCATTGTCAAGTGTCAACATAAGATCTGTCAGCGTCATCTGTCAGTCAGTCACTCCGTACAAGTGTTGTCAGGAAAGTAAATAAAAAAAATTCCATCGACATACACTTTAAGATGGAAGAACAATTTCAACTTTTATTCGATAAAATGAAAATCGAAATGAAAAATCAAACAGAAGTATTAACTAACACCATAATGGAAAAAATGGATGAAAAATTAAAACCTATTTTAGAAGAAAACAAAATATTGAAAAATAAAATAAATAACTTAGAGAAAAAAATAGAATATCTGCAAAGAGACAAGAAAAATAAAAATTTGATAGTACACGGATTCAAAGAAGAAGAAAAATCAACTGGAGAGCTGCTGAAGAATTTAAAGAAAGTTCTTTCAGATGAACTACATTTATCTTTAGAAGATTGGCAAGTAGATAAAATCTACCGTATTGGGAAAAAAGGTAAAAGACCACGGCCTGTACTATTGTCACTAATTAGCGAATGGAAAAAGAACGAGATTTTACGAAACAAAAAGAAACTCAGAGAACTATATATAACTGAAGACTACTCAAAAGAAGTTTTAGAAAAGAGGAAGAATCTACAACCTTTATTACAAGAAGAAAGGAAAAGGGAATTTCGCCTACATAAAATATGACCAGCTCATAGTAAAAGAAAACACAAACACCAATGATAAAAGGAAAAGAGAAATATCTACTTCCCCACAAGAAAATTTTCAACCGAGAAAACAACAAAATTTAACCTCGTCTTCTAACAATAGGAAAAATGCATTTGACATGATGCGGATTCGCTCTAATTCTTTGAGTAGCTCAATTTCAAACAAACAATAGCAATTAGCCACCGGAGAACAGAGGCACAACATACATAAAAAACTAATCCAAACAAAAGAAACACATCACCCTCCCCAAGCCGACTGGTCATCGTGGGGGAAAATGACCAAGACCCTCTAAGGACAAATAAATCGGATTTATACATAGCTACTTTTAATGCTAGATCACTACGAACTACAGAAAAACGTCATGAATTTGAACAAGCAATAGCTGAAATTAAGTGGGATATAATAGGAATAAGTGAAATGCGACGATACGGCGAAGGGATAGTGGACTATGGAGATTATATCTTATCCTATAAGGGTGAGACAAAAGGACAGTATGGGGTTGGTTTTATAATTAAAAAGAATCTTGCACACAGAATAGAAGAAATAAAAGGTGTATCAGAGAGAATTACTGTCTTGAACATAACACTACCCATAAACAAAGAGGAAAAATGGTCTATCATACAAGCTTACTCACCAACAGAGTCTAAGACAAAAGTAGAAATTGCCAAAATTGAGAAATTTTATGAAGATCTAAAATCAACTATGCAGAATACCAACAGAAATGTTATAGTTATGGGAGACTTCAATGGACAGATAGGAATGTGTAACAACAGCGGAGAAAAATATACTGTGGGTAAATATGGACGAGGTGTAAGAAGCAAGAATGGTTCAAGATTAGTTAACTTCGCTCTTGAAAATAAACTAAGGATCCTTAACAGTTTTTATAAGAAAAAGGAATCCAAAAGATGGACATGGATCACCCCAAATGGGCTCCATAAAAACGAAATAGATTTCATTATGTCTAATAATGCCAAAATTATCCATGATGTATCAATAATTCAGAATCTTAATTTCCACACAGATCATAGAATGGTTCGCGCTAAACTAACAGGCACACCAGTTAAAACAAATAGAAGATATCAACATAATAATTCAGCTATTCTATGTACTGGTAACAGTGATAAACTCATTAATAAGTTACATGAATTAACAGGAAAAGAAAGTGAGGAAATATTATCAGTTCAGGAAAAATATGATAGATTTGTCAACATACTGAAAACAGAAACAAAGAAAGTAAATTCAGACAGAAAAAGTATAATATCGGATGAAACATTTCAGCTATTGCAAGAAAGAAAAGAACTATTACGCGGTAAAGAAAAGAGGAATAACCGCACTAAAATATCTGAGCTTAGTAAAAAGATAAACGAACATATTAGGAAAGACATGAAAGTTAAAAGACAAAATACATTAAAGAAATACATAGAAAAAAACAGGTGGAATTAAAAAGGCTATTAAAGAATTAAATACGAAAAAAGATTGGATGGTAAAAGTAAAAACTAAATTCAACAATTATACACATAAAAGGCCAGATATATTGAAGACTGCTACTGACTACTATCGAAACCTATATGAAAGCAAGAACCCAAATCTAGTCCCAAGAAGTATAACAGACTCTGAATCAATTCCCAATATACTAGTAGAGGAGACAATAAGGGCCATCGACACACAAAAGAAAGATAAGTCACCTGGGGCAGATCAGATAACGAATGAACTCTTAAAATGTACTGTCTTGGCGATCGCTCCAATTTTAACGAGTTTATTCAATGAGATATTGGAGACTGAAGCCATACCCGCAGACTGGACTAGATCCATAATAATATTGCTCCATAAAAAGGGAGATAAAGGAGAAATAGGGAACTACCGACCTATCAGTTTAATGTCCAACATATACAAGGTTTTTTCCAAAATAATTTTATATCGAATCACTCAAATTCTTGATGAGAATCAACCAAAGGAGCAGGCTGGTTTTCGCAGTAAATATTCCACCGTAGACCACATTCATGTTTTAAGACAAGTTCTCCAAAAATACAAAGAGTACAACAAAACATATTACCTAGGATTTGTTGACTATAATAAAGCCTTTGACTCCTTAGAGCATGAATACATCTGGGAAGCACTAGAAAGACAGGGAATACAAGGGAAATATATACGGATACTTAGGAATATATACTCAAAAAGTACTGCCCAAGTCAAACTAGAAATTACAGGAGAAGAGTTCCCAATAAAGAGAGGCGTTAGACAAGGGGACCCTATTTCACCAAAACTGTTTTCAGCAGCACTAGAGATAATATTCAGAAACCTAGAATGGGATCAGAATGGACTAAATATAAACGGTGAAAAACTAAATCACTTGCGTTTTGCAGATGATCTAGTATTGTTTTCTGAATGTCCCAAGAAACTAGAGATAATGCTACAACAACTATCAGATGAAAGCGCAAAAGCAGGACTTACAATGAATACAGCTAAAACAAAAGCTATGACTAATAGTTCACAATCCTATAACATCACTGTAAACTCGGAACAAATAGAATTTGTACAAGAATATAATTACTTGGGACAGCTTATATCTCCTAAAGACACTATGCAAAAAGAAATTGAAAGAAGAATAGCTAATACCTGGAAAAGGTTCTGGTCACTTAGTGAAGTTATGAAAAATAAGGATATGCCTATGAAGGAAAAAAGAAAAGTATATAACATGTGCATTTTACCTTGTTTAACCTACGGTTGTCAAACATGGGCGCTAACAGAACAACAAATGAACAAAATAAATGTATGCCAAAACGGAATAGAAAGAAGCGTTATGAATGCAAGGAGAAGAGATAAAGTAAGATTAGACAAAATAAAGAAAACAACTAAATTTAAAGAAGCTAGAATAGTTTGTAGAACACTAAAATGGAGATGGACAGGACATATGTTAAGAGAAAAGATAGAGAAATGGACTAAGCGTATTACGGAGTGGTACCCCAGGTGTGGGAAAAGGAGCCAAGGGGGACAAGCGAAACGCTGGGAAGATGATCTAAAACGCGTAGCTGGTAAAGAATGGACTAGAATTGCAAAGGACAGAGATAAGTGGAAGATCCTAGAGGAGGCCTATGTCGAAGGACAAGCTGTTAAATAAAACTAACATTTCCATAAATATATTATTATTGTAAACTACATTGTAAACTATACAGCAATAAAGGCTTATTTTATTTTATTTTATTTATTTATTTTTAATAGTTATATGTGCTGTTCGTGGACGAAAATAAAATAAAAATTAGAATCCACGAACAGCACATGCCAAAATATTAAATTGTGCTGTTCGTGGACAAGGCCTTGTGCTGTTCGCGTTTGTGCTGTTCGGATTAGTGCTCTAAGTGGACTACCTCAAATCCCGGGAGCAAAGCCCCAAGGCGCAGCCGCAGCTGATATATCATGTAAGACAGGAGGTCACGCGCAGTGTAGCACGAGCAATTCACTCTTATCAGACGTTAACGTTATATATTTATTATATGTATGTATGTATACCTACGTATTTTATTATGGCTGTTATCAGAGCAATGTGTGCCGCTGCCCGCAATTTCCTATTTTCGTACATTATTCGTGCAATTGTTGTGTTATTTGAATAATGTTTACGATCTAGATCTCAGTGTTTACTTACAACATTGTACGGTTGAACTGTAACCAATTGTACGGTTGAATTGTTGCAGCAATCTTCGGACATTATCTGAATAATATGCCTTTCAAAAAAGTAGATCATGGTTTCTTTTAAAGAAATTTTCATTAAATACTCCATAGTACGTAAAGCCGGACGTCCACCGCTACCTATAAGCACTAATATTAGCTCGCATAGTTTTTCTATGTTACAACAACAAACGCTTCGCGGTTGACGCACATACCTATATGATGATGAGATAGTTGAGCTAAGTTAGCTTGGACTCGGTGGATGTTCGGCCTAAGTATGTACGCAGCTATCACATTAGAGGCGTACGCGCACACCTTATGTAGCCGATGGTGGCTCGTTAGAAACCGCATTCCACTTTTTTCCCTGACTGTACATAACACGAGGCAGTTGTTTGAACTGGATCCTTCTACAAGAAACTAAATGACATTTTTGTTCTTTTTCTTGGATTAATTATGAAAGAGCAGGATCTACGATTTTTTCGAACCGGGGCAGAACCTTCGTATTGGCGCCCCCTCTCGCGGGACCATAAAAAAGAACCCTTTCGATTTTGTGCTTAAAATCAAATAGAATTCGGAGTAAAATCGCAAGGAACTTCGTACATAGCGTTGATGGCCTCACCCCTTAGATCCGGGGCTGTACAGGAGATCTATTATAATAGCACCCTATATCCGATCCGCCAATAAAGAACAGTGTTTTAATTTTAGGTGCTTTATTCGCGTGAACTTTATAGGTCACTTGTCCTTTATAATACTAGACCCGTAGCAAATATGGCCGCGCCAGCTAGACTCGTAACCTTTCAAGACTAGTGGTCTTTTAAACGAGTTACAACTACCGCCATCAAGCGGCAGTAGTCGTATACACACACACCTGTAAATAGAAACTGAACAATCAGCCAGTGTACAGGTTTCCTCACGATGTTTTCCTTCGCCGGAAGCATGTGGTGGTCGATGAAAATGACCGTATGTTGAACTATGGAAACTGTGGAACCAACTTCCTGCGGCGGTGTTTCCGAACCGATACGACATTGGAACCTTCAAAAAACGAGTCTTCATCTTCTTGAAAGGCCGGCAACACTCGTGATACCCCTTGTGTTGCAATAGTCCATGGGCAGCGATGATCGCTTACCATCAGGCTTATGTTAATTCTGTGCATCAGGTGACTCGCTTGCTCATTTGCCGCCCTGTTTTTTTTATTATTTAAATTAGGTTCGCCAACTGGCTGTGCAACACACATGTTTATAGGAATATATTTACAATCAACCAAGTTGTCAGCCTTCTAGGAGCGAACGCAGCATGCACATTAGTGTTTGGAAAATTCACATTTCATTCTTCAGATTACGTTTTGAAAGCAAACAAGTTGTTCACATATCGACGTGGTTTATTGATTGCTTGATTTATAAGGTTATTCGGCCATCATCGTTATAAGACGGACTGTCTCCGTAAACGCACCAATATTGGCCGTCCCACTTTCTGCCACTTAATCGACGTCTCCTATTAGCCGTCTGGCCTTACTATCAACTATGTGTGTCGATGCGTTTCACGCAAGTCTAGACTGCAACTAGGCAATATGCGCTAGGCATTCTAGGCTCCAGCATCGCGGTAACCCGGTGGCCCGATTGCACAGTTGCATTGCCGCACGTTTTTGTACGCCCGCAGCCGCCATGTTGTGCGTTTACGGAGTTAGTCACAATTGTGTCTAATTATTAGTTTGTTGTTTTGATTTCACGATGCCTGTTTACGTTGAATACGTTATTTTTATGGTCAAAATTACCCGCTTTCTCCAAAAAAATTAGTCATGTTACTTACGTTACGTAGTAACTTATTAGTAAACTGTGACATTACTTACAGTGACCCTATCCAAGAGAATGGGTTTGTATTAATTTTCTTATTTTAATTTTGTCTTCCCTGCTTCTTCTGCCTTCTGTATTTGTTATGTACAGTCAGCATAGACTGACTGACTTAACCTGACCCCTCTTAATCTCTGCAGCTATCTGTACCTATCTCTTTTCGTGCCGGTTGACTGGAAGAGATCCCTTCATGGGGTAAGTCCGTCGTTGCACTTACTGCTCTGTATTTTGTTTCTTTTACTTACTGCTTGTTTTACTTGTGCAATAAAGTTATCTTCATCAAACAAACAGATTTAGAAGTTGCGAGCCTGCCGAGTAGCTGCAGTGTTTGCACTTGCACCGACGTATCTTACAAGTTGCTCGCACGTGCGAGTTACAAAAACTTACGGTATCTTTATAAAAGAAAAATATTTTTTGTTTTCCCTCGCCAGTTGTTGTTTACTGTAAGGTCAGTAGCTCGCAACTAAACCATCCGTTAAATTGCTGTTTTGTGATTGTGTATATAGCCAATAGCTTCATTGTTAGATTGTGGATATAGCCAATAGGAGGAATGCAAGCGGATGTTAGTACTAAAGTCTGATAGTTTAGAAATCTTTTGGAAAAGGAATTTATGACAACCAGCACGAATTCGTAATATTTTGTGATTGTTTTGGTACAGAGACATTGATGACAAAACAATTCAAATTAAGACATCTAAGAACAACATCGAGTACCTACTACTACTTACTCATTCCTAAAACACCAACTATGCTACAGAGATTCCTAAAAAAAGTTAAAGTCTTTCCACCGAGCCACAATTCAACAATTTGGTAGGTACTTGGGTAGAAAAATACTATGAATAGCACATAGGGTACTTTTAATCCCGAAATTCCTACGCGTGCAAAGCCCCGGGGCGCAACGCAACTAGTCTCTTCCTAGCCTAGTCTTGTATCCTGTAAATAATAAGATAATATTGTAATAGAAAACCCACAACAGCGTTAGCTACGACATTTTTTGCATTGTACCAAACTGCATTTACATGAACTTAGAACAAGTGATAATATATTTATACGAGTAATCGGTTATCTAACAAAACATAATATTAGAGTGTATTTTTTTTTTAATATGTTTAGAAGAATTTTAATTTTTTTTGAAATATATTTAGAAGAATTTTACAGCTCGCTTTTTATCGATGTTGAAACATAACATAATCAGTAACTGGAAAAATCTTGCGCACAAAATTCGAGATCAGAGTAAAATTTTGCGATTAAAAAAATATTAAGAACTATAACCGTGCACATGAAGCGCCCTTTGGATTTAAATGGAATACGCTCGATGATGACCAACATCCACCAATGGAAACCAAGAACCAGGTTTTGCATTTTATTCGGAAAAGATTGACACATTCCGGCTACTAAACTGTGTAGCTAGGTACCTTGGTATCTACTAAGTCGATGCAAACTAACACAGCCTCGGAAAAAACAGTGTCTGACATCATAAAAAACTAATAAAGCTACATTGTGTGATGCCAACGACCCTAGGTATCCTAAGATCTTATTTCATTCAGATCACCCGTGTCGAATGAGAGGTTGCCGACCCCGTTTCGTAGTATCTCGAAACCGATCATATTGAGCAATGCATTCTAATTTGGTAACTGAAGGTTTGGAAAGAAACTTGATGATGGAAATAAACGTGAGTAATAGAAAATGTACTTGTGTTTTTATCCGGTTGCGAAAAATACCGGGAATAGCACATAGGGTACTTTTAATCCGGAAATTCCCACGGGAACAGAGCCCCGGGCGCAGCTAGTAAATTCGAAGTCAAAGTCAAAAGTCAATCCGATCGTTCATAGTATCTATGCTTTAGCCAGAACGAACCACAGACGAAGAATATAAACAGATAAGTAAACAAATGAAGAAGATTGATGAGCTGACGTAGTTGAGATAATACTATAGAGGAATATTCTTGGCCGTGTCAAAGAAATGGATGGATTGCATCAGCGCAGATTTTATCTATGATTCAACACAGACGTATTAAAATCACATCCTTATCTCCTAATTTCTAGGTAATACTGATCGAGTGTGAAGATGCCTGTGATCGGAAGATCCCCGATTCTAATCCTGCTGCTCCATTAAATTGGCAAGGAGGTGGTTGTATTTGAAATTTACTAAATGTCAAGAATCTGATTTTGGTGGAACCCACACACACTCGCGCCGACTTGACCTCAGGGCCGTATGTTCTGTGCATTTGTATTATAATCGATAAGTAATCATGAAACTATTTGAATATAGATTCAAATCAAAAAGAAAAAAAAGAATCAAAAATTAAAAAATAATTATTTCATGCCTTAACACCAGGAGTTTGAAAGTATACGTGTAAATTTGGTGTGAACTGGCGTGTAATAATGGATTAGCAACTAGATAATGATTGTTTGTTTCGCGCCACGTTACCGTGTTAATGTGTTGGCAAATATTGCTTCGCCTTGTTAGCAAATAGAATATGTGGTGAATGAAACAGTTCCAGAATAGACACAAAATTAATTAATGGTATCCGTCAACCAAAATTGGACGGAAAGAAGAAGGAACGGAGGCCTAAATATAAATAGGAGAAAAGAGGCGTTCTTGAAACTATTGAAAGTAGAAGAGGGAAAAGTTAGGTCACTTGATACGACACGAGAAATATCATAGAAGAAAAGGTAAAAAGAAGAATGAGATGAAGACGCAAGAATGAGAAACAATAGGAATTCTTAAAACTATTGAAAGTAGAAGATGGAAAATGTAAGGTCACTTGATACGACACGAGTAATATCATAGAAGAAAAGGTAAAAAGAAGAATGAGATGAAGACGCAAGAATGAGAAACAATAGGAATTCTTAAAACTATTGAAAGTAGAAGATGGAAAATGTAAGGTCACTTGATACGACACGAGTAATATCATAGATGGAAAGTTAAAAAGAAAAAGGAACCCAGAAAGTCCACAAGATGTGTTACAGGAGGCAAATGAAAAAGTTTACTTCGTTTGAAGAAGTGAAACAGCAATGGAGAAGATAAGGAAGGACCTCCACTGACAAGAGCCTCGCTCTAAATTTGATGATAACAAATTTGATGATGATTATACTCATAATTTTAAATTAAGCGCTATTACAGGCTTACAGCTGCATAAAGGATCCATTCAGGGTAACTTGAATGAAAATTTTGACTTATGGTCCACCTAGACCAAAGGTCCGACTAGCAGAGAATTCAATAGCTTTAAGTTCACTTATTTTAATTCGTGCGATACAATTGTATATAAATAAACATAACTTGTATGCTTGAAAGTCAATTACTCAGTCCTTATTTATTTTGCCGTGATTGTTTATTTTGATGCCTTCTTACATCACATTTGTTTCTATCTCATCAACAACTTTAATAAGTTCATTTAACTGCGTAATAAGTTCATTCTTTACTCTCGAGATATCTTTGCTTTGACCGACTTATGCCAAAAGAAAACATGTATTGAGAAATTGTATATTTCAATCGTGCCGGATAGTATTAGTTTCGGATTACAACAGTATTTTTGGAGGCCATTGACCCTTGTTGGGTAAGCGGTCAAGGTCACATAATTATAAGCTGTCGATGTCTTTTCAAAGTTTAAAATTGATTTGAGCTATGGTCATTTTGTATTGCTGCAGCACACATATGCATAGCTTGTGTGTTATGAATTATTATGTTCTTTTATTGGTGTTACTGTCTTATTGTTATTGTGTGTGTGTATACTGTGGCTACAAATAAAGATTTTATCTATCTATCTGATTTGGCCATGTACAGTCACAATCACAAGAAATAACATATACGTTGTCACATACTCTTTACTTTTTTGGTTAACATGTTATTCTCATGTACATTACAGTCCAAATTCATTGCAAAGTCACCCCTTTTACATGCCTATTACGATCAGATTGCAAACTTCATAAGGTGTGAGATATTAGGTTAGAAGTACTGTTGACGTCGCGTCAGTTGCAATTGCAACTGGAAATCCGTAGTTTCTGCTTACTGTGCAAAACAGATGTAGTATTAATTAATATGTATGTACTGTACGTATATTCATACGTCAATGAATAATGAAAATGTATGATTAAATACTCAAAATTAATTCAGTAGATGCAGAATTGTTAAAATGTTGTTGCGTAACGTAGTTACTCATCTAAAATTTTCCGTTCATGTAGCTATTTCATAATATTTTCGTCCATTCATATGCTGTAGTTTAGTCAATACAGTCAACAGCTCATCAGCCTGCCCGAATCCATCCATGAAAATTCGGCGTTATTACCGCTGCCTAGAGTAGAGATGCATTCTGGGGGTAACTAGTCGTGCAAGTCGTCGTGATGGACAAGTCTTTATATCGCTATTGAGTTTTCCGACACCTAACCCTGAAAGATCCTATTTTGGAGATCGTCGACCATACAGGATGATATGACGCGAAACTATATGAACTTAGTACAGGCACCTGACAGTGATAAGGCAAAGGAGAGATCCTTGGGAGATCCCATTTGTCCCAGCTGCTGTCAGGAAGAAAAGGAAATCAGTTTTCACCTTGTGCCAGAATGTCCTGCATATGCTGCAGCCTGCAGTGCAGATCATGAGCTCAGATATCCTATCTGATAGTGACCTTAGCCTCTTACTATTTACTTGTAAGTATTAAAAGGCTGAGTGTATTCTGTGCCTTAGCGTCATGACATTAGGGCAGATATTGCCTGTATTCAGTAGTTTAAATTCTGTAAAGTCACTGGTCAAGTTGGTGGATCGCCACCTTTAATGGTTACTAATAGAAGAAGAATGGGTGCACTCCGAGAAATAGGTACCTCAACTTTTTTTAGAATGATTATTAAGTACACATTTTAATTGTATAATATACCTGCGTGCTAATAACATATAATTGACGCGTCAATGACGTTTAATGTTATGATGTTAAGTAAAGACAATTAAAAAACTCGTTGCGCTGAATACTCTATTGTCAACTCGTGTATCATTCATTTATTGCCAACCTATAGATAAATTAATTGAATGAAATGAAAACTTGATTGTATTACCTATATCTATATTCATATGCCCTCATACAGACAAAGCCTGGCTCTCAATTCAATAAAGTACCATGATCTAAGTAAATGACTATAAGTTTACACAGGTTCGAATTTAACTTGTCAGGGCCCCCAAGAATTATGTTTATCAGTCATAGTCAGAGCCCAGAATTTTCAATTACATATACGAACATTTGCTTTTTAGTGTGTGCGACATGGCTGGCTTCAGAAATTTTGTAATAAATTTAAAATACAGCGAATGGAATTTCTGTGCAAGTTCTTTGTTATTATTTTGGTATGTACGTAATAATAAACAAATAACAAATTCTTCATTTATAAAGATAATAAATTCTTTATTTACAAAGATAATAAATTTATTATTTACAAAGATGAGTACAATTTTGTCAACTTAGTAAGTACACGTATAACTTCCCATCACGTGAAAAGGCCGCTGGTAGGGTGAGGAGGGGGTGAAACTTGCGCATGGGTACGAATGACGAACCAATCGCGCGCGCCGGATGAAACCCGCCCGACCCCCGCTCACCGCATAGACCGATATATCGTCTACTGCGCAGCTTAACCGCCAGCCTTTTTACGTGATGGCAACTATAAAAACAAATTGTTAAAAGCTCTGAGCTCCAAACTAGGCAGAAGCCTTTATCATGGAGTCCAGTGTCTACATTTTGGCGCTTAGATACCTGTATGATTGTGGGAAGAAATAAATGTATTATATCATGAGTACACGGAAAGAAAAGATCTCTTCAAACAAGAATATATTTATTGGTCAAGAATAATATAGTTTCATATATAAGCAAAATATTATTTTCTTAAATTTAGAATTTTATTGTTTTATTTTTCAACACATTATTATCTCAAATTGAGAGGATATATTCTGGATAGGAGAAAAAAGCAATGTCTCCATGCAACAGTGTCAAGTTTCTTGAATTCAAAACATACGATTTTCTTGAACAGAAAAAATTAAATATTCATTGTAGAACTTTTGTTTATTTTAGCCAAGAGTATAATTATTTTGTTGGAGAATGCATTTGTCTTGTTCAGAAATGATATAAGTCTTAGCTCGACAATTCGACCTCTTGGAATGAAAATGTCGCGTGTGCACCAGGGGCATATGCGACATTGGTGCTGTTTACATCTAAGACTTGCATCATTGAACGAAGATTTGTCACTTTGAACCAAGACCGCCGAATCTTAACCAAAGATTTGTTTGAGTTGGTAAAAGAAAAATTTTGGCTTAGTTTTGTTTACGGAAATACTTTTGATTTCAGTTAAAAAATAAGGTATCTCCTATAAACAATACAACTTCTTCATCGGATTTACATAATATCTATTTTAAAACTAGATTTATTTTAAGTAGATACTTTCTGAGCGTTCTTTGGAGAGTATAATTTGCTTAACTCAAGAATTTTTAATCTTAAGTAGAGAGTAATGACGTTTTTGATTAGAGAAGCACATTTTTAGGGTAAGTATATAAATATTTTTAATTCAAATAAACAAAGTTTTCATACTAAAACCAGATTAATCTTAGGTGGATACTTTCTGTGCGTTGTGTAGATAATATAATTTGCTTAACTCAAGCATCTTAAAACTTAAGTGGAGAGTAATGATAGTTTTCAGTTGAGAAGCACATTATTAGGGTAAGTATATTAATATTTTTAATTCAAATAACCAGAGTTTTCATACTAAAACCAAGTTTATCTTAGGTGGATACTTTCTGTGCGTTGTGTAGATAATATAATTTGCTTAACTCAAGTATCTTAAATCTTAAGTGGAGAGTAATGATAGCTTTCAGTTGAGAAGCACATTTTTAGGGTAAGTATATTAATATTCTTAATTCAAATAACCAGAGGTTTCATAGTAAAACCAGATTTATCTTAAGTGGATACTTTCCGTGCGTTGTGTAGATAATATAATTTGCTTAACTCAAGCATTTTAAATCTTAAGTGGAGAGTAATTATAGTTTTCAGTCGAGAAAGAAGATTTTAAAGATAAGTATATTAATATTCTCAATTCAAATAACCAGAGGTTTCATACTAAAACAAGATTTATCTTAGGTGAATACTTTCCGTGCGTTGTGTAGATATTATAATTTGCTTAACTCAAGCATCTTAAATCTTAAGTGGAGAGTAATAATAGTTTTCAGTTGAGAAGCACATTTTTAGGGTTAGTATAGTAATATTCTTAATTCAAATAACCAGAGGTTTCATACTAAAACCAGATTTATCTTAGGTGAATACTTTCTGTGCGTTGGGTAGATAATATAATTTGCTTAGCTTAAGTATTTATTTTTGAAGTAAGAATATATGAGATTTGAATTCCACTTCAGTTCAAAATATTATTTTTATTATATTGAAAATCCGGGAAGCAAAGCCATTAGTCCGAAAATGCATGAAAAATCGGGCATTACAAAATCAATCAAAATCGACAAATTTGAACTACGTCAAAATGTCATGCTCATCCGTCTACCGGATTTTCAAATTAAGTAATATATTAGTTTCAACTAAAGTGGAATTCTCAATTTTAATCTCATACATTGTTACTTCAAAAACAAATACTTGCTAAGCAAATTATCTACACAACGCACAAAAAGTAAACATTAGATAAAGCTGGTTTTAGTACCTATGAAACCTCTGGTTACTTGAATAAAGAATTTTAATATACTTTCCTTAAAAATCTTCTTTCTCAACTGAAAACTACTATTACTGGATTTTTAAATTAAAAAAATATAGTTTTACCTAAAAAGTGTAATTCTCAAAAAAATCTTGTACACTAACAATCTTATTATTAAAAACTTGAGCTAAGCAAATGATATCCACAAAAAGTACTTAAACTTAACACCGTTATACTATACATGCCGTTTTAGTAAGAAACCACTAGCTATTTAAAGTAAGAGTATTAATATACTCACCTTAACAATCTGCTTTCTGGGATGTCCATAATCTGTGAAATTAAACCAAATAATAATTATGTTGACACGTAATTTATTAAATTATATCAAAAATTTATGGCATTGCCAGTAAACAACTATCACAAAAATAAAAATAATGAAAAGTAGGTTATTTATCTTCTTATTATCGTTCTTAAATCAAAGTCTGGGAATAATATATTCTCAATTGATATAGTATTTTTCCAAATCTTCTAGTTCATCGTGAGTGTCACTCGTTACAGACTATGTTGTCAGTGTAGAATCGGTATCAGTCTGAAAAAAAAAACTATTCAATTATTGTTTGTCACACTATCATACTTTACACTAATATAATAAAGAGGAAAGATTTGTATTTTTCTATTTTTGTAACGAATAAACTAAAACTACTAGACCAATTTCAAAAATTCTTTCACCATTACAATGCTACATTATCCCTGAGTAACATAGGCTACTTTTTATCCGACTGCTGGGCATAGGTTGTAATCCACGCGCGGGTAAAATCGCGCGCGGAAAGCTAGCATAGGTAAATAACACATGTAGTTTGTATGCAACGTTCTAGGCAAAAAACACTTCCTCTTCTAGAAATAACCCAAAACCTATTAGTTTATTAGCCTGTAGCCTCGCTAACAGTTTGGTTCACAGACGAAAAGACTCTAAGGAAAATAAAATTTACATATTTTAATAGTAGGTAAGTACTTACATGTCCAGTGAAATATTCATCCTGATTTTATGAGTGGCCTATTACCGGGCAAAGTTCCTTAAGAAGTTTTTCACTTAGGTCCCTTAGTTGATTTGGTTTGATTTCATGTTCTGGAAAAGAGAGGTAATAATATTAATACCTACCTAGTAAGTACACTTTAAATTAACTTACAGTAGTAGGTGGCGTACGTAAATAGAAAGTCGGTACCTATTTACCTTGGAACCGAAGAATTACTGATTCTGGAACCTGCCATGCCTTCAGTAAAGAAGCAATTTCGTCCCGATGATGATCTGGGCTTAAACGAGTTTGCACGTGTTCACCGGAGGCGCCGGCGCCTTCATCAAACAGTTCTTCGTTCATCTAATAACAATCAATATAATGTTTAATTAATTAACATATTTCAATTCAGTAAAATAATTTCTTTAATATTACACTCACTCTTGTGTTCCTGTTTCAACGAAATAACTGTAACCAAACCAACCACGTAGCACACGCGTTGCGTTGTAGCCGAGAGTGACCAGACCAACACAACACAAAACAACAAACAACGGTTGGCTGTCGCAGTGTTGCCACCCCATGATTTGGATTTTCCCCGGACTCCTCGTGAATTGGGAGGAAAAGGTGGCATCTTGTCTTTGGTACCTTTCTGCCTCAAACAAACTATCCGAATCTTTTATTTGAATCACTTTTTGTGTTAAATGCTAACAAAACAAAACACAATCACAACAAGTTATTTGTACATAACCTAAAACTGTTTGTACGGGATACGGGTACCAACGATTGCGAGCCATCTGTAATTTGCTTTGCCTTTTCTCCCCTAAAATTTTCCCGTTTCAAAACTCTTTCCCAAAAAAAAAAATTAATACGCGCAGCAAAATTACATGACCGCATCTACCGTATAGGTATAAAATCGAACACAGAAAAACACACAACGGCAAAGCAAGTTACGTTTGGATACACGCACACGCAGTTACTTATTTTTTTACTTTCCGCTAAATGAAATCCCTCAAAATTATTTTCCCCTTAATATCCATTTGAGAACACTACTGCCGTTCCAACCTAATTATTTGGTATTCCTTAAATCTGCGCGCCCACTGCATTGGAATGGGAGCGTACGATGCTTACGGATTTGTCATTTGTATGGATTTGTGTGTGATATAGTTATAGCTATAGCCATAGAAATCCATACAAGCGAAAGATCCGTACGCATCGTTCGCTCCGATTCCGATGTAATGGTCGCGCAGCTTAATACTTAGTCGTCGTTACAAACATTGAAACATCCCCAAAATCGAGGAGTTTTGAGATGGTAACACTCAATGTCAGTCTTTTCTTCCGTTTCCGTTTGCTCGGCGTCTAACCAACCAATGACGATCGAACGTCAGTCAAGAAAAGTAATTTTAATCTAAAACTTAAATTCTTGGATAGCAATGTTTTAAAAAAAGTTTTCTTAGATTAAAATTGCATTTCTTGACTAACAGTCAACAAACACAATTTTGATTCAAGAGTTTTCGTTATCTTATACTAAGAATTTGTTTCTTGACAGCATAGGAGAGAACTTTTTTAGGGTAGGTAGGTATGTACTCTCTCTTAAGAGAGCTAAGTAGGTATTTAAGTACGTACCTACCTTCTTACTTTTAAATACCTACTACCTACCACAAATTAGAAATAAGCTAATAAGTACCTAGCTAGCTACTAGCTATTTCAAACGTATCATGAGATTGGTTCTAGGTGAACCGCGAACTACTACGGTAAGTACCTTATAACCTAAGTCCGATCTAGTAAGTATTTAGGTACCTATGCCTATGCGAAGCTAAAACTGCTAGGTACCTACTTATATATAATGTAAAAAGTCTTTTCAAGTCAAATCATCTACAGATCCTTTTATTAAAATTTCATTTTATAGTTCCGTACCCAAAGGGTGCAAACGGGACACTGAGACTCCGCTGTCTGTCCGTCTGTCACAGGGCACTATGTTTTGAACCGTAATAGCTAGACACTTAAAATTTTCACCGATTATGTATTAATATGGCCGCTATCACACAAGTACTAAAAATAAGATAAAGTAAAACAGTACAGGGGGTCGTCATACAAGAAACGTGTTTCTTCAGCGTTTTAAAACATTGTACGGTGATATATTAGAATAAATATCATTTAATTCTTTGTGTGCATGGACACACACATGATTAAGTATTTGATCAAATTTTTTATTAGATTCAGAATATTTGCTGTTCTCAAAACAAATGCAAAATCGTGTGAAGGTAAAAAACAAATTGACGATTTTATAAAATTAAATCATTTATAAAAAAACAAATTGACCATTTTATAAAATTAAATCATTTATAAAACATTTTTTGTATTTTACTTCATTGGGTGAACCCTAAGGTAATCTCATACCAGCTGACGTCATCGCCCGCTGTGCACTTATGGTAATACTCAATGTCGTCGTCGTTTCTTCCGTTTCCGTTTGCTCGGCGTCTAACCAACCAATGACGATCGAACGTCAGTCAAGAAAAGTAATTTTAACCTAATACTTAAATTCTTGAATAGTAATGTTTTAAAAAAAAAGTTTTCTTAGATTAAAATTGCAATTCTTGACTAACACTCAACAAACACAATTTTGATTCAAGAGTTTTCGTTATCTTATATTAAGAATTTGTTTCTTGACAGCATAGGACAGAACTTTTTTTAGGGTAGGTAGGTACTTTTACTTTTTTTTAGGTATTTTTTTGTACTCAGCAATTCAGCATAGGATCACATAGGTATCAAGAACATACGAACGGAATTTTTATATATAGATAAGTAGGTATCTCTATAAGAGAGCTAAGTAGGTATTTAAGTACGTATCTACCTTCTTACTTTTAAATACCTACTACCTACCACAAATTAGAAATAAGCTAATCAGTACCTAGCTAGCTACTAGCTATTTCAAACGTTTCATATCATGAGATCGGTTCTAGGCGAACCGCGAACTACTACATGCCTATGCTAAACTAAAATTACTAGGTATCTACTTATAATGTAAAAAGAGTGTTACGCATATTCAGTGTTCCTACCTACGTAAGTAAAATAGGTACCAAATACGACTCCCACTGTATTAGTTTTTAAAAATTCGTAAAGGCTGAAAATTTCTTCGGTAGCCTGCAAAATCGCCAGAAAATAAGTCGGTATAAGTACGTAGGTTAACGTAGATAACAAACATTATCTTTTTCTTTTATTGGGATGTATTTCTTGCACATCAAAGGTGCCTTTTTCACAGCCCACTTTGTATCATTGCATTTAATTTTACTCTTTGATGGTTTATAAGTGCTTGCTACTGTGCCGAGGTGGCAGGATATACGAACACTTCGCGCACTATTACTTTATGAGAATTGAGTACCCCACTAATAAATCCGATTTAATTCGTAGGAGAGTGGAAAAAAAATATATAAAGGGACAAATCACACAGACTGAGTTAGCCCCAAAGTAAGTTCGAGACTTGTGTTATGGGATATACTATTCTTACGTCAATGCTAAGTACGAACTTACACTCAGACATATTTTTAATATGTGTCTATAAAGTATAATAATAATAATATGTGAAATACTTTTTTTTTATCTAAACTTTACAAAGTACTTAGTTGAAACTAAGTATTAATTATTCTCAGAAAACGAGAAGGTATTGTGTTAAAACATTTAACTATTTCAATTCAAATAATTTGAATTCTTAAGATAATGCTGACCGTACTTAATTTTAAACACTTTTTTCTTGATCCATACTTTACAATAACATACCAACAAAAAACCATCTTATATTGATGTTATTAGTTGAACAATATACTAAATTAATTATCAGAAAACGAAAAAGTCTTGTGTAAAAATAAAAACATTGAACGATTTCAGTAAAAATAATTTGGATTCTTACGCGAATTTACCTTACTTACACTAAAATATATTTTTCTTGGTCCAATCAATTAAACGTATTATGAAGAATCGTTATTCTTTCTTATTTAGAAAAAAATAATATTCTTAGTTGCATATCATATTTTGTTATCACAAAACGAAAACGTCTTGTGTGAAAACATTGAATTATTTAATTTAAAACAATTTGGATTCTCAAGCCAATGCTAACCGTACTTAATCTAGAACACTTTTTTTCTTATTGCAAACTTTAAAACAACTTATATAAAGAAACATAGTTTTTCTTAATTTTGAAATATCAATATTATTAATATAACAATATAATTACTTACCAGAAAACGAAAAAGTCTTGTGTAAAAAATTTAACGATTTCAGTCAAAATAATTTGGATGCTTACGCTAATGCTGACTTTACTTAGGTACCCTAAAATATTTTTTCTTGGTCCTAACAATTAAACGTATTATGAAGAATTGTTATTCTTTCTTATTTAGAAAAAAAAATATTCTTAATTGCATATCATATTTTGTTCTCACAAAACAAAAACGTATTGTGTGAAAACATTGAACGATTTCAGTAAAAATAATTTGGATTCTTACGCGAATGCTAACCTTACTTAATTTAAAATACGTTTTTCTTAATGCAAAACTTTTCAACAACTTATAAAGGAACATCATTTTTCTTAATTTTAAAATATCAATATTCTTAGTTGAATAGTATAATTTATTCTCAGAAAAAGAAAAAGTCTTGTTTGAAAACATTAAATAATTTCAGTCAAAATAATTAGGATTCTTACGCTAATGCTGACCTTACTTACCCTAAAATATGTTTTTCTTGGTCTAAACAATTAAACGTATTATGAAGAATCGTTATTCTTTCTTATTTAGAAAAAATAATATTCTTACTTGCATATCATATTTTGTTTTCACAAAACGAAAACGTCTTGTGTGAAAACATTGAATTATTTCAGTTCAAACAATTTGGATTCTTAATCCAATGCTAATCGTAATTATTCTAAAATACTATTTTCTTAATTCAAACTTTACAACAACTTATAAAGAAACATAATTTTTCTTCATTTTGAAATATTAATATTATTAGTTGAATAATATAATTAATTATCTGAAAACGAAAAAGTCTTATATAAAGACATTGAATGATTTTAGTCTAAATAATTTGGATTCTTACGCTAATGCTAACCTTACTTACACTAAAATATTTTTTCTTGGCCCAAACAATTTAACGTCTTATGAAGAACCGTTATTCTTTCTTATTTAGAAAAAATAATATTCTTAGTTGCATATCATATTTTGTTCTCACAAAACGAAAACGACTTGTGTGAAAACATTGACTTATTTCAGTTCAAAAATTTGGATTCTCAAGCCAATTCTAACCGTACTTAATCTAAAATACTTTTTTCTTAATGCAAACTTTACAACTTCTTATAAAGAAACATCATTTTTCTTAATTTTGAAATATTAATATTATTAGTTGAACAATATAATTTATTCTCAGAAAACGAAAAAGTCTTGTTTGAAAACATTGAACGACTTCAGTCAAAATAATTTGGATTCTTACGCTAATGCTAACCTTACTTACCCTAAAATATTTTTTCTTGATTACAAAAACTAACTTTCTTCAACAAAAAAATGTTTTCTTGTTTGAAAAACTTTCCTAATTTTGGGATAAAAGCAACGTAAATTTATTAAATCAGAGGAAATATAGATTTTATTTTAAGAATATATTCTTCAGTTAACAAATTTTGATGTTTAGCATTAAGTCAACAAATGCAACTTTTGGTTCAAATCTGTAAGGCTCTTGAACCCAAACAACTTCCCCTCGGATTAAAACACATGAAAATCTTAATTTAAGACATTAATTTTTATTCAACCAACGCTTTAAAACACTTGAATTAAAAATTATTGTTTTATTTTTAGTAAATTTACTAAGAATAATAATGTTTTTCATGGAGAATATCATATTTGTTGAGCTGAGATATTCTTGTTAACTCAAGCACACATTTATTTAACTTAAAACAATATTTCTGAGAATAAAAATATTCTTGATGCAACAATAATTCCGCGAGCTTTTTTTTCCGTGTAGTAATGAACTAATCTTTAGTTTTATCTAGATAAATATACGCTTGTTTTCCGCGACAGGTAGACTAGGCAGAGACAATGGATTTCCTCTTGCTACGGTCCTTACAAATCTCTCTCGCTCTTCTGCACTCCTCCCTTACTCTATTGGAGATACAATACCTCAAATTAAATTTTCACTGAATCAAATATTTTCTTTTATCGGGCCCTTAGCCTAGCCAATGCGGGCCCTGAGACAGTTGCCTGCACTACGCGCCTGTCTTAAGGATAGGTCGTTAGTAGAGAAAATGAGATTGTCAATATAATTACCGAGATTGCGGTGACAGAAAGGCCATTGTTTTTATCAGACATACATGTGACTGGACAGGTCAAAGATTTATTATTATTACCAGTTTACTGAAGTCTGAAGGACTTGTGATACCTAGAGGAACAAACCTACCTTTATTATAGTATACTTCTAGCTATAGCTTTCGCCCGCGGCTTCGCCCGCGTGAATTTCCCACGGGAACAGTGGTTTTTCCCGGGATGAAAGGTACCCTATGTCCTTCTCCGTACTTCCAGCTATGTGTATGCGAAATTTCAGGAAGATTGGTTCAGTAGATAAAGCGTGAAGAGGTAACAAACAAACAAACTCACTTTCGCATTTATAATATTAGTTAGGATGGATAATGTCTGTTCAGACTTACTGAACGGATTATCATGCGGTTTTCACCGATGTGTGGGGTGGGATGAAGGTTTTGGTGTATTATTTGCGCGGGGGAAGTCGCGGGCAAACGCTAGTAATGTGTAAATCCGGTCAGAACAGTGTGGTGTGGACTGGCGATTCAGCGATTGTCGTGGCCTTGCGTTGAGCTTTATTTAGTGCCATGAGGAATATGCAACTACGCCCGCGCGGAATTTATTTTTTGTTTACGCGAAAACTATGTTAACTTCCTAAATAGAACAAACAATTGTTTTATGCAATTTATAAGATAATTTTTAAATTATTTTCTGTTAATCTTGATCTGGCCTGTGGTGTGGCCCTAGAATAGCACCAACCCATCTCTTCCCGTGGGTGTCGTAAGAGGCGACTAAGGGATTAAAAACACCGGAGGATGGGCAGCAGCATCTTTCCGCGTACTATGCCATCACACTGCGATCGCCAACCCGCCTGCCAAGCGTGGCGATTACGGCAAAACCCCCCACGGATAAAATCCTTGGGGGAGGCCTTTGTCCAGCAGTGGACGTCTTTAGGCTGAGAGAGAATCTTGATCAATACGATATTGTTTTATGATAAATTGAGACAACAGTTGACCATAGAAACTCTGTTATCAAAAACTAGCTGCGCCCTGGGGCTCCACTCCCGTGGGAATTTCGGGGTAAAAAGTACCCTATGTGCTATTCCCGGTATTTTTGTACCCGTGTACCAAATTTCATTGAAATCCGTCCAGTAGATTTTGCGTGATTGAGTAACAAACATCCTAACTCGCATCTATTTTATAATATTAGTAGCAAGTAGGATTAGTGGGGTAGGATGTCTACAAATGAAGTGATCTCTCCCTACAATATTGTATTCCAGGAATACCTGTTTATATTTGGCTTACATTGTGCGCATATGCTATATCACTGCGTGCGATGCTAATTATAAAACATTTATTTTTACATTGTGAATAAATTGTTTGCAACAGTTTGTTTATACACAGTGTAACTTGGGCCAATTTGCGTACATTGTGTATTTTATCGCGTCTTAAAATATAAAAATGAGATAGGTACACAATGTAGAAGATTCATCAACGTTTTGTCAGAGAAGACCTTAAATAAGTGTTTTTTCGGACAAATAAATCTAGGAAGAAATTCCTGAGTGATATATAAAATTGGGAAGAAGAATGATCGTTCTATCTTTACAATAAAACATTTTTTGTTTGTTTAAACGAGGCGTCACTAGAGGGAATAAATGGGATGAAATGAAACGGTTTCGGCCCGACGTACATCCATCTAGAGATGGACTTACCCCCAGGAATAAATGGGCAGAAACCGTACCTTTCCGGCGTGAACCCATCTCCTGGGCGTCACTGGTTTTAAATATTTTATATTCATTGACGATATTACCCAATGAATATTCTGTCATGTTCACGATCCTAATTTAAATAAGCTAAAAGTATTTTTCAAGAATTTTTGTCTAACGTCACGATGAACATTGTGCAGAGCAACTACGCTCTGCTGCCAGAAAATGTGGCAGAGAGAATCCGGACAAACGAAGCGGCGGGAAGAATCCTGTACCGGAACTTCACCGGGAAAAAACCACCGGTAAAAAATAAGTACCGGGAAGAAATCTCCACGCGGCACCACGTTTGCCCGACTAAAACCTAAATAACTTAACGCAGTCTGCTACCACCGTAGCTTATGAAGGGAGCTACAGGGCCCTATATGATAACCTAACCTATAAATTAATTACACTTAAAAAACACTTACCAAGCTAAATCTTCTTTCTCTTCGGATCCAAACTTGAGTATCTTCGGGAAGGGGGAATTCCTAATCACCCTACCTAACCCTTGAGATCTCAATTCCCCAGGACAAATAAATAGATTTCTTCCCGAAATCGGCTCGGCAACAGGTAGATGTGAGCGAGCAGCCACGCGTCACATCCCACAGGAGAAAGTCACAATGACGGGTACACAAACACAAAGTTCAATAGTTATTTAACAAACAGGAAATTCACAAATACAACTCAAGTTAATTAGCAATCAAAGAACGCGGGCCCTCTCGCGTATTAAAAATCAAACCGATATCGCATAGCAATGGCGACCGTTCGCGAGCCATTCGCGCTAGCAATGGTGAAAACCCCGAACGCCCTCTGGCGGCAGCAATGCGAAACGCCCGCGTTTAGTTTTACCCAATATATTACAAACATCCCCCCGTCCCGGTCTGAGAAGCAGACCGCTAGCTTACTCTACGGGAAGGCGGGCGAGAGAGGTCACACCTCTCCTTAAAATCGAACCGTCGACCAACACCTCAGCCACACGCGGAGTGCCATCTCCGCCAAGAATCAAACGTAATATGCGAGCTCGTCGCCAAAGCAATGAGGGCAAATTTGCCTCTTTTAACAATACTAAATCACCCTCCCTGGGAGGCTCAGTCCTGTCTGTCCACTTCACTCTTTGCTGCAGCAAATGCAAATATTCAAGCGACCAGCGACGCCAAAAGTCCTGGCTCATTTGCTGCAACATTTGAAAACGCGACAACCGATATACGCGTTCATCCTTCCACGGGTATTCGGGCAGGGCATTCAACGGCCCTCCACCAAAAAATGACCAGGGGTGAGAGCTTCCAAGTCATTTGGATCTGGAGATAGCGGACAGAGAGGACGAGAGTTGAGGACCGCCTCAACTTTACAAAACACTGTGGCCAGCTCTTCAAAAGTTAGAGCCGTTTCTCCGATAATGCGGCGGAGGTGGGTCTTTGCGGATTTCACAGCCGCTTCAAAAATCCCTCCCCAATGGGGGCAACTTGGGGGACTAAATTTCCAGGTTATTCCCCTTTGGGCAGCAATTTGACTTAAACTAGTACAATTTTTATCAATAAACACGGAAACATCCTTAAGATAATTTACAGTTCCTTTATAGTTTGTGCCATTATCAGACCTAATAAGGGAAGGTAGACCTCGACGCGAAACAAAGCGATCCAACGCGGCGACGAAGGCCTCCGTAGTCAGAGCCGATACCACCTCCAAATGGACAGCCTTGGTGGCCAAACAAACAAATACACACAAATAGCCCTTCACAATACGGGCATTACGAAAGGGAGAAGCCTTGATCGAAAAGGGACCGGCAAAATCGGTTCCAACGCCGTCAAACGGCCTCGAAGGTCGAATTCGATCAACGGGCAAATCACCCATCTGTGGTTGCATCGTGGATGCCTTCAACCTATAACATGCAATACATCGAAACAGAACACTACGGATTGCTCTTCGGGCTGACAAAATCCAAAACTCGCGTTGCAAGATAGCCAACAAAGCATTGCACCCAGCATGGGCGTTACGAATGTGTCGATCAGACACCAAAAGCTGCACCAAGGGTCCGCCCTTGGGCAACAACAGAGGATGGCGAGTCTCATATGGAAGATCCGCCTTCCGGAGCCTGCCTCCAACCCGAAGAAGCCCATCCGAGTCGATGTACGGGTTCAAACGAGCGACCGCGCCCTTCAACTTAGCGCGTGAGTCGCGCAAGATACGAAGCTCTGACTCAAACCGTCCGGTCTGCACGACACGGACCCAATGCAACAATGCGCTCCGGCGCTCTTCTGCACCTGCAATCGGCTCCAACCGCTTTGCCTGTGGGTTTCTACAATTATGTATGAAACGCTTAATCCAACTGGTAACACCCAGAAGCTTATCCAAGCTGCTATACCGAGCAAGTAGCCAATCCGGCTCCGACGTCGTCTCAGCGACTACAGCATGTACACGGAGCCCAGTCAAACTCAAAGAAGTAACATCTGTCTGACAGACAGGCCAAGATGTTTCTGATCCCATCAGCCACTCTGGACCCCCACCAGAGCGGGTGTGACACCAATTCTGGTGCCGTACAACCTCGGGAAGCACAGTCCGCTGGGTTAAGCTCTCCCGGCACATGTCTCCATGTTATATCAATTCCAATATTTTGAATTTGGGAAACCCTGTTTCCAACAAAAATCTCCAAGGTATGTGGGGCCGCGCGCAACCATGCAAGCGCGACCTGGCTATCCGACCAGGCGAAGATGTCTCGTATCTCGACCGTGGCCGCCAGCTCACTGGCAACGTGATGCAACAATTTAGAAAGAAGGTGAGCTCCACTCAACTCAAGCTTGGGAATAGTCAGCCTAGTCCTGATGGGGGCGACCTTGCTCTTCCCTAACAAAAGCGAGACATTGACCCGGCCATCGGCGTCAACTGTCCGCATATAGACTGACGCGGCGTAGCCTCGCTCCGACGCGTCACAAAAGCCATGCAGGCTGGCTCGATATTTCCCGGGGGCAATATTCGACGAGGCAAGGCAATCCGATTGACTTCCTTAATCGATGAAAACAACTCGAGCCAATCATCCAATGGAGGACCAAACAGCGGCTCGTCCCACGAGACGCCCAAAGTCCAAAGTCTCTGAAGAAGACACTTCGCAGAGAATATCACTGGACTGATCCAACCGCTTGGATCAAACATACGGGCTATTACGGACAACACCGTTCTCTTAGTCCAGACCTTTGGTATTTCCAAGTCCACTTGGAATGTAAAAATATCGGTTAGCGGCTGGTACTGCATGCCCAGCACCGCTATCCTGTTGGGATCATCCACATCCTCAAACAGGTGAGGGTTCTGTTGGTGATCCTCCGGGATCCCTTCTAGAACTTTAGGCTCATTAGACAACCACTTACGTAGCTCGTAGCCACCTGTCTTCAATATTTCAATCAATTCATCCCGCAGTAGGAGGGCCTCCTCAATACTTTGGGCTCCGGTGCACACGTCATCAACATACAAGTCACGTGACAGCACGGAAGCCCCACGGGGAAAGCGGATCCGTTCCCGCTCTGCCAATTCAAGCAATGATCTGATGGCGATATAGGGACTAGATTTCAAACCATACGTGTTTGTGTTGAGTTCATACACCGTCACAGGATCCTCAGGGCGCTCACGCCAGAGTATCAACTGGAATCGCCTGTCCTCAGGATGTATGACTGTCTGGCGGAACATCATCCGGATGTCCGCACCAAAAACCACTTGATGTCTTCTAAAGTTCAAGATGATGTCAATTATGTCCCTATGCAATTTGGGACCTGAATGCAAACATAGATTCAACGAAACTCCGTTCGAAGTGGGTGCGGACCCATCAAAGACAGTCCGCAACTTGCCCGTTGAGGCCTTCACCACCGCGTGGTGGGGCAAAAAATAATGCTCAGTTGAGCTCCAATCAACTCGAGCCGGAGACATGTGACCCAAATCCTCATACTCGCGCATAAATTCAATATATTTATCGCGAAGTACGTGGTCACGCTGCATACGTCGCTCCATGGACAGCAGTCGTTTCTCCGCAAGCGCCCTACTTTGCCCTAGGCTAGGACGAGAGGCAACAAAGGGTAACCTAGTTACAAACCGACCGGAGGGCAACCTCTCCGTGGTCGATCGAAAAAGGGCTTCGCACTCAGCGTGTTCCGGATCCATCCTGGAACTCATAGGTGGCTCCTCCACCTCCCAAAACCTTTGCATGGTCTTGGCCAAGGACGCTGATGCGACGACCGGTGGCTCCTCCACGGTGCTATTATCAAACACAGGGCCCATCAGGGCGAAACCAAAGATAGTAGACACTGCCATCAGTGAAGACGAACCCAGAGCTTTCTGGGTACCCAACAAAATCCAACCCAATACGTCCGAGCCCAGGAGCAAGTCCACTGGGCCGGGATGAAAAACAAAGGGGTCGGCCAAATCCAGACCCGAAACCAAAGACAACACACCCGGCGGTATGTCTGTCGAGGGGTGCCAACCCGCAATGGTATCCATTACCATAGCCGAAGTCGTGATCCTCATTGTGGAGGACTTCAGCGAAGAAAAGGTGACAAGTGTCTGGCCCGTCAGACACTTCACTTGTATGCCACCAACTCCAAGAAGTGGCACAGGCGAGTCTTCCACGACTAAACCTAACTGGTGTGCCACTCGAGTGGTAACCAAACTGCTTTGAGCCCCTGAGTCCAACAGAGCTCTCAAATTAATGGCTTCTCCCCCACGACCCCATACGCGGACCACCGCGGTAGGGAGCAGAACCGTCCGCGGCTCTGTCCCAGCAAGGGAGCAAGCTAGTTACGGGCTCCCCACTCTCTCCAAACCAGGGGCGCGCCACTGACCCGGATAATATGGCGGGCGAGTGCACATCCCCATCTGAGGGGGGGGCATAACCCGCGGCCCGGCCATACATATGGTACGGCGGGTGGTACTCCAGCCGTGGGTACTCGTGCAGCGGCGGAGAAAACCGCTGCGGCTGCATGTGTTGGGCATTGGTAACCCGCGTGGAGGGGGGTGTCCCCACTCTCACGTCCGGTCTAGGGCCCCCGCCCATGGGGGCCCGCTCCGGGGCCTGGCCAGCCACATACTGGCCACGACCTGGGGGCGCGTGGTCCCGGTCCGCCAAGACCCGCGCCGGTCCGCGACCCCCCTCCCGAGGGGGGGTGCGACGAGCGAAGCCGCGTCCTCCGTCCGGTGGTGGAGGGCTTCGCGCAGGAGCGCCCCCGCCCATAGGGGACCCCTGCCTCAACATCCGGGGGCCATCCCCGTTCCGGTTCATGCAGAGCATCGCGTGGTGCCGCCCACGGCATGCACTGCATGGTATGGCACTGGGACAGTCACGTGCATAGTGACTGCCCAAACAATAAAAGCAAAGTTCATGCCGCTTTGCCATGCGGCGCCTATCTTGTACTGGCAGTCTCTGCCAGTCCCTGCATTGCAGCAGGCTGTGGCCCATCCGGCCACATTGCAGGCAGTCCGCGTCCCTCGCGACTGCTGCCGTGTGTGCAACCCGCACACCAGCTCCACGCGGTGGCGGTTGCCGTCCCTGTTGGGGCTTCCCTCGCCATGAGGGTTCCAAGGGCCTGCGTTCAGGCGCTCTGGATGGCGCTGAGTCCGTCATGGTATTCTCAGCAGCCCGTGCCTCAAACTCCAAAAACTTCACCAAGTCAGTGAATGTTGGTAGGGTGGTGCTATCCCGCTCCGCATTTTCGCGCTCAAACCGCGAGCGGATGTCATTGGGCAATTTGCCCAATACAATGTGCACCAACAAAAAGACCATTGGTCCACCGGCAGCCCCAGTGTGCGGAGCGCGTTACAGGCCACTGTAACGGGCGTGAGCAACTGCAGGCGCAACTGTGCCCTGTTGGCCACCTTGGGCAGGGCCATCAACTGTGCGGCGTGCGCATCCGCTAACAAACGTAAGTTTTGGTAGCGGGAGTTCAATAACTCCCAAGCCGTATCGTACTGGTCGTCCTCCACCCGGAGGTGCTGGATGAGCGACCGCGCTTCATCCTCAAGAGTGGAGAGGAGGTAGGCCATCTTCTGGGCCTTCGACAAATCCTGTCGTGCTACGACCAGGGACTCAAACATATTTTTATATGCTACCCACTCCTCCATCCTACCCCCAAAGTGGGACAGCTGAAGGGTGGGGAGCCGACCAGTAACTGCTGGTCCTTCCTGTCTAACAGGTGTGCGAGGGGCTGGTCCGCCAGCCTGTCTCGCCCTTATTGCGGTCGCCGCCTCCGCGATATCATCGTGCAGACTCAGGATCTGGTCCATGTCCGCCATGTGACCTGCGTAGGCCTCCGGGGTAAGATCGGCTTCGGTAAGCGCCGCCATGGCCGCTTCCGCGCTAATCAATCGTGAGTGGAGGTGATCCGCTCTTAGCAGTATGGCGCCCTCCCTGTCCTTCCGGGACAGGAGTCCTCCGGCCGTCACAAACCATCTCAATTCGTTGGCGAGTGTCGCCCTAGCATTGGAGGCCTTCGCCATCGCGTCAAGTCACAAACAAAAAATAACAAAAGGAAAATAAAAAACAACAAAATCAAGCAACTACACGAAGAACCGCGGTAGGTATGAGAATGGCACAAACCCGGAACGCACGGTACAAACCGCAAACAAATACAAAAAAAGTTACAAATATTTTTATACAAACAAACTAAGAAAAATCTAATAATTTTTACAAACAATTAATTATTTTTTTACAAACGAACAAATAGAGGGTAGATAAACTACGCTCTGCTACCAGAAAATGTGCAGAGCAACTACGCTCTGCTGCCAGAAAATGTGGCAGAGAGAATCCGGACAAACGAAGCGGCGGGAAGAATCCTGTACCGGAACTTCACCGGGAAAAAACCACCGGTAAAAAATAAGTACCGGGAAGAAATCTCCACGCGGCACCACGTTTGCCCGACTAAAACCTAAATAACTTAACGCAGTCTGCTACCACCGTAGCTTATGAAGGGAGCTACAGGGCCCTATATGATAACCTAACCTATAAATTAATTACACTTAAAAAACACTTACCAAGCTAAATCTTCTTTCTCTTCGGATCCAAACTTGAGTATCTTCGGGAAGGGGGAATTCCTAATCACCCTACCTAACCCTTGAGATCTCAATTCCCCAGGACAAATAAATAGATTTCTTCCCGAAATCGGCTCGGCAACAGGTAGATGTGAGCGAGCAGCCACGCGTCACATCCCACAGGAGAAAGTCACAATGACGGGTACACAAACACAAAGTTCAATAGTTATTTAACAAACAGGAAATTCACAAATACAACTCAAGTTAATTAGCAATCAAAGAACGCGGGCCCTCTCGCGTATTAAAAATCAAACCGATATCGCATAGCAATGGCGACCGTTCGCGAGCCATTCGCGCTAGCAATGGTGAAAACCCCGAACGCCCTCTGGCGGCAGCAATGCGAAACGCCCGCGTTTAGTTTTACCCAATATATTACAAACAAACATAATATATAATAATAAAATAATAGTCAACATGACATGACCTATTTTGGATTTGATTATTGGTTCTATCTTAAATATGATAAAAACAATAATGCATCGTATGCATTAGAATCGGTAATAAATGAAGTATTGTTAACATGACCTAACAATATGAAGATGTGAACGATATATAAATAAAAACAGTTTTATTCGGATTATAAAAGCATACTTACGTATTATGTTGATTATGATAGACATAACAGACGATTCCGTAAGTGGTCAACAATACGCCAATCTTGGTGTCAATGCACACTGCACAGCCAATCAGACATGCATGTATGAGTTAGCGTTCGAGCGAAAGTGGATCTTTTTAACAAGCTAATTATTTAAAAATAAAAAACACGACTGACATCTTACATAGCCTATGTCATTCGGGCTAATGCAAGGAATCTAACAATACCTCTCACATCAAAATCTGTTAAGCCGTTCTGGACTTATGGTGGAATAAAGAAATTACATACATACATACATACATGAACCCTGAAAACATAACACTCCTTTTTTGGTCAGTCGTGTAAAAAAGCACTGTAATAAAGAAGCATAAATATTAAAGGGGTAGTTTGAGTACACTATTCCGTACAACTTTCCCCAATAAACTTGTAATAGTGCTTGTATCTTTTTTTGTTTCATCTTCCTAATAATAAAAGTGAAAGTTTGTGTGAATATTTGGATGAATGGATGTTTGTTTTGTTACTTCACACAAAAACTATTGAACATATTACGATGTTTGATACTTCAGCATATAAATTACTTCAGTAGTAAAATCTGGAATAGCACTTACTGTACTTATTACCCCAAAATTCCCACGGGAGCGGAGCCCCAAAGCGCAGCTCATCATAGTTCATCCATAGAACCTTATACTGGGGGCCGATTCTACTAATTACAAACATAAATGTCGTGTCTCAAGGGCCAAAGAAATTAAAATAAAGTGATAAAATCTCTGTAAGACTTCTATGATTTATTACGATTTCTTTGGCTTTTGAGACACAACTGAGGCACGACATCTACGTTTGTGATTGTAGAATCAAGGGCCTGGACGTTTTCAAAAAGGCCACCAGGACCGCTGCCCATGTGTGGGTGCAATCGATGTGTGCCATCGTGCGCTATGAATGCGTGGCCGCATTGTCCGCCTGATGATTTTCTCATTGCCATGTCTGCTTGTATCTTCATAAGTCGATGTGTTCAAATGGCTGTATGATTTTTATTTCTTTTACTTCATCTACGGCTATGTTGAAATATACAAAGATACTGGCCACTCAGAAATAATAAGACCAACGAGTGAAATAGACGATCAAATTAGGATTATTCGGATTCAAATAAAGTATCTTTTTTAAATGAATGCAATTTTTATTTTTAAGTAATAACAAACTATAATTTTATTCGACTGTGTTATAATACAGTTCAGAACGATGAATTTAATATTATATACGTACCTAAAAAGTTAAAAGACAAATACGGAACAACCAAAAAAAAATGTTGTAAATTGACATTTTCCCCGTCGAGCAAGAATTTATTAACCTTCGTAAATACTTCCAACAAGTATAAATCAAGATTATCTGTAAAAAAAACATATTGCCAGTTACATTGTATTTAATGCAAGTTGATGCAGCTTGCAACGCAATTATGGCCGCATAATTTAGGTGTGCAACCTCGGCCCGAGTGCATCCAATAACGGATTTTTAATTAAATGCTTATTCTGCCTGGTGAAGACTTATTTTCTTGGCTGCCAGTGATATTACTTTAGTTTTTTATAGTTTTGAATTGCGAATATTGAATTGACACATCCATGCGCGAGAAGAAAACTGGTCGTTAAATATTTATATTTGTCGAATAAATATGGTCTTGACTGATTGCGATAAATTGTTTTTTTTTTTAATTTTAAAAAATCATTCCAATCGAAAACGATTCTTGATTTCCATGGTGTCGATTGTGCTCATCTATAACCATATATATGTATATCTATAACCTTATTTTTTCCAAATATACTCTACAAAAACTGTTAAATTCTTAATTTTATTTGACTTCTGCACATTGTTTTGTCCTGTCAACTTAATTACCACGTAAAATACATGATAATGACATCACTCTATATTTATTGAAGTTGAAGTTTTGTTTATTATAATATGCTTCAATTGTTATGTAAGCTGTATTATCCTATATTGTTTTATGATAGAGATTGATGGGACGGAAAGACAATGTGAACTGTTCACGGAAGTTTATCTATTTTGTATCATTGTACGTCAGGACTCCTACACGCGATTTTATTATACTCGTAAATGCAAAAGAAAGCAGTTTCTGAAATCTATATATGTATCTTTTCACGAAAAAAACTATTGAACCAATTTTCTTGGTACTCTATCCAAGGAACTAGGAACAAGATTCATCGTCTCAGCAACTCCACGAGTCCACTGCTGGACGTAGTCCTCGTTTAGACTTTCTTGGTACTTATTACTCTTTGTCTAAAATCAAAAACCCCCTGAAGTATAACCCGAGGTACGTAGTACTAATATTAATTCTGTGCCCGAGGTTAAGCTAGTACAGAAGGATTTCATTTCATGTACATTTTACGGACCATTAAAATAAGAAAAATAGCTCACCTCGTCACATATTGAGAAACTCACAAAATCATCTTCTTAAACTATTATGATGGGAAAGATTGCCGGAAGCGTAGAGTGGGAGGACGGAAGATGTCTTGGTTCAGGAACATCTGAGAGTCGATGGGAGTTACAACAGTGGAACAAATATTCAAACTGTTCAACTGGCTCTGAACAAGGGTAAATTTAAGGAGCTGACGGCCAACATTCAGTGATGAATAGGCACATAAAGAAGAATGTAATTTTTCATGGCTATCCAAGGCGACAGCTAGTATTTAAATACGCTGTTCGAAGAATCACGGAATACATTTTCCAGAATGAACAAATGATTCAATTGCAATCAATTGGGGGACTGCATAGGGCTTCTACTTCCAATAAAGTCGTTCGGCGAATCCGTGTAATTGAAGTGTTGACTCGGACGTAATGCTTTGAATACAGCCAGTGGCGTAGCTATCGGGGGCCAGAAGTTGCAGTAGACAGGGGCCTTTGGACTCAGATAATTTGATAATCAAAGCCTACCCTGATATGTATAGATAATTCATGTATAAATATTGAAGAGAAACGATGTTTACATGAAATAAAAACCTTGATTAGCTTACCTTTTTATTTCGTCGCATATATCATTATAATAAAACTTTGGGCCTCCATGTTATCTATACTTACGCCACTAATGTTTGTAGAAATCACAGGAAAATGAAAAGTACACTACAGGGTCAGCCAAAAAATCTACAATGTCATCTCTAGGTGTTCTAAAATTGTCTCAGCGGCTGAATAAAATCCTACATGATGAATCCTAAATGCTAAATTAAAATAATATCCGAGAAAAGTGTGTGTGTGTGTCCTATGTAGAGAGAAAATGGAAATTATCACAGTAGCGTAGCTCCGGGCGCGATTGATAGATAGATAGATAATTGGATCTGCAGGCTTAGCCAAAATTACATTGATTTGTAGCGATACGATATCTAAATTCGTATTGTTTCTACAGATAAAAAAGATTTTCTTCCGTGATCAAAGCGAAAGCGAACGCCAAAAGTGCTGCTCGTGTTGATTTGTATGGAAGTAAGCGTGATTTAGCGCGGCCTTATGTCAGTTCCATACATTTTATCGTTTCGAACTTCACTTTTGTTTTTAAATTCTGGCTTTGTCTAAAGGTCCTGAGTGGAGAGTAGCTAAATAAAAAAGACTCTACAGCCGCTAAATGGCGCCGCGACAGATGCCTATAAACACTTGAAAAATCTGTCATCCGTGTTATCTTTATTGACCGGAAAGATAATGGATCGATAACGTAGTGTTAATAAAAGACATTGATCAGGATTGTCTCATTATTATTGTGTAGGTATGTTATGACGACATTGGCAAGCAGCTGATCACACAACCGGTTGGCAGTAACCTCACCTTCAGAGGTTAACCATCTCTGTAACGAAGCAAAGCAAATTAACTGTATACGTTGCATCTGTTTGTAAAATTCACAATTTTCCGACAGTTTATGTCGCGAGATAGATGTTTTCAGTTTCAAATTGACATATCAAAGTACATACTTTTGTCGAAACAACATGGTTTTTGAAGAGTTCGATTGGGTAGAGATTTGGTCCAAAGACCAAAGAGACTAGTAAAAAAAAAATTGCATCATTAGACTATTTAACGGAACTATTGGAAATAACCCATTTTATAGCCTAATTTCAAGATTTCGAGAGCATTAAGTAGTCATTACGACAAAAAAAACTCAATGTTTGCGAATTTGGTGTTGATTTAAATATGTAAATGTTTCCAACATGTCACATGAAAAGTTAAGTTTCCCTATTCATGTGATCATGTTGACTCGCGTGATATACAAATTCACGTGCAAAGCACTCACGTGATTCAATATTGATCGGAAATATTAAACCCTAGTTAAATGAAGTTGGCTTGAGAGTAAACAATTTTTAACGATGTGTCGCATGACTTGACATAAATGTTTCACTATTCTATGTAAGTTTATCAGAAGCGATGTGGGAATCTTCGAAGGACCAACGACCAAATCAGCCGTTTTGATAAAATTTGGAACACGGATAGAGCAGAACTTAGATTGACTTATTAAATACATTATAGGCTCGGCTTGGCGGCAAAATGGACTTGAACGCCGTGACGGAAAATGGTGTGATCATCAATGCTCATTAATGGTTAGATGTTTTTACGTCTGACGTCCCAAGACGGCCACAACTTTTTTAATTCCGTAAAAAGTCTCTTTATTGAAAAGTTATTTTGAGCGATGAATTTCTTAATCTTCTTGATTCAATGTTGCAAGATCTAGATCTGAATTGCTACATTTTATTCACAAAGACACATAATGATTGTACAAAGTAAGTAAGTAAGTAAGTGTGGAGCAAAGTCTACTTTTTGTGACGCAGATCGCGAGCAAACTTTGTTCGTTTGTACCGACGGACAATGTTCTTATGTACTGGCGGGCTAAGGCACAAGCTTAAGCGGGTTTGTGATAAGCAACTTTGTTACCACTCCACACCCCACTGAGAGTTTGTAGATGCTAGTCAAGATAACCTATATACTATGATTTGCATTAAGTCCACCTATTGTGCCATACATTGTATTTGTGCAATAAAGGTTAATTAAATAAATAATCAACACTTTATTGCACAATTTACAGAAAAGAGCATACAAAGTAGTGACAAAAAGTAAATACATTAATGAGCGCAAAAGCGGGCTTATCGCAAATGCAATTTCTTCCAGCCAACCTGCCAGCTTAGTGTCTGTAACTATCATATCTCCTTAACGTGTCGAACTACATTACCACTTTGATTTGATAAAATATATTTATTTTTCTAAATGTATAGCAATGATATAGAGCCTTCAAGACAATAAAGTTAGACCATGGAGAAAGATGCTTATGTCAGTCAGCTGTCTTTAAAAAATCATATTTTATCGTTGATTCTTCTTTGTCAACTTGATTGATTACAAGAGTATTGAGGATCCATATCCTCAACAATTATTATGCTTCTACAATAACACACAACAATAGCTTATAACTTATTCTTATGCATACATTCATAAATTCTTATCTAAATTGTTCCACATTAAACGGAACTGATTTGTTTATTAGAAATCGTAACTATAATTTGACGTCATCGTTATTCTCAGCCAACTTATAGCGCACTCACTTATTGGACTTAGTCGTTTTTTTTTCGCGCCATATTCTTTCTACTGTCCTGTGTACCTACTAGTTTTATCCATGTACAAAACAATGTCATCTGATCTGACCAACGGGTTGGCCGTCGTCCTCACGGATGTCTGGACTACTCTGTCAATCTTAAAAAAAACGGGATGAACCTTATTATATTTATTTATATTGGCTGACTACTGATCTATTTTAAGATTGCTCTCAGTCGAGTTAGAATCCTATAAGGTAGACTTGTTTTGGGAGACGATTTAAAAGTTTTTAAAAAGTTAATTAAATTTATTCGAAGTTAGGTACTTAAACTATTTAAAATTATTTTACAAAAGTTATATTGTAAATGACATACGTCTAGCGGAGGTACACGCAAAGAACGAAGTGTAGAGACGGGGGTCTGCTCTCCTTACATTGATTCATAAGCAAACCCCTAATATGCTGAACCAGCAATAAGATGATGCAATGGTTCAGGGGTTTACGTATGTAACCCCAGAGGGTGGTTGCATGACTCCTCCCTCATCAAGAGCGAAATTATCCGAAGGACGATTTTCAGAGTTCGGATGATTTCGCATAACGAAGTTAAGGCACTTGAGCTTATATTTAAGAATTACAAATACTGAAAGGCTTATAACTATGCTTATATATAACACAACTGTATATACGCTCACTGATTTCACCAAAATGCCCTTTTTATTCACTTCACTAACACTGAATTTCAGCCTCTCGTTTAACCTCTCCAGGTCACTGAAGTCGGTTCCTTCCAGATTTACAGGTGAAGTTTGCAGAACATCGGTGGTTGATATCTCTGGTAGAGCTATTACCGGTATCTGTTCGTAAGTAATAGAGCTCTCGCTGCGATGAAACTTAAAGTGTATGTCACCCACGATGACGTCACAACCATCTGTTATAGTTAGAATGTGGGTGCCCTGTATATATTTTCTTGTAACTTCATTTTCGCAATTTTCAGTTATCAGTGTATCATATCTAGTATACAGGATGTAGCGGTTAACTTTAATCATTTCGGCTTTTATTTCTTCTAATTGAATCGGGATCTGTGTGCAAGTCGTGGGATTTGCAGTGAATTTCATCAATTCCTGGATACAAGTGTCTGCAATCAATTGGAAAGTATCCTTTTCCTGACAAAGGAAATATGTCTCATCTATCTCTAAGCATGGCTGGGCGAGCGACCTGAACTTCAAACTCTTTGAAAGGATATAAGGGTATTTAGGAATGATGATGAGGGTTTGTTTATGATAAGGATTATATATAGGTAAAGGATACAATTTATAGTATGTATACTGCTCAACACTAACGAGTGGTACTTCTAATAAAAATACTATCTTATCTAATTTTATGTATTATTTTACAGTTATAGAACGCTCTATTTTAATTAAATTATATGAAGTAGGTGTATATACTAAGTTATTCGTTCTATTTATTATTTCTAGAAATTTAAGTAATTCATGTGACTCTATTACAGATTGATGTAAAATACCTAATTTACTTAAAGATAGAGCTGTCTCTATTTCGTTCAATTTACTATATATCAACTGAAAGTTATGCAAATACATGTGATATATATTAGTAATCTGTGACTGTACTAAATATCTATTTTCTTTTGTCTGAAGTACCTTAAATTCACGTTCTATTTCCTTTAATTTACTAACTAATCGTTCAAAATTATTATTTACTAATTTAGAAGAATTCACAAAGGTATCAATAACTTCAGAAATTATTGTTATCTTATTATTTACTTTATTTTGATTTAAAGTTAAGTCATTTAAAATAGTATCGTACCTATGTGCATCCTCGTTATCCAGATTTCCTGTGATTGCTTTAATCACGGTACCAATTGGATTCAATAGACCTCTTCTTACTCTACTATTAGGAACTATTTGCCTATACTTTCTTATAGTTACATTTTTTATAAAAATTACCTGATCTCTTAAATTGTAAAAATCTTGGCTAAAATTTTTATAAAATTGAGTAGAAATCAATTTGTTAACATTTTCAAAACCAATAACATTTTCATTTAAATCCTTATATACTAAACTTAAATTCTGGGTCTTAGCAATTATCCACTTATCATATTCGATTACAGCTGTTCCTTCCTTAAGGGTAAGTAAACCTGGATTTCTCTCAACCTTTTGGAGCAGAAGGCCCTGGCTGGTTTTCATCAGGGTCATCAGCATCACAACGTATCTGTGGGGGACGTTTAACGTTTTTAATTGGAGTTTTAGTTAATCGTGAACCAATTGCAATAGGTAATATATTACGTTCGGGTTTTCCTTTTACTACTGCTTTTTTGAAACGAGGCTTATCCTTTGATTTTCTTATATTTATATCTTTAACAAATACTGTATTTCCTTCATAAAAATCTTTATCTGATTCTCCTCCTCTCTTCTTTCTTTCCTTTTCTTTTATCTCTATCATTTTACTAGAAATGTATTTATATAAATATTTAGTACGTTTAGCATGATCTTTAAGTAATTCACCCATATATTGTTTTTCAAAATCTATATTAAATATACTATTAGATGAGGTATGACCGAACACTACTTCGAATGGGGTAAGACCTGTAGTAGTATGAATTGTGTGATTATAGGACATTATAGAGTAGGTCATAATAGAAGCAGCGTCTGTACACTTCTGCTCGTACTTAGCTAAACGGTATATTTCAATTAAAGTTGAATGAAACCTCTCTACAATTCCAGTCGAATTAGGATTATTAGGGGTAGTTATGTGTAGATCTATTTTATATAAGGACATTAGCTCTCTCATGAGACTATTGTTAAATTCTAGACCAGGGTCGCTAGTTATTTTACGAGGTGTACCATATAAGGAAAAGTATTGAATTAATGCGCGTATTACTTCGGGTGTAGAGCGATTCTCTATTTTAATCGCCTGGCCTAATTTGCTGAAGGCATCAACTATAGTTAGGTAATATACACTATCTATAGTAAAGAGATCTATGAAAAGTTCCTGAAATGGAGAATCCTGAGTTTGAGTTAACTGCAAAATGGGTTTAATGGGTTTTCTGTCATATTTCATTTTACGACAGGCTTCGCAAGAATTTATGACAGCTGATACTGTAGTTTGCATATTATGCCAAAAATAAGTCCTACGTATTCTAACCATGGTTTCTTTTATACCTCGATGGCAAGTCTTGCCTTCGTGGTGTTGTAATATAATGGACTTCTGTTCTTTTTCGTCTTCTACGAAGACTACTCTTTCGGTACATTCATAGAAGTTAACAGTATCTTTTTTAAACAGGCTATTTATTATATACGAAAAATCTTTTCTATGCTGTTCATTTTCAAAATATATGAAATATTTAATATTAGGTCTAATGTATTCTTTTAAAAATGATTTAATAAGTTCTAAGTTGTTAATAGGAATAAATACTTCTAAAATCTTTTGCTTTTCCCTTGAAATATCTTTAACATTTAATTCATTTCGTAGCCACGTAAAAATGAGTATTTGGTTAGGCTTAGTATCTATAGCTTCACGTAAGATTGGTATTCCGAAGGATTCTAGATCATCTGCTGAATGAGCAGTTTCTGTACTGCTGGAAGCAGGTCGAAGAGGGTAATTTTCTTCAATAGAATTAGTTGATGAGTCAGATATAAGTATAGTCTCTTGGTCAGATTTGTTAGTAGATAGTTTTGTAATTTGTTCTGTAACCTCGTCTAGGTATTCCTGTAATCTATGTTCTTTGTCATCTATATTTACTCTCATTGAAGTTGAGTCATCGTCAGGGTTTAGAGCGTTAACTTTAATTCGTGATAGAGCATCTGCGTTTTGATTTTGTTTCCCGTTTTTATATATAATTTGAAAGTCATATTCCTGTAAACGTAAGCGCCAACGAGTCAACTTACTGTTAGGCTCTTTAAGTGAATGTAACCAAACTAATGGGCGGTGATCGGTATAAATAAAGAACTTTCGTCCATAGAGGTATGGGCGGAAATGTTTAACAGCCCATATTACAGCAAGAAGCTCACGCTCTATAGTGCTGTATCGTGCTTCAGTATCACTCAATGTTCTACTAGCATAGGCCACTGGTTTGTCTGTGCCAATGGGACCTTGAGATAAAACGGCACCTAAGGCTACTGTTGAAGCATCTGTTGTTAGAATGAAGGGTTTAGTCATATCTGGATATTGTAAAAGTGGGGCTGTTGTCAGGAGTTCTTTACACTTATTAAATGCGTCTATATAATTTTGATCTATAACTATTTTATTTCGTTTTTTGAGGCATTTAGTCAGAGGTTGTGTGACCTTGGCAAAGTCCTTTATGAATCGTCGGTAATATCCAACAAGTCCTAGGAAGCTCTTAATTTCTGTAGTTGTCTTTGGTAATGGATATTTGAGTATAGTTTTTATCTTATCGTCATTTGGTTTTAGTCCGTCAGTGGTAATAGTGTGTCCAAGGTATAGTACCTCTTTTCTCAAAAATTCGGATTTGTCAAGTTGTATTTTTAAATTAGTCGCTCTAAGTCTGTCAAAAATCATTCTAAGTTTTTGTAGGTGTTCTTCTAGGCTAGTTGAGAATACGATGACGTCATCTAAGTATATAAGGCAGTGTAGTCCCTGCAGTCCTTTTAGCACATTGTTCATGGCTCTCTGAAAGGTTGCTGGGGCTGTTTTCAAGCCAAACGGCATTCTGAGAAATTCAAAATGGCCGTACTGAGTACTAAACGCTGTTTTCTGTCTGTCTTCCTTACTTACTTCAATTTGGTGGTAACCACTAGCAAGGTCTAAGGTGGAGAAGTACGTACTCTTTCCTAACTTGTCAAATATGTCAGTCATGTTTGGTAGTGGGTACTTGTCATCTGTTGTTATGTCATTTAGTCTTCTGTAGTCAACTACCATTCGATACTTAGGTATGCCTGATGCGTCTAGTTTCTTTGGGACCAGATGAACAGGTGCGTTCCAAGGTGAGTATGACTCCTGGATAATATTATTCTTTAATAATTGATCTACTTGATTTTTTATTTCCTCAGCTTCAGCTGGAGACTGCCTGTATGGTTTCACATATATAGGATCCTCATTTTTGGTCCTTATATGATGCTTAATTTCATTTGTAAAGGTAAGTGGAATTTGATCACAATGAAATATATCTTTATATTCTACACATAATTCTAATATTTTCTTTCTTTCTTCTTCGTTAGTATGATCTACTCTTAACCGGTTTAAATTTTCTTCTAATAGTTTATCTACTTCTATATCTTTATTATTTGTACAATAGTTTAGCTGACATTGGTTATTAACAAAAGGAGTTACCTTAAATGGTCGTGTAATAGTTAAAATCATTTCATCTTCCGTACTATTTTGAATTATAGTAGTAGCAAAACCTTTCACACAATTAACTATAGCACTTGGCATTCTTACACCTTTATAAAATTCCTTAAATTCAAGAATTGCTTCACCTGAGTATTGGTCAGTGGGTAATTCTACACGTTGTTCAGTTCGTGGTGCTAGAGTCATAACTAATTTTGGACAACAGTGCACTATGGGTATATATGTAGTCTTAGTCTTTAGTATATTATTTTTTAAGTCAATTACTGCACCTAGTTGTTTCAATAAATCGTTACCTACTAGTCCGTCGTAACGTGAATCTACACTGTATAAATAAAATTTATGTATATCTGTAGTATTGAATGTGGGAAATAAGGGAATTTGCATTGCCTGATCATGAGTGCTAGTAGCATGTGTGCTAATGACCTCAAAGGGTTCATAATAAATGTAATCTGAAAAATACTGATTTGCTTTAGCGGGACTTATAAATGAACGGGTACTACCAGTATCTATCATAAGTTTAGCGTCAATTTCCGGTATATATATGTATGGTAGGCCACTATTTGTTGCACAATTTAATATTATGGTTTCTTTATTGTTTTTAAGGCCATGTGAAAATTTTCAGATTCTTGGGGTGATTGCTCTACATCGGAATTGGGGTAAAATGTAGAGTCATGCATGTTTTCAGAATCATTGTTTTCCTCGGGGTTGGTTTCATTAAATTCTAACATATGTTCATTATTATAATCATAATACAAATCATAATTATCAGGGAATTGGTTGTCATAATATTCTTCAAGAGTCAGCTCATTAATTCCAAATTTTTGCTGCGGCTTGGGAGGCAACGTACGCATCGTAACATCTGTCGATGTATTAGGATTGGGTTTTAGGGGTGCATTCCCTTTAGGGATGAATCCGAACTGCTGATTTTGTGCATTGGGTAGTTGGGGTTTATAACCAAACTGAGAAGTTGGCAATTGAGGTCTGTAACCAAACTGAGAAGTTGGAAATTGGGGTCTATAACCAAACTGAGAAGTTGGCAGTTGGGGTTTGTAACCAAACTGCTGGGGTTTAAAAGAAGGCAGCAGAGGTCTGTAGCCGAACTGCTGGGGTTGAAAACCAGAAAACTGTGGTTTGTATCCGAAAGGTTGGGGGGGTACTCTAAATTGTTGTTGGTTATGGGGTATACCGAAGTTAAATTTTGGAGGAAAATTATTTTTCTGTACAGATGAAGGGGTTGGTATTGACGTATTTAATTTATTACCAAAATTTAAATTTTGCTTATTAAGCGGATTATTATTATATAATTTATTTCGCGAATTATACTGTTCAAGAAAGTTTACTTCCTCTAAAACAATGCTTAACGCATCCTCTAAAGACTGAGGCGCTTTTAATCTCACTATTCTTACTAAATTTTCGGGTAAATTGTAGAGAAAAACATTTAAAGATGTATTATCATATATAGTTTTTTTACTTTGTTTTAACTGTACGTCCTGAATTTTATTTACTTTCGACATTAATATAGATCTTACTGACTGAATTCTATTACAAAAGTCTAAATAGTTTTCCCCTGTTTTAATTTTAAGTGATTCTAACTCTATAGAAATACATTCCTCACTACGAGGGTCTCCGAAATGCTGCTCTAACAATTCCTTGAATTCTATCCAAGTCATAACATCCTCGCGCTCGCTGATAAGCGCGGCAGCGTCGTCCGCTAACCTACTGGTAATCGTATGTATGATGTAAACATTTTGAATCTCGGACCCTTTATATCTATTAATAATATATTCACATTTTCTTAAAAATATCCCTAACTGTCTTTTATCGCCCTTAAAAATAGGAATAAGTTTAATCATTTCATTAGGAATAATATTAATTTGCTCCATTTTATTTACTTATTACAATAATATACTTAATTTTAAATAAAAATAACTCAGAATTTTATGAGTAACTAATTACCTAATTGACTTGCAATATTTTTTTTTATGTTATTTAATTTATGTATATATTTACTTTTATTTAATATTTTTAAACACTTTCACTTATTTCTACACTTAACTATGCAAAATTTGATTGCTCGTTTTACTTTAAAAACCACTCGAAATTACACAAGTTTTAGAAATTGGAAAAGATAGGAAAATGAGGGAAAGTAAAGAGTTCTACTTACAAGCCACTCGACACCATCTCTTGCCGTTTTTGTGAAGACACTATTCACTCACTCCCGTAAGCCGTATTTATTTGTTTGGTTCGAAAGATCATTTACCGCTTTTTATGACCAAAAATTCTACGCTGGTACAAATTTGAGTCCAAATGTAGAGGTCTCGGATTTATGATCCACACCGGGCTGCGCCAGACTTGTTTTGGGAGACGATTTAAAAGTTTTTAAAAAGTTAATTAAATTTATTCGAAGTTAGGTACTTAAACTATTTAAAATTATTTTACAAAAGTTATATTGTAAATGACATACGTCTAGCGGAGGTACACGCAAAGAACGAAGTGTAGAGACGGGGGTCTGCTCTCCTTACATTGATTCATAAGCAAACCCCTAATATGCTGAACCAGCAATAAGATGATGCAATGGTTCAGGGGTTTACGTATGTAACCCCAGAGGGTGGTTGCATGACTAGGTTCTTCGGGGCTACAATCTGTGTTATGTGTCCTAGCATAAAAAAATTTATTACATTTTACGTTACGTTACGTTTTATTACATGGACATAAGATATCTAGAGATAATATTATTTTGCGCTCATTTTTGTATTTACTTTTGTCTCTACTTTGTATGTTCTTTCTGTAAATGGTGCAATAAAGGTTGAGATCAACATCTATCTACATATTTTGAATGAACGTTACAGATAATATAACTATTGCTATTTATCTTATCGATGTGACAATTTGGCAAGTAAGTAATATCAAATACGACATTGACACAGTTAATGTTATTTGATTGTTATTACAATATTTGCAAACTGATTAGTCATAATTTCGTCAGTGATGCAATATTCTAATCTAACTTATACGCCGAATAAGTTGATTATGAGTACATTTAGCTTATTTAGTATTAATACTTTCAGTTCAGTGTTTACTTTGTCTGCGTTTTTCTACCAAATAATAAATTGTGTTTATGGATCAATTATCATCTTTTTAATAACGTGAGTTCTCAACACAAGACGTTCTTTTAAACACATCGAACCAAATAAAGATATTTTTTTTTTGCTTGTTGTGATTAACTTTTCTTGTTCTGTACATCAGACATAATGAAACTTGGAATAAAAATATCTCAACGTGTATTTCTCTCGTCGCTTTTAACTTGCACCCCACCACAGCACACGGCATCATAGCAGCGTAGTACATAGCCAGGTTTTTACAATGTTTAGTTTATGCGTTTATTTACAGTCAAAAACAAATCAACTAAACCAAAGTCATTGCAAATTCGTCGCTATTACCCTCACATAAAGATCTCATCATCATTTATCCAGGGTAACTTGTGGAGTAGATTGTATTTATGTAAGCTTTATGCCCGCGTTCGTTGACATACAAAATTGCGTTCAGTGCAGTTTACAAAGTGCACGAATGCGCTCTTCCTGTGTAATAGCAATACACTAATAAAACGATGTGTGGCGCCATAACTGATGAATCAATATTTATGGTGGACAACGTAGTTGCTGGTATGTTTATTTGTAAGTTCATGACTTGCAACACTTGCTTGAAATATCGGTTCATTCATCAATTTAGTGTCGAGTGCGAGTTCAGCAATTTTGGGTAATTTTGTCTGCTAAAGACATCTGGCGCCTCAACTATCTAACGATTTTAGGCTACCAACAGCTTAATCTCAGATGTAAAGACACATACCAACTGAAACCTTTTGTTTGCTCCATTCACACATCAATAAAGACTTTATTTGCCAACTCCAAAAATAGATGCAGATAAAGATAAGAGTTAAGACTGTTGATAAAAAGTTAATTCTCAATTTACCTTGTTGCAGATGCTGCAGGAGAAGAAGCTCTGCGTCCTCGCCGGGGAGCTGTCAGACTTGGATCTCTTCGAGCGGCTGTTGCGCTTCGGGGGTTCCCAGCTGCGGCTGCTACAATGCTTTCAGGTGACGACAATATTCATGATCATTCATCATCACTATCATGATCTGATCATATCATTCATGATCACTAGAGGGAGAAGAAAAGGAAGAAAAGTTTCTCCGGATCAACTACTTTGAGCAGCAACAAATGCAGCTTCTTTCAGCTAGGAAAGCTTTTTTTTACCAATGCATCTTGCCCATCCTAACTTTTAGCGCTCAATCATGGTCAGGAAAGCTATAGAATTCCGAAATTCTACGGGAGCAAAGCGGCGGACACAGCTAATTTTGGAGGTCTCATCTGAGCGACTTTCCGGTTGCATCCTCAGCATTCGCATCGAAGCCTAGGGTCCGCTTTCGTACTTTTTCTTCTCCACTTCGCACGGTCTTTGGCATCCTTGGTTGTGATACCATTAGCACGCATGTCCTCCTTGACGACATCAAGCCAACTCTTCTTAGCTTTGCCTTTGCCCCTTCTGCCAGGAACAAGCCTTTGGAGAATAAGTTCTTTGAAGCATGGAATGCTGAATTATTTTAAATATACATTTGAATCTTTCTTGGCCCATTCTAGGCTGTTTCCGCTCCCTTTGTGGATCTACCACGTACAATTTATCAATGGCCAGTCAGCGGTCACAAGTGGTTGCTTTTGCGCAGTAACCATTGTGTTGTGTGAGGAGAGGTCCTCGTGCCATTGTCACACTCAACTATGGAGGACTCGTGGATGGCACTGTGGTGTCAACAATCAGGCAATGCGGAAATTCGAAAAAGAAAAGTCTTTTGAATTTCAAATGCTTCTGAAAGTTTGACTTGTCCGTATAACTTTTCTATCTTCGAGTGAGGTGATCTTCCAGATTACTAAATAGCTGAATTTACAGTGCAAGATTTTATAAAAAAAAATGCAAATTTCTAATTTTATTGTCATCTTTCGTCATCTTTCTACTACCCATTGCTGGAAGCCTCCCTCTGTCTACGCCAAGCAAGGAGAATACGCAAAGCTTCTCTACCCTGGGCCATCGCAATCCAGTTCTTGCCAGCAATACTCGTGAATAGTAGAAAGCTGACGATGGTGATGATATCATCTTTACTTTCGTCGTATTCAGTAACATTTTCACACATTTTTAAATTTAAAATGCGGTAAAATAATAATAATAGTAGATTTTACAACAAGTGCACAAAACGAATCATTTTTATCCGAGACTTTTAGCAGCCCGAGCCGAAGGCGAGGGCTGATAGTAATGTCGAGGATAAAAATCGTTTTGTGGACGAGTTATAAACTCTGCTTTTCACTTCGATTGCGAGGAAATAAATAAAATTGAAGAAATTACATATTAAACGCACAAAAAACAAGAGCTGTTTCCCGCCACTTTATTTTTTAATCTTACGACATTGATAGGCTTGGGCTGCAGACCTATACAGCCTACTATTAAATTAATTTTGTAATAATATTTTTCTTAAATTAATTAAATAACCTACCGTACTTCAATTTAAATTTTAATATATTTTATGTCTTAAAAAACACATAAGGCAAATAAATTAAAAGTAAATATTATAAAATAACAAATTTTATCTATGAACTTTTTATCGTGTTTGGCTGTATGGCTCATTTTCTTTGCCTTAATATAGATACATTTATGAGTAGATACGTTAATGCCCTTGTGCACAAAATTCGATTTTGTGCAGCCTATATCCTGCACAAATAAGCACTTTCAGAGCATGAGAAGTGAAAAACATATTGTTTCATTTAGCATCACTTTGCACAAGATAGCTCCTTTATTACCCACGTAACCTGGTCGTTTATGTTCAATACAGTTATATCACTGTTACACAACAGCGATTTGTTTTGCTGTGTAGATGCTATGTAATAGAACGCTCAATTGATTGATTGTTGGTAAACTGAGTGCATGTGCCAAGTTCTTAGACGCTGTGCCAAGAGTTTCAGATGGTAATGTTAGGCCACGCTCGAACTTAGCCTTGACTATGCAGTGCTATTATGACCAAATAATGACATTGACTTGGTTTCAGTAAACTTGAACATCATCCTAATCCTAACTGATATTATTAATGTGAAAGTGAGTTTGTTAATTACCACTTTACGCTTTATCTACTAAAACAATTATCCTGAAATTTCGCATACACATAGAAGTACTGTAAAGGACAGGGTACCTTTCATCCCGGGAAAACACTGTTCCCGTGGGAAATTGAAAAAAAAGCTAGTTTGTTTTAAATGGTATAGTAGTTCTAATTTTCTTACTGGGTTTATCAATATACATACATACATATTATCACGCCTTTTCCCGTGGGGGTAGGCAGGGACTAGCGATATCCACTATTTCCATTTTATCAATATAAAAAATATATGCAGACGCTTTCTTCAACCGTATACCGCAACCGTGACTTAAATAGTAGTTTTCTTTTATTATATATTGGAATATAAAGTTGTTCTTCAACTATAATATTAGGCGGAGTCTTGTTGTTAGCATAGTTTTTATGTAATTGTACTCAATTCATAGAAGTAAGACCCCCCAAAAAACAAAATAAATAAATATGTTTATTAATTTAGTTTTTCAGTATATTGCTAGAGTCTATTTCTACTACACCAATGCTGTTTATATTGGTTAAGTTAATTCGGAAATTAATACTCTACATACTTATATTAATTCTGACTCTACCTTACCACTATAGCGTTTACTCTACCCGTGTACACCATGCTTAAGTTGGGCGTTAGGTGATGAAAATGAAATAAATGTTAAGATGATAATGATAGTGACTGTTTATTTAAGATCAAATACTTTTATAACATGTTTAAACCTGCACCACACTCGTCATACATTGTTAACACAGGTATTTACTTGAAACTTACATAAAACGTCTATTACGTTTCAGGCGGTGACAGAGCACTGCGCCAAGCTGTCAACAGAGCTATCATCGGCGTATCTGCTGAGATGTGACGCCGGCTCAGAACCTGCCGACAAACTTATACACCTTGGTCTAAGGCTGGGTAAGTATTTTTTTAATAGACAACACTCAATGGGCTACACTATGCTTGTATCTTGGCTCCGATGAAACGAGCAGCAACAAAACTAGAACTGCAGACAAATATCTGCGAAAACAAGTACAAATATTTAACCGCGCTGGGAATCGAACCCACAGGCCCCCTTCAGATTGTGGGCGGATGTCGTGTGTGTGCTAAGGACTCGTCACTTGTGATGAGTAGAGAAAGTGAGAGAGATGCAAGGCTTGTAGCAAGTGGAAATGGTAGTACCTACCCTCACGGGAAAGCAGGCGTGAATTAGTGAATGATAATATGCGTGATAATAGTATGTAAGTTGTACCCTCATCTTGGCCTTTTTCGGTCACCTTTTTTGCGTGTCGTCTCGGGCAGGTCATATTTAACTATTGACACAACATTATCTATGGCGTCATGCTCGTATAATATATTGATAAGTTTAAAATATTATTATATTGCGGATATGTCACTTTTGCAAATTTTACATAACGAGTATTCAACTTGGCGTGTCATTATGTATGTTTGTTTACGGAATGGTGAATTCTTGGATCATAAAATGACTTCCTCTTATCATACCCAGTTGTTTGACATGTTGGTTCAGATCATATTATTTTTATGACAAGCATGGTATGACGGTGCACCTTGGATAAATTTCATAATTTATTTATTTGCGTAACATTAAGATGACATAAAATGTTAAACATGTACCCAGTGTGTGTGTAGCAATGTTGGTTAGATATGTTAATTAAATATTATAATAATGATAAATGATTCTATATTTATTAAGTCATTATTCAAAATTTAATTGTCGTTATAAATTTTATTGAATTGAAAAACAAATTATAGGTCAAATCAAAAAGTGGTCAAAATGAAATGAAGTAAGTCAATTTTCTATGACGGACTTTTATCGAAGACTATCTGTGCCCGTGGCTTCGCTCCCATGGGATTTTCGGGATTCTGAATAACCTCATGATGTGGCTATCACACACAGAAATATTTTTTTCAAATAGGATCACTAGTTCCAGAGATAAGCGCGTAACGAAAAAGCTCTTGAGCTCTGTTGCGTTAGTATAGATTTACTAAATAAAGAATTTATTTATTAAATAATTTATTTATTTGTGTGCTGATCATAATTCCTTGGTTCCAGGTGGTTTCCTAAACGAAGCCGGGTGGTACGCGGACGCACAGAAAGTGTTGCTTCGCGTGCGAGAGCTGTGCCAGGCGCGCCCGCAGACCACGTACTACAAACGACTGACACTAGAGTGCTGCCACAGGTGAGCCTTTATTTAGAGGTCCTATAGGTCTAACCATCATCATAAAATTATCAAAATTTATTGGATCAATCCAATTCACCTTATTCGCGATTGGACCAATGCCCGGTCGGTTCAAAGTTATTGCGCCGTTGGAAGCGGCGCAGCGGTAAAGTGAAAACTTGATACTTGCACACCAGTGTCGCGCGATCCTGCCATGTTACTTTTATTGTCAATGTTAGTTTTGGTCACAAGACTAAGTAACTAGATCAAAAAAGTCTTACTTTTCCAGCACGATAAATTAAATATATTTCAGTGTACAATATTTAACATTTCCAGGTTACTAAACACACAATCGGCGTACTGCTGCTTCCCAGCCGCCACAGAAACATACTCGCTCGCGATCAAGCTGCTCGGGCTGCCCGCGGACGCGAGCGGCTCGCTGCCGGCCGGCCCGTGCGCCGTGGCCGAGTGTCGCGACCAGGCCACGCAGACTGACTTCCCCTGCCAGTGAGTATACCATCGCCATCATCTTCCCAGCCACACAGAGACACTCGCTGCGATCAAGCTGCTCGGGCTGCCCGCGGACCCGTGGCCGAGTGTCGCGACCAGGCCACGCAGACTGACTTCCCCTGCCAGTGAGTATACCATCGCCATCATCTTCCCAGCCACACAGAGACACTCGCTGCGATCAAGCTGCTCGGGCTGCCCGCGGACCCGTGGCCGAGTGTCGCGACCAGGCCACGCAGACTGACTTCCCCTGCCAGTGAGTATACCATCGCCATCATCTTCCCAGCCACACAGAGACACTCGCTGCGATCAAGCTGCTCGGGCTGCCCGCGGACCCGTGGCCGAGTGTCGCGACCAGGCCACGCAGACTGACTTCCCCTGCCAGTGAGTATACCATCGCCATCATCTTCCCAGCCACACAGAGACACTCGCTGCGATCAAGCTGCTCGGGCTGCCCGCGGACCCGTGGCCGAGTGTCGCGACCAGGCCACGCAGACTGACTTCCCCTGCCAGTGAGTATACCATCGCCATCATCTTCCCAGCCACACAGAGACACTCGCTGCGATCAAGCTGCTCGGGCTGCCCGCGGACCCGTGGCCGAGTGTCGCGACCAGGCCACGCAGACTGACTTCCCCTGCCAGTGAGTATACCATCGCCATCATCTTCCCAGCCACACAGAGACACTCGCTGCGATCAAGCTGCTCGGGCTGCCCGCGGACCCGTGGCCGAGTGTCGCGACCAGGCCACGCAGACTGACTTCCCCTGCCAGTGAGTATACCATCGCCATCATCTTCCCAGCCACACAGAGACACTCGCTGCGATCAAGCTGCTCGGGCTGCCCGCGGACCCGTGGCCGAGTGTCGCGACCAGGCCACGCAGACTGACTTCCCCTGCCAGTGAGTATACCATCGCCATCATCTTCCCAGCCACACAGAGACACTCGCTGCGATCAAGCTGCTCGGGCTGCCCGCGGACCCGTGGCCGAGTGTCGCGACCAGGCCACGCAGACTGACTTCCCCTGCCAGTGAGTATACCATCGCCATCATCTTCCCAGCCACACAGAGACACTCGCTGCGATCAAGCTGCTCGGGCTGCCCGCGGACCCGTGGCCGAGTGTCGCGACCAGGCCACGCAGACTGACTTCCCCTGCCAGTGAGTATACCATCGCCATCATCTTCCCAGCCACACAGAGACACTCGCTGCGATCAAGCTGCTCGGGCTGCCCGCGGACCCGTGGCCGAGTGTCGCGACCAGGCCACGCAGACTGACTTCCCCTGCCAGTGAGTATACCATCGCCATCATCTTCCCAGCCACACAGAGACACTCGCTGCGATCAAGCTGCTCGGGCTGCCCGCGGACCCGTGGCCGAGTGTCGCGACCAGGCCACGCAGACTGACTTCCCTGCCAGTGAGTATACCATCGCCATCATCTTCCCAGCCACACAGAGACACTCGCTGCGATCAAGCTGCTCGGGCTGCCCGCGGACCCGTGGCCGAGTGTCGCGACCAGGCCACGCAGACTGACTTCCCCTGCCAGTGAGTATACCATCGCCATCATCTTCCCAGCCACACAGAGACACTCGCTGCGATCAAGCTGCTCGGGCTGCCCGCGGACCCGTGGCCGAGTGTCGCGACCAGGCCACGCAGACTGACTTCCCCTGCCAGTGAGTATACCATCGCCATCATCTTCCCAGCCACACAGAGACACTCGCTGCGATCAAGCTGCTCGGGCTGCCCGCGGACCCGTGGCCGAGTGTCGCGACCAGGCCACGCAGACTGACTTCCCCTGCCAGTGAGTATACCATCGCCATCATCTTCCCAGCCACACAGAGACACTCGCTGCGATCAAGCTGCTCGGGCTGCCCGCGGACCCGTGGCCGAGTGTCGCGACCAGGCCACGCAGACTGACTTCCCCTGCCAGTGAGTATACCATCGCCATCATCTTCCCAGCCACACAGAGACACTCGCTGCGATCAAGCTGCTCGGGCTGCCCGCGGACCCGTGGCCGAGTGTCGCGACCAGGCCACGCAGACTGACTTCCCCTGCCAGTGAGTATACCATCGCCATCATCTTCCCAGCCACACAGAGACACTCGCTGCGATCAAGCTGCTCGGGCTGCCCGCGGACCCGTGGCCGAGTGTCGCGAGCAGGCCACGCAGACTGACTTCCCCTGCCAGTGAGTATACCATCGCCATCATCTTCCCAGCCACACAGAGACACTCGCTGCGATCAAGCTGCTCGGGCTGCCCGCGGACCCGTGGCCGAGTGTCGCGACCAGGCCACGCAGACTGACTTCCCCTGCCAGTGAGTATACCATCGCCATCATCTTCCCAGCCACACAGAGACACTCGCTGCGATCAAGCTGCTCGGGCTGCCCGCGGACCCGTGGCCGAGTGTCGCGACCAGGCCACGCAGACTGACTTCCCCTGCCAGTGAGTATACCATCGCCATCATCTTCCCAGCCACACAGAGACACTCGCTGCGATCAAGCTGCTCGGGCTGCCCGCGGACCCGTGGCCGAGTGTCGCGACCAGGCCACGCAGACTGACTTCCCTGCCAGTGAGTATACCATCGCCATCATCTTCCCAGCCACACAGAGACACTCGCTGCGATCAAGCTGCTCGGGCTGCCCGCGGACCCGTGGCCGAGTGTCGCGAGCAGGCCACGCAGACTGACTTCCCCTGCCAGTGAGTATACCATCGCCATCATCTTCCCAGCCACACAGAGACACTCGCTGCGATCAAGCTGCTCGGGCTGCCCGCGGACCCGTGGCCGAGTGTCGCGACCAGGCCACGCAGACTGACTTCCCCTGCCAGTGAGTATACCATCGCCATCATCTTCCCAGCCACACAGAGACACTCGCTGCGATCAAGCTGCTCGGGCTGCCCGCGGACCCGTGGCCGAGTGTCGCGACCAGGCCACGCAGACTGACTTCCCCTGCCAGTGAGTATACCATCGCCATCATCTTCCCAGCCACACAGAGACACTCGCTGCGATCAAGCTGCTCGGGCTGCCCGCGGACCCGTGGCCGAGTGTCGCGACCAGGCCACGCAGACTGACTTCCCCTGCCAGTGAGTATACCATCGCCATCATCTTCCCAGCCACACAGAGACACTCGCTGCGATCAAGCTGCTCGGGCTGCCCGCGGACCCGTGGCCGAGTGTCGCGACCAGGCCACGCAGACTGACTTCCCCTGCCAGTGAGTATACCATCGCCATCATCTTCCCAGCCACACAGAGACACTCGCTGCGATCAAGCTGCTCGGGCTGCCCGCGGACCCGTGGCCGAGTGTCGCGACCAGGCCACGCAGACTGACTTCCCCTGCCAGTGAGTATACCATCGCCATCATCTTCCCAGCCACACAGAGACACTCGCTGCGATCAAGCTGCTCGGGCTGCCCGCGGACCCGTGGCCGAGTGTCGCGAGCAGGCCACGCAGACTGACTTCCCCTGCCAGTGAGTATACCATCGCCATCATCTTCCCAGCCACACAGAGACACTCGCTGCGATCAAGCTGCTCGGGCTGCCCGCGGACCCGTGGCCGAGTGTCGCGACCAGGCCACGCAGACTGACTTCCCCTGCCAGTGAGTATACCATCGCCATCATCTTCCCAGCCACACAGAGACACTCGCTGCGATCAAGCTGCTCGGGCTGCCCGCGGACCCGTGGCCGAGTGTCGCGACCAGGCCACGCAGACTGACTTCCCCTGCCAGTGAGTATACCATCGCCATCATCTTCCCAGCCACACAGAGACACTCGCTGCGATCAAGCTGCTCGGGCTGCCCGCGGACCCGTGGCCGAGTGTCGCGACCAGGCCACGCAGACTGACTTCCCCTGCCAGTGAGTATACCATCGCCATCATCTTCCCAGCCACACAGAGACACTCGCTGCGATCAAGCTGCTCGGGCTGCCCGCGGACCCGTGGCCGAGTGTCGCGACCAGGCCACGCAGACTGACTTCCCCTGCCAGTGAGTATACCATCGCCATCATCTTCCCAGCCACACAGAGACACTCGCTGCGATCAAGCTGCTCGGGCTGCCCGCGGACCCGTGGCCGAGTGTCGCGACCAGGCCACGCAGACTGACTTCCCCTGCCAGTGAGTATACCATCGCCATCATCTTCCCAGCCACACAGAGACACTCGCTGCGATCAAGCTGCTCGGGCTGCCCGCGGACCCGTGGCCGAGTGTCGCGAGCAGGCCACGCAGACTGACTTCCCCTGCCAGTGAGTATACCATCGCCATCATCTTCCCAGCCACACAGAGACACTCGCTGCGATCAAGCTGCTCGGGCTGCCCGCGGACCCGTGGCCGAGTGTCGCGACCAGGCCACGCAGACTGACTTCCCCTGCCAGTGAGTATACCATCGCCATCATCTTCCCAGCCACACAGAGACACTCGCTGCGATCAAGCTGCTCGGGCTGCCCGCGGACCCGTGGCCGAGTGTCGCGACCAGGCCACGCAGACTGACTTCCCCTGCCAGTGAGTATACCATCGCCATCATCTTCCCAGCCACACAGAGACACTCGCTGCGATCAAGCTGCTCGGGCTGCCCGCGGACCCGTGGCCGAGTGTCGCGACCAGGCCACGCAGACTGACTTCCTGCCAGTGAGTATACCATCGCCATCATCTTCCCAGCCACACAGAGACACTCGCTGCGATCAAGCTGCTCGGGCTGCCCGCGGACCCGTGGCCGAGTGTCGCGACCAGGCCACGCAGACTGACTTCCCCTGCCAGTGAGTATACCATCGCCATCATCTTCCCAGCCACACAGAGACACTCGCTGCGATCAAGCTGCTCGGGCTGCCCGCGGACCCGTGGCCGAGTGTCGCGACCAGGCCACGCAGACTGACTTCCCCTGCCAGTGAGTATACCATCGCCATCATCTTCCCAGCCACACAGAGACACTCGCTGCGATCAAGCTGCTCGGGCTGCCCGCGGACCCGTGGCCGAGTGTCGCGAGCAGGCCACGCAGACTGACTTCCCCTGCCAGTGAGTATACCATCGCCATCATCTTCCCAGCCACACAGAGACACTCGCTGCGATCAAGCTGCTCGGGCTGCCCGCGGACCCGTGGCCGAGTGTCGCGACCAGGCCACGCAGACTGACTTCCCCTGCCAGTGAGTATACCATCGCCATCATCTTCCCAGCCACACAGAGACACTCGCTGCGATCAAGCTGCTCGGGCTGCCCGCGGACCCGTGGCCGAGTGTCGCGAGCAGGCCACGCAGACTGACTTCTCTGCCAGTGAGTATACCATCGCCATCATCTTCCCAGCCACACAGAGACACTCGCTGCGATCAAGCTGCTCGGGCTGCCCGCGGACCCGTGGCCGAGTGTCGCGACCAGGCCACGCAGACTGACTTCCCCTGCCAGTGAGTATACCATCGCCATCATCTTCCCAGCCACACAGAGACACTCGCTGCGATCAAGCTGCTCGGGCTGCCCGCGGACCCGTGGCCGAGTGTCGCGACCAGGCCACGCAGACTGACTTCCCCTGCCAGTGAGTATACCATCGCCATCATCTTCCCAGCCACACAGAGACACTCGCTGCGATCAAGCTGCTCGGGCTGCCCGCGGACCCGTGGCCGAGTGTCGCGACCAGGCCACGCAGACTGACTTCCCCTGCCAGTGAGTATACCATCGCCATCATCTTCCCAGCCACACAGAGACACTCGCTGCGATCAAGCTGCTCGGGCTGCCCGCGGACCCGTGGCCGAGTGTCGCGAGCAGGCCACGCAGACTGACTTCCCCTGCCAGTGAGTATACCATCGCCATCATCTTCCCAGCCACACAGAGACACTCGCTGCGATCAAGCTGCTCGGGCTGCCCGCGGACCCGTGGCCGAGTGTCGCGACCAGGCCACGCAGACTGACTTCCCCTGCCAGTGAGTATACCATCGCCATCATCTTCCCAGCCACACAGAGACACTCGCTGCGATCAAGCTGCTCGGGCTGCCCGCGGACCCGTGGCCGAGTGTCGCGACCAGGCCACGCAGACTGACTTCCCCTGCCAGTGAGTATACCATCGCCATCATCTTCCCAGCCACACAGAGACACTCGCTGCGATCAAGCTGCTCGGGCTGCCCGCGGACCCGTGGCCGAGTGTCGCGACCAGGCCACGCAGACTGACTTCCCCTGCCAGTGAGTATACCATCGCCATCATCTTCCCAGCCACACAGAGACACTCGCTGCGATCAAGCTGCTCGGGCTGCCCGTGCGCCGTGGCCGAGTGTCGCGACCAGGCCACGCAGACTGACTTCCCCTGCCAGTGCCAATACAATAAACAACGATAAATAATCAAACGAAGAAATGAGTGTATGTTGCAGCGATACAAAAAGGTCACACCTCGGTGGCACGATTACCCAGGGGGCAATACACTGATTTTCACCCTCATCTAAAGGTCCAGATTTGTTCTTTTGTCCATATTGTACCTTCGTTTTAGTGATCCAAGAATGCTAGTTTGGACGACACCGTTGATGGTACGTCTCGATACGACAGGTACGCTCCTATCCATCGCGAGTTGGTTTCGCCCCGTTCAAAAGCGGTACGACACAATGTACGCATAGCGACGACGTCGCATTTGGAGTTCTTGGATCGCGACGCTGTTATGAAACGGAGCTAGGGTACGGATAAAAGAACATATCTGGACTCAGTTATGCTGTACCTGGTAGTATCCTATGTGCTATTTCAGTTACATTCTATCCGTGTATCGTCGAAATTCATCTACCTCCTTGGATTCAGAAATAAATGTCATTTTCGAAATCAGCATCCGAGAAAACCTCGAAAACTAATATGGTATAGTTTTCAGGGTTTTGCGTGACTGAGTATCCAAACGTTCTTATTTTTTTTTTTTTTTTTATAACATAGGGCGGCAAACGAGCAAGCGGGTCACCTGATGGTAAGTAATCACCGCTGCCCATGGACAACCACAACACCAGGAGTATCGCAGGAGTGTTGCCGGCCTTTTAAAAAGACGTAGGCTCGTTTTTTGAAGGTTCCAATGTCGTATCGGTTCGGGAACACCGCCGCAGGAAGCTGATTCCACAGTTTGGTCGTACGTGGCAAGAAGTTTCTTTTGAAACGCACGGTGGTTGACAGCCAGTCATCCAGGTGGTTTGGGTGAAATTTCAGTTTATGGCGGGTGGTATGGTGGTGAAATTTTGCGGCGGGTATAAGGTCAAACAATTCCTCAGAGCACTCCCCATGAAAAATGCGGTAGAGAATGCATTAGGATCCAACATCCCTGCGCAAAGCCAGAGGATCGAGGCGGCCGACGAGAATCTCGTCGTCGACCATGCGAATCGCACGACGTTGAACGCGGTCAAAAGGGAGAAGTTGGTACTGAGGAGCCCCGGCCCAGAGGTGAGAGCAATATTCCATGTGCGGCCTGACTTGTGCCTTATACAGCTGAAGGCGATGCGCCGAAGTGAAATATCGGCGCATCGCCTTCAGCTTCCGCTCTGCCGAGGACACCCAATTTTTTTGAAGCCAACTTAGCCTTATCTTCAAGGTGACCGCGAAATTGAACGTCGCACGAAATCACAACGCCTAAAATTTCGATTTTTGGCTGTGTATGTAGGGAAGCGCCCTGGAAAGAAGGAGATAGGACAAAGGGGCTTTTCTTCGCGGTGAACGCACAGACTTGTGTTTACTTGGGGTTAAATTGAACTAAGTTGGAATCGCCCCAGTTTGAAACTTGGTTTAAGGAAGTTTCAACCTTAGATACAAGTTTAGTTCGACACTCAGAGACGCGTGCCCGAGAAATGTTACCTTGACCGGAATAAAAGGAGTCCACCGTGCTATCATCTGCATAGCAATGGATGTTGCTGGGTTGCAGCATATCATTGATATGCAAGAGAAAAAGCGTTGGGGACAGAACACAGCCCTGTGGGACACCAGCGTTCACGGGCTTATATGCAGAGCAAGAACCGTCAACAACGACTTTAATACTGCGCCCTGTGAGGAAACTGGTAACCCATTGGCATAATTTCTCGGGCAACCCGTAGGAAGAAAGCTTCGATAGAAGAGCTTTGTGCCAGACCTGATCGAAGGCTTTCGCCATATCTAAACTGGCCGCCAGGCCCTCCCCCTTACTCTCAACCGCTTCCGCCCATTTATGGGTCAGGTTATTATATACTAGCGCCCCACCTCGGCCTCGCTCGGGAGGTACATACATAAATAGTAGCCTTTGTCACTCATGTATATTGTAGCTTTCCATTGGTGAAAGAATTTTTTAAATCGGTTTAGTAGTTCCCCCTAATATTAAAAAAATTTCCTCATTATCTTGATTCCAGAGAGGATCTACCAGACACAGAGCTATGTAAACTCCATTTATTCTTACCAGTCCTATCATGTAAACAATCTTACCATGTCTTTTAATGATTTTACAACAATATAAATTAAAAGACTTTTTAGGAAATTACTTTCGTGGTTAATAAATGTTTTACTTTAGAATGTTTAGGTTTGAACTAATATTTGATTAATTTTCAACGAAATTCAACAAAACGTACTGTGAAGATTGTTTACATGATAGGACGGGTAAGAATAAATGGAGTTGATATAGTTGTTTATAGTATTTTTGTATTGTATTATTTAACTTACTTCCAGAGAGGATCAACCAGACACCGAGCCGTGTGCATCCACGGGTGGGTCAGGCCGCAGCAGCGCGTGGGGCAGCGCGGCGCTGGCAGCGCGGCTGTGCAAGGAGTTCTCGTCGCTGTTCTTCGTGCGCTGCGACTACAACGCCGCGCACGCCTGGGCCATGTGCGCGCTCAAGCTGCTCGATAAACATACACCGCACAAGTGAGGATTGTTAACTACATTATGTCATAGCTATATAAACTCTAGCCGTTAAGCCTGCATCACAAGTTTTTAGCCAAAACAGGAGTTACTGAATTGATCCTGGTGCTAAATCTAGATCATTAATGATAATAAAAATAGTACAATAGACTTCTCAAATTACTGCTACTACTTGTACGAGACAGAAAAAAATAATTTGCCTGTTATTTTTGCGTCTATACCTTCCAGAAAAAACGGAAAACACGAAAAACAAGGTTCACGGCTTTAACGAAATCGTTATGTAAAACACAAATCATAATTTCTACATAATGTTAAATCGCGAGTTTATTAAACTAGCTACAAGTTGCTGGTTTTAGATTTTTGAAAAATAACTCGGAAAAAATGTTAAAAATCGTAGCAATTCACAAAGAAATCCCCCATACATTTTTACTATGGCAGCGAAACGCTCAATATATAAGAGTTCCAAAGCCACGAAAAATCAGTCTGCCGTAAGAATTCAAAGGGAATCACGTCGCTCTGCTGCTCGAGAGGCCTTTAATTTTCGCGTGTTCGTGTATTCGCAGACAGCAGAGAGTAATGTAGATCAGAGTTGCATATTTATTACTTTTAATCTTTTTTAAATTTATATAGGTACCATTTTCATACTCATGATGGCCGACAATTTTTGATGAAATAGAAATCGTAATAAATCGCAATCATAGAAATCGTAATAAATCGAAATCATAGAAATCGAAATCATAAAAATCAAAATAAATCCAAATCAAGATCCAAGATGGCGGACAGCTTTTTTTTTAATTTTGCAATATGGGTATCCTTTTATAAGTTTTTGTAATCAGTTATAGGTTCATCAGTTATCAGTAAAGGTTTTTCGGTGCGCTGACAAAAATAACATTTATTTTGAGATAAAAGATGGCGGACAACTTTTTTTTCAATTTTACAATATGGGTATGGTTTTATAAGTTTTTCAGTGCGATGATTACGAAAATAACATTTATTTTGAGATCCAAGATGGCGGACAGTTTTCTATTTTATTTTACAATATGGGTATCATTTTACAGGTTTTTGGGGACGCTGATGACGAAAATAACATTCATTTTGAGATCCAAGATGGCTGACAGTTTTTTATTTTTATTTTTCAATATAGGTATCGTTTTATAGGTTTTTGGGGACGCTGATCTTAAAATTAATGTTATTTTGGTCATCAGCGTCCCCAAAAACCCATAAAACGATACCCATATTGTAAAATAAAATAAAAAACTGCCCGCCATCTTGGATCTCAAAATAAATGTTATTTTCGTAATCAGCGCACCGAAAAACTTATAAAATGATACCAATATTGTAAAATTTTAAAAAAAGTTGTCCGCCATCTTGGATCTCAAAATAAATGTTATTTTCGTCATCAGCGTCCCCAAAAACCCACAACACGTTAACCATATTGCAAAATTGAAAAAAAAATTGTCCGCCATCTTGGATCTCAAAATAAATGTTATTTTTGTCATCAGCGCACCGAAAAACCTATAAAACCATACCCATATTGCAAAATTAAAAAATAGTTGTCCGCCATCTTGGATCCAAAAATACTATTTTTGTAAACCTTATCCCGAAAAATCGGCCTTCATGGGATGCCAGGCAGATATTTAACATCTTAGCATCCTGGCACGACGGTCATACTATTTTCTGTCTCGGCATTCGTGTCCATTTTACCGCCAAGTCACGCCAAGTATGTTTCACATAAAAAATGGTCGTAATTTTATTTTTAGTATTTATTACCGTAAAGCAAGAAATAGTGGATTTTACAACAAGTGCACAAAACGAATCATATTTATCCGAGACTTGGCGAGGGCTGATAGTAATGTCGAGGATAAAAATCGTTTTGTGGATGAGTTATGAACTCTGCTTTTCACTTCGATTGCGAGGAAATAAATCAAATTGAAGAAATTAATAAACGCACGAAAAAATAAGAGCTGTTTCCCGCCGCTTTATTTTTTTAAATCTTACGACATTGATAGGCTTGGGCTGCAGACCTATACAGCCTACTATTAAATTAATTTTGTAATAATATTAGTAGTGTATTATTAGGCATTCTAACTCACTTTCGTTCGTTCAGGCTCGCAATGCTCGCCTGAACTCACTGCAGTGATTTAGAATACCTAATAATACACTTTCGGTAGGTTTCCAAAGTAATGCGTTCGCATTAGGTACATTCATTACACTTATAGAATCTCAGGGAGTTTTCATTCAGATCATTCACGGAGTCAGTTCGTTTCGAATGTATATAAATCGGTACTTTACAAATAAATAACATTAAGTCAAAAACAGTCTTAGTGGCTAAAAGAATGAAATTTGTTAAACAATCTCAAACATTACAATTGAACCAAATATGTCCAGAAGAAAAAGTAGACTTTTTCCGCCATTGCAACCTTCTACCTAATACAATTCGGTGTATTATTTGCGGTCCTTCGAATTGTGGGAAAACTAATGTAATCATTGGTCTTCTATTACATGAAAATGGTTTACGTTTTAAAAATGTTTATCTTTATTCAAAAACATTGTATCAGCCGAAATATGTATTTTTAGAAAATGTTCTTAATTTAGTGCCGGATGTATCGTTTGCAAAATATAAAGATAATGAACTTATTTTAAGCCCTCATGATGCAAAACCACACTCCATAATAATATTTGATGACGTCGCATGTGAGAACCAGTCCAATATGAGGGATTATTTTGCAATGGGCAGACATAAGTTTATCGACTGTTTTTACTTGAATCAAACGTATAGTAAGATACCTAAACAGCTAGTAAGAGACAATGCAAATCTTTTAATATTATTCAAACAGGATGATGTCAACCTCCATCATGTTTATGACGAACACGTTAATACTGACATGTCATGGTCTGAGTTTCGAGAAATGTGTTCAAAGGTATGGAGTGAACCCTATAACTATTTGGTAATCAATAAGGATTGTGTAAAGAACAAAGGTTGTTATAGGAAGAATTTCGATACATTTGTCTTGTTTGATGAGAATCAAAATACAACCATATAAGAAGATATATTTGATTAATATCTCCAGTCGATCTATTACCGTATCAAGCAAATAACGTATATTTATCAAGATCATAATGGAAAAAGAGTTAAAAACTCAAATAGTTAAAATAGCAGAAGTTGTTAAAAAGAAAATCAAAGATATGAAAACTATAGAATCGTACAATGATAATGTATTAAATACAGTTTTTAGACCTGTTACTGATCCAATACATCAGTTAGTTAAGGATCGGAACCATAAAATTAAATCAGAAGAAGCAAAGGATGTCGTAATGAAAAATCTTGTAAAAGAGCAAATTACATCACCTGAATTGCATTTGAACACAACTTTCAAAAACAATATTTCTCAACAAAATTATTCTGAAGATGATTCTGATGAAGATTCTAGTAATATTAATACCAGTGATACATCGTATAAAACAATTGATTCAATAGCTAGTCCTAGAGAAAATACTTCATCCTGGTCACTTTCCTCTGAAATATTTAATGATGTTCCTTTTGGTGTCAGACGAGAACGAGGTAAATTAATGATGGGTACAGCACGTGTTTATATAAATGATCGAAATATATCTATAGCAGGACATGATTATCAAATAACGCCAGGATTGGAGGAGTTATTATTGAAAAAAGTACCTAATTTGGATGTTGTTACTAAAAATGATTGTCAAGAATATAAAACCATGTTAATAGACACAAATGCTCACAGACGAGATTTTGATTCTAGTAAACCAATTAAATCTAATAAAGGACAAAAGTATTTGCACATCATTAAACCGCTATTTAAACTGCGAAAGCCTTCAACATCTTCTGTTAGTAATCCTGATGATATGAGCGCAGGAGAAGGATTGATGCTTAAGAAGAGATTTAAAAAATACTGACTACATTTACTGGGATGACCCTAATGAGCTAGTAGAAAGACTCAAATTACTTATAGCATCTAAAGATGCAGGCAACACTGGTCTGGATAACGAAATAATTTCAATCATAGAAGAACTACGTGAAAATGGAAGTATAAATTAATAACCGCACATCCTATTTAGATCATTTATTATTTCACTGCGAACGACATAAATTCAAAATGAACGTTGATAAATTCGGTCACCATGTTCATAAAAGACTACGTTTATCAGAAATACTAGATTGTTCAACCAACCACTTAGTTAGATCGAATAACGGCGATTTTGATTTACAATCATCTCGATTAAGAGGAGTTCAAGAACCTGTAGCACATGATGATGCGGTGAACAAAAAATATGTTGATAAAAAAATAACTGATGAAATTACCGCTCTCATAGATGCAATAAAAGCGGATGTAAAAAATAACCTTATTCAGTTCGAAAAAAAGTTTTATACTAAAAACTACATCGATAACATTATTAAACAACAAAATGGCAAAACAACAAGTGGTAAATGAAATTCATAGATCGGCACGCAAAAATTTTGATCGTCGTAATGTAATCTTAACAGGAATAGACGACTTATGGCAAGCGGATCTGGCTGATTTACAATCATTAAAAAAGTATAATAGTGGATATGCTTATATATTAACTGTCATTGATGGATTTTCAAAATATGCATGGTTAATTCCTTTAAAAACTAAATCAAAAAAAGAGGTTCTTTCCGCCTTTACTCAAATTATAAGGGAAAGTGGACGTAGCCCTAAAAACCTACAGACTGACAGAGGCACTGAGTTTTACAACGATGTGTTCAAAGAACATACGAAGTTAATGAAGATTAATCACTATTCATCGTTTTCTACAAAAAAAGCTTCTATTGTAGAAAGACTAATCAAAACATTGAAGATTAAATTATATAAATGTTTTAGTTACAACGGTAACTATAAATGGATAGGAAAAACTTTAAATGACGTTTTATTTTCGTATAACAATCAAAAACATAGCGTTACTAAGTTTAAACCAGTAGACATAGATACAAGTAATGAAATCCTTGTAAAAAAAAACATTGAAAAATTCCACGAGAAACGATGTAAATTGTTCAAAAATAAATTCAAAATAGGTGACCACGTTAGAATAAGTAAATATAAGAGTAGTTTTGCAAAAGGTTTTACACCTAATTGGTCTACAGAAATTTTCACAATTAAAACGGTTAATAATACTAAACCAGTTACATATTTAATACAAGATCAACATAAACAAAATATCTTGGGTTCATTCTATCAAGAAGAGTTACAAAAAACTAAGTATCCGAATATATACTTAATTGAAAAAATTATAAGGAAAAAAGGAACTAAATTGTTTGTCAAATGGTTAGGACTTCCTGACGAAGAAAATAGTTGGATAGATAAAAATTCTATTGTATCATAATACATATAACTGTTAATATCTTACATTTTGCTCATTATATAACAAGAAATGAAAGGAGGTGGACTTGTCAATAATTTGATAAACAATATCCCGTTTGAGCTTCACTTACCAGGATACAATTATTGCGGACCAGGCACTAGGTTACAAGAAAGGTTATTGAGAGGTGATAAAGGTATTAACAAATTAGACGAAGCTTGTAAATACCACGATATTGCGTACAACGATCCAAGCCTCTCCGTTCGCCATAAAGCAGATCTTCAACTGATGAAAATGGCAAAGAAGCGATTACATTCCAAAGACGCTGGCAAAGGAGAGAAATTGGCATCGTGGATAGTTAATAAAGTTATGAAAGCAAAATTAAAATCAGGTGCAGGGATAAAAAATTTAAAACCATTGTTTCAAAAATACGTTCACAAATAAAGAAACTAAAATCAAAGGATAACAAATCTGCTATAGTATATGCTTATGAGGCAGCAAAAAAAATGTTTCCTAAGACATGTCACGTTCGTTTACCAAGAATAATACCAATCCCTAAAACAGGAGGGATTTTGCCTTTGATACCAATTTTTGCGGGTTTATCAGCGCTAGGTGCTTTAGCAGGAGGTGCCGCTGGTATAGCTAAAACTATAAATGATTTTAAAACTGCTCGACAGAATTTACAAGAATCTGAACGACATAACAAAACCATGGAGTCCATTGCGATAGGTAAAGGATTTTATCTAAAGCCGTATAAAAAAGGAAGCGGGTTATTTTTGAAATCTACAAAAAACTAATAAGTAGGCTACCCAAGCGTGCTCTTACAAATATTGATATTATTAAATATGCTAAAAATATTCCATACTTTCGAGGTGTGTATATGAGAAATAGATTACCACGTAAACCAAACCCCGTAGAGTGTGGTATATTGAATTTAGACAGCTATAATAATAATGGAACTCACTGGGTAGCCTTTGCAAAAATAAATAATTATTGTGAATACTTTGATAGTTTTGGTAATTTAAGACCACCCAATGAATTGGTGAAATATTTGAATGTAAGTGATATAAATTATAACTATACGAGATTTCAAAACTTTGATACTGTAAATTGCGGTCATTTGTGTTTAAAATTTTTGCAAGACTTTTGGAGTTAGTGTTGTATATAATTATTATTACTGTCCAATAAAACATCATTTCTATAATGTCTTTCACTCTGTCCATAACTGGAAACAGCTCAGTGCTAACAACAAACTATTCCCCTCCATTAGAACTTGATGGGCAATATGAGTGCTCTCTTTTACACTTCTCTACATTTAATTCTATACCAAATATTACAAATACTAATAATAAATTTTATTATGGCATTGATGAAGTTGTTGAAATTCCTGAGGGAGCTTATGAACTCCAAGACATCAGCGAATTTTTACAATCAAAGGTAAACAATTGTGTTTTCAAGTTATTATGCAACAATAACACGTTGAGGCTATCGATATTCTGTTCGAAAGATATTCATTTCGAAAAACCAAATTCGATTGGACCTTTACTTGGTTACGGTAGAACTTTCCTAATGAGGGATATATGGTACAAGTCCTCACTACCAGTGAACATTCTACCTACAACCGTGCTGCGGGTTGAATGTGATATTACTGGAGGCTCTTACATTAATGGAAAATCAACTCATATAATTCACGAATTTGCTTTGAATGTCCCTCCAGGCTACAGAATAACAGAAATTCCAAAAAATACCATATATTTTCCAGTTAAAAGAAGTATATTAAATAGTATAAATATCAGAATATTGGACATAAAAAATAATTTAATCAATTTTCGAGGAGAGGAAGTACAATTGTACTTACATTTGAAGAAAATATGATCGAGTACAATAAATATACAACTTCATCTAGTCAAAAGACTAGTACCACTCAAGCGATCAAGAAGAACACACATACTTGTAATACAAAAAAGAAATTAACAACTGTCAATATAAATTTTCTCAAATCTATTGGGTTGCTAAAATGAGTATTTTAAGTATAACTAACCCACCAGTTTATGACAACTCCATAGACGGTGTAGAAACTCATTCGTATAAGCCGTACATAACTACTTTCAATAGAAATGATGAAATTCGGATACCTATAAACCAACAAGATTTATATGTGCTTCCATGCGCAAGTACCTTGTATGTTGAAGCCGTAGTAAATGTTATCAAAGGTGAGAAGAGGGAAGCAGTTCCAGTAGTACAGTTTACAAACAACCCTCTTCTATTCCTATTTCAAGATATAAGATATGAATTAAATGGTGTTGAAATAGACAAAGTAAAGAATGCTGGCGTAACTACTACTATGAAAGCACTGGTATCTATGAACGAGGCTGAAGCCAAGGTATCCAAAGTGTGGGGTTGGGATATACACGGAACTAAAAAATGAAATTGGAGGTCATTTTGCTGCGTCAGTACCTCTCAGCAACATACTAGGCTTTGCTGAAGATTATAAAAAAATTATTGTCAATTGCAAACATGAGCTTATTTTGTTACGAAGTAATACTAATCTGAATGCTCTAAAGCTAAACACTGGCGAAGAGGTTGAAAGTATCGATATAAAAAAGATTGTATGGCGTGTGCCTCATGTTAAAGTATCAGATAGAGAAAGAATTAATTTACTTAAAATACTCGAAAAAGACCGACCCATTCAATTAGTGTTTAGAAACTGGGATCTTTATGAGTACCCTTTATTACCAAGGACTACAAAACACACCTGGTCAATAAAAACTTCATCACAAATTGAAAAACCTAGGTATGTTATTTTAGGGTTACAAACAAACCGAAAAAACAATGGGATAAACGATATGTCTCGGTTCGATCACTGCAATATTCGAGATGTTAAAGTTTTTTTAAACTCTACATATTACCCATACGAAAGTTACAATACCAACTTTGCAAATCATAACTATGCGTTAATATACGAGCAATATGTAAACTTTCAGCAGTCTTATTATAACCGCCCATGCAACTCCTTGTTGACTGCTCAAGAGTTTAAAAATTTTGCGCCATTATTCGTGATTGATTGCTCAAGACAGAACGATAATATTAAATCAGGTCCGGTCATCAATATTCGCCTTGAACTAGAGTGTGATAAAGATATACCTGATCAGACAACAGCTTATTGTCTAATTCTGAATGATTGTATAGTTGAATATAGACCTCTGAGCAACATTGTACGTAAAATATCATGAATTCAATTATTTTTGTTGATGTTCAAGGCTTCAAAGATTGTTATAATAAATTTATAATCAAAGAGTTTGCATTATCTACTGAGGAGTTCACTCAAGTTTTTTTAATTAAACCTCCATATGCATATACTACATTATCTACGGAAGAAAAGAAGACCGTTAGGTACCTTGAGCGACAGAGAGGAATCACTTGGAGTGAAGGTCATATTGACTCTAGAGAATTTAAAAGAATTATTACTCCATTAATGCAAAACAAAACAATTATAATGAAAGGTCTCGAGAAACAAAAATGGATAAAGGAACTATGTGATAATTGTATTTTAATAGACATAGAGGACCAAGGAAGTCCTAGTTTTGCCATTTTATATAAAATGTATTGTAAAAATGATGGTGAATTAAATTGTTTAAGCCATAAAAACTATTGTGCACTAAAAAATGTTGTTTGTATAAAGAAATGGTATTTCGAAAATACTTTGAAATAAATATTATCAAATCAAATATAATGTATTTTCTTTTATTTATTCATATCCTTACCATAATCAGATTTTCAACTGTCCGCAATTCATCGTCATGATTTGTTGCAACATGTTTCCGAGTTGACCTGAATTAAGCATATTATTTTACTTCACGTGCATCATCACGTGTACATTCAACGTGTTTGAATAGGTATATGAACAGAAGTTATAAATAAAATTTATGATTTCTCTACACATTTATTATAAATTATAATGTAAAATAAAATACCTGAAGAATATACTAAACAAACATAATCAAAAACGATTCTATATTTTACTAGGTTTCGCCCGCGGCTTCGCCCGCCTGAATTTCCCACGGGAACAGTGCTTTTTCCCCGGATGAAAAGTACCCTATGTCGTTCTCAGTACTTCTAACTGTGTGTACTTATGCAAAATTTCAGAAAGATTGGTTCAGTAGATAAAGTGTGAAGACAAACAAATTCACTTTCACATTAATTTATAATATTAGTTTGGATTAGGATAGAATTATACATGTAAATTATAGGTTCACTATTATTTGCAAACACTATTTAGAAATAAAACACCTAATTATAATATATTAAACATTTATTTTGGTTTTATTATAATTTTCTTTACACCATTGATATAAACAATATACATTTTTATAAGCACACATATCATTGTGATAAATACAAGATTGAATGTGCGAACAATAAACATCATACAATATTTCAAAATGAGGGCAGCCAAGGTCTTCTAAATCATACACATTGGTAGTGTTTAACATATTTTTCAACCATACCACTTTTTCTGTACCCTTAGCTAATATATTCTTATTTTTTAAGAAATCCTTTATACAATTTTTATAATTTCTGTATGGCACAAAACCTTGATTCCAGAAAAAATCTCTATGTCTTTCCATCCATTCAACACGTAAACGTTCCTTTACTTTTAACTTATAGAACGGGTATGGGGGCTTTACAAGTAGTACCATCACTTTCCGTTTTGATAAAATTGCTATTTCTTTAGGTATGAATTGATTTTTTCATTCTTGAAGCCTTCAACATCAACAATAACGTACATGTTATATTCTATACACAATAAATCTTATCTTGAACAATTTAAAACAAATTAAGCAGGGGTTTATACCGAAGCCTTAATACGACTGACAAAAATTCGTATACATTTCATATCAAATACTATAAATACTTTTAAGCTCGCACCGATCATTAGATACATTTTTAAAAATTCTTAAGCTATGCGTTATGTTAAAAGTGAAAAACTACTTTAAGAATGAAATTATACTTACAATTACAAGTAATACATAGTAAAAGTACAGAATAAAAATTAATTTACATACTTACTAAAACACATAAAGATTTAATATATTAAAAAATAAAAAATAACATAATTTAAAACAAGTTACTATTAAATTTATACATATGTATTTTCATTACATATGTTTTTGCAAATTTTGTGAACTATGTTTTCAGTCATAGTTAAAATTTCGTCCACAACATCACTCACTATGTACTGAGCACTAACAAGAGTATTGTCACTATCCAACGTTTCTGGAGGCAATAGATCCAGAATCTCTATTTTGATAAGTCGATACGCTCTTCTATTTGCCTTCGTTTTCACATATGAAGCAGGCACCAATGGTGGTAACTTTGTCACTTGCTTCTTTCGCGGCGCTGGACATTTTCTTTTGGCCTTTTCCCTTGCCTGATCCTGTGCAGCCGCGGCGACATTAGGGACTTCCTCAACTTCGTTGTCACTGAAGTCATCGAGCCGTTGCGCGTTTTGAAACCACATGTCTGAAGGATCCATTTACTAGAAAAAAAAAAAAAAAAAAAACTGATTAGTTAATGCTATTTTACAACTAAATCTTTTTGTATTCTTCTGAAAGGAATAATACATAGTAGTACTCTTTATACTCAGTAGGTAGATACTTACATTTTTGTTCAATTAAATAATGATGACTATCACACAACACAACGATGGTGCGCACACGTAAAGGGTCAGTGACTGCAATGACAAAAATGGACGTTCGTTTGAGCGTGATGCAATATGCGATACATGTTACTTTTTGCTTACATCGATTGAATTAAACAACGTGAATTTAGTTTAAAAATGTATATTTTCATATAATTAAATTTTATTAACTAAAACTACATAATTGTTGTAACTATACAATAAAAATCTTTATGATGACATATATATACGACATGTATGTATAAATCTTTAAAACTATAAATATTAATTATGATTGGATGACATGAAAATATCGAAATCTTACTACTATTACCACTTATTATTAACATAATTTTATACACGCAAAAAGTATTTAATTAATCACCAAATAATATCGAGCGATTACCCCAAGCCCTAGTTGAAATACAATCATGTGATACCAACCGTTTATCGTCATTAGATGATAAAACAACTTTATTAACCCTCTGTGTAAATATTTCATGTTTAAGTGACTTGAATAGCTCTTGTTTTCTCCGTATAATATCACCCGTGAATAAAGTTTTTTTATAATCCGATTTATGTATATCATGTACTACACATTTTTTTACCCCTTTTGCCTTTTTGATCGTAGATCCGGTTGATTCAACACAATATAATTTTGGTCGTAAACCTACAAATTCAGTTATTATTTTTCCCCCATTTCGTCTTTGAATAAACCCGGTATCTTATTATTCAAAAGAGGTAAGTTGAATTGATTATTGAGGTCATAATTGCTAGTATCAAAATAAGACAAAAAATATTTCTCGAGGTCGTCATAAAAATCTTTAGTGTGTATCTCATATATAAAGCTATCCGTATCTGTATAGCACAATTTAACTCTATGTTGATAATATGGTTGAATCACTGAGTAATGAAAATCATACATGTGACATTTTGACAGCTCTAACACCGCAAAACCTATGTAAATGGGTTTATCTAGTATAATTTTTTCTGGATTCATTTGTATTGCTACTAAGTTTTCTGAAAATATGGAAGCACTATGAAAGTTTGGTCTAGCAATTAACGATTCTGCACATGTCTTTTTCTTGGTTTTGTTTTGATTATCACTCCATTGATTCACTAATTGAATATTTACTCTATGTTCATTATTTTCAAGAGTTTTTCCAAAAATACTATTGTTTAATAGTTTAAAAAAAATCTTGTTCAAATGGTGATCGTGCTTTTGCCTCAGTTCAGTATTTAGGTCAATGTATTTTTTTAGATATGCACTTTGTTTGAAGCTGATAACACGATGCACTTTTTTTAAAAGCAGGCCATGTTTTAAACAATTTTTTAAATGTACATAATGTATTACATAATGATATTTATCATATAAATTAGGAACTAGTTTTGCAATTTTTCCTCCAGGTGGAACGCATTTTTCAGGGCAAAATGGTAGATCGTTATGCGTAGAGTGTAAATAGTCGGGATAAATCAAATCGACCTCTAAAATAAATCCATAGTCAGCATCATCTCTTATATTGGTGATATCCAATTTATTTATTTCATTTTCGTTTAGAAAGCGAAAATGAGATAAGGGTAGAGTTTGACACATAGCGTAACCATATAAATTGTTACAGTCTACATAAGATATAAACACGTTTTCTTTTTGTGGATCATAGTTAGATAAATATTTATTATTGCTCTTTGCATAACGACGCGAACACATACAAATACCACCTCGAATTCCAGCTTGTATCATTCTTATAATAGCTAGTTCATCTATTAGTTCGAGTTGGATACCGGTCTTTAATAACATTGCATCAAACGATAAACTTGGAGCAGTTAAATAAAATGCTGGATCGAGTTGATAATGTTGTTTAGAAGTGTTTCTAAAATTTTCAAAAACATCCGACAACAATAGCACGTCAGATTTAAGATAAAGATCTGTATAATCACCCAAATTTTTAATTTTAAACTCGGACCACATTGATTGCGCATGATAATAATCGTCATCGGATATTTTTTCATTGTTTAATGAGTTAAAAAAACAGTCTTTACTCGGAAGAGACATTTCATCATATCGTTTTAAGTCTGTCATATAGGCATATGGGTATACTCCCTTACGCATTAGTAATTTGAATTTATTTTGGTCAGGAAAATAGTTCCTCAAATTAATGAACTGGTTAGGTTTCATAGTTTTTGTTAATTTGTCTAAACTTGTAGCTAAAAATTTAAACGAATCTACAAATCGTATTTGTATGCATTCGTTTCCTGACACTTGTACAAATTTGGTAAACGAAACATAATTCTCTTTATTTTTTGCAATGACTTTGAGAGCTCCGGGTGCTTCTCCTAATTTTTTTATAAAAAGATGGCAATCGTAACCCGAAAGATTGTGAAAGAAAATAGGAATGAATTTAGGTCGTTTATATTGAAGGTTACAATAACTGTGCGCAGCACCGCGGTATTTTCCGGTCATATGACAATGATCTCTTACTTTATCATTAAACAATAAAAAGTTACAAATGTGACAATGTGTAGAAGATTCAAATTCTTTAGCAGCGGTCTCAGTAAACACAATGGGAACATTTTTATTAAGTGTTTTACTTATTGATTGAACGTCGCGATAGAGACAACTAACAAATTTATCAACGCAATCTGTCCCACGGTATGAAATTATTCGATTGTTCTTACCATCAAATGAACAAACGATATGATAAGCGAATGCAATAGGAATATGTAACTGACGGTTTACCGTGTTAGCGGTATTGGGATCCGCATCACACCCTTGTACAGGTACTAACATCGATTCAAAATCTGCATATATTACATAAGGTACATTTTGTTTACGATCGTAATTTTTAAATTCAATTACTGCTCCTTTTTGAGGCAATTGTGTGACAACACCAGCGCACACGTGGCTATCGATTTCCTGATTTGATCTAAAAAATAGAAGACAGTCATCACAAAAAAATAATTTCCCATGATGTTTAGTTATTTGGTTTCTTACTAAACGAGACATATCTTTAACGAGACAGTAATGGGAGGAATCATTTTGTTCTATTAATAATAAATTAATTGTTTTCCTGTTTTCTTTTCCGAATTTTGATTTATACAAAGGACCCGTAATATTTTTACCCTTTTCTATACCGTATATATTAATTCTAATGAATGGATTATTTTTTTCAAAAATGACTATATCTGAAAATGTTACTGGAACCGACATTTTCCCTGTTTTAAGAATATCGCGAAAATTGGGATAGGATGAAACCCTCTCAACATTTTTACTAGCTGGATAAAGAGCCGCTGTTACAGACCAAAAGAAACAAAACTGATCATTATTACGAATATTAATGCAAGCTTTTTTTCGTTTTATGTATGGTGGCAAATCAATAAAACTAGATGCTCGTAGTGGTTGAAACCTGTTAATATTAATGTCCAAATAACCGTTACTCAGTAATGACCACCCACTATCGCGATGTTGAAATTCACTGATCTTTTTCATCAATATGTCAACAACGTCTGAATAAAAATCAAAGTCATAGTTAAAATGTAAAATATAGTTTTTCGTCCCAAATGACTTTATCTCTTGGGTATCATTCTTCACCATAAAAAATAATAAGTATAATTCAAAGTTTACTTTTACACATGTGTGAGTAACAAGAGATTGGTCCAATAACGCTTTTACGCGGTCGCGTATACTATCAAAAAAACCAGTCAACGAGAGGTTTTTCTGTTCAGCTGTGGGAGAAATTCTATATGTAACTAAACGACTTCGAAAAGCAGAAGAAACTTTTTCAATTCCAGGGCCAATACTTATTACATTACATTTTGCGTTGTTTTTATGTAACCTACTTCTTAAGTGACCGACCCATTGTCTATTACCTATAGCTATACTACAAGCTGAGCAAAAAGGCATAGTGAATAAATGAACTTAAACTCAAACTATGATGTCAATTTATAACCTACAACACAATAAATTTACTTAACTTAAATCTCTAAGAAGACATCAAATCATTTAGGTATAATAATATATATTAGAAGTTTTATAACTATAAATGAAATGTGCTAAGTACATTATTCTTAACTATTTTTTTATTTTTTATATATGGACATTATAGTTAAAATTATTAAGTATTCCTAGCATTTAATTTGTTTGAAAAGAAAACAGGTTCCTCGTCTTCAAATAACTTATGAGCATTCTTAACGAACTTTTGGAGGCTGCTCCAGTATGGTGTATCACTGTCGGTGCGAAGCTTCAGCCAAAGCAGCGACTTCTTCCACAAATCGTCGCCGCCGCTGGCCACATCAGTTGCGTTGAAGACTTTCACTTCAACGTAGAATTCGCCGCTCGTGATGTCAGCAATAGGGCATGCAATACCGGAAAGTTATCAATACCGGAACTGATTTTCGGTACTAGAGACCTAATACCGGAATTCCGGTACTGGTTCCGGAATTGGCACAATTTGTTTAATCTCTATAAATTTATACTTATTAGATAACATAGTGTATTTAAATAAAAGAACAATCGTCTAATCACTACACCGCATACGTGCACACTCGCCATAAGATGTTTAGACGACTGCAAAGTCTGCAAAATTATAGAGTTAACGAGCTCGGTGCGGGCGGGGGAAACAGCGCGGGGACCGGGTAGCAACTAACCAATCAAGTGAAAAACTAAGTACTTACATATTTTTTTATATAAAAATTTCTAAATTACTTCTTGCGTTGATTAGTGGCAATTACATACCGAAATTTGAAGAATTAATTTTTTTAGTAAAATTATATTTACATTTAATTTAACTTTCAATTTATTTAATTCTCTCTCTCTCTCTCTCTCTCTCAGCCGAAAGACGTCCACTGCTGGACAAAGGCCTCCCTCAAGGATTTCCACAACGACCGGTCCTGCGCTGCCCGCATCCATGCGCAACCCGCGACCTTCACCAGGTCGTCGGTCCACCGAGTGGGAGGCCTGCCAACACTACGTTTTCCGGTTCGTGGTCGCCACTCGAGAACTTTTCTGCCCCAACGGCTATCTGTTCTGCGAGCTATGTGCCCCGCCCACTGTCACTTAAGTTTGGCGATTCTGCTGGCTATGTCGGTTACTTTAGTTCTCCTACGGATCCTCATTTCGGATTCGATCACGCAGGGTAACTCCGAGCATAGCGCGCTCCATCGCCCTTTGGGTGACCTTAAGCCTTCTTATGAGGCCCATAGTAAGCGACCACGTCTCTGTTCCGTATGTCATTACTGGCAACACACACTGGTCAAAGACCTTAGTCTTGAGTCACTGCGGTATTTTGGACGAGAAGATATCGCGAAGCTTCCCGAACGCTGCCCAGCCGAGTTGGATTCGACGGTTGACCTCTTTCTCGAAGTTGGACTTACCTAACTGAACTGTTTGTTCCAGGTATACATAATTGTCAACAACTTCGAGTGTAGAATCTCCAACCTTTAGAGGAGTGGGTGCGACACGGATATTAGACATGATTTTCGTCTTGTCCATGTTCATTTTTAGACCCACTTGTTGAGAGGCTCTACAGAAGCCATCGAGCATTGTGCCTAGGTCTTCCAAGGTCTCAGCCATGACTACGATATCGTCAGCAAATCGAAGGTGAGTGAGGTACTCGCCGTTGATATTGATGCCGAGTCCGCTCCAGTCCAGAAGCTTGAAAACATCTTCCAGGGCGGCGGTGAACAGTTTCGGAGATATAACGTCTCCCTGTCTCACCCCTCGCTGCAACTGGATAGGTTTCGAGTCTTGATCCTGGAGACGGACCGACATGGTGGCGTTTTCGTTCAAACACTTCAGCATTTCGATATATCGATAGTCAATTTGGCACCGTTGGAGAGACTGTAGCACAGCCCAGGTCTCGATCGAATCGAAGGCTTTCTCATAGTCCACAAACGCCAAGCATAAGGGCTGATTATACTCCTCAGTCTTCTGTATAATCTGCCGCAGCGTATGTAAGTATAGTAAATATATCTGAAATCTCAAAAAAAAAATCAGCTGTTCCATACAATTTGCAATACCTACTCGCCCAAAATGTATTTAACAGCTGATTTTTTTTTTTGAGATTTCAGAGTCGGTCCCATACAAAAAGATGTTATATATTTATGAGTACTTTCACCCCTAGGAAGGTTTTGCATTTAATACAAATAACCCTGTATATATTTATATTTTTTTAATGAACCAGGCGCATTGCGGGCTATCATCCTTACTTGGTTGCGCTTTTCATCATCTTTCTTAATGCGCACAGCGAAGCGTTGGAACTCCCTGCCTGCGTCTGTGTTCCCGAGCACAGACAACGTACAGTCGACCGCACCTCAAGTTACCCTGCATGATCTCTTATGCCGTGGCCGCAGAGTCGAATTTGCAATGAATTTGAGTAGGTTGATGTGCTGTTGACTGTACAACCCGACTCTCTTCAAAACCAGAGTGAATAGGCTGCTTCTGGGTAAGCTCGTTACACCATAGACCTCATCTGTGTCCTCGGGCAAAATTGTGGTCGAGAGCAAACCCATTTTTAATAATAAAAAAAAAAAGAGAATACCGGTATTACGGTATTTGGCCCTTCAATTCCGGTATTGAAATATCGAAAAAATCTGTCCGGGATACCGGAATTACGATATTCCGGAATTCCGGTATGCATGCCCTAGTCAGCAACCCGACGAGTCTGCCCGTTTGCGACTCGGTTGTATAAAACCGATGTCAGTGGATTCTTCTTGTTCACGACGACTTCGTCTTCTCCTTGCAGATTGAATATATCAAATGATGTAGCCGCTTTCTTCATAAGTTGTCTGAAAAATATTAATAAACTTTCACTATGGAGAAAAACTAACTCGATCCTGTAATGGCTAGAGCGCGGTGTTTCGACCAGGAAGTCGCTGTTTCGATCTCCAAGAGGTATAGAAAATGTTATTATACAAGCAAGTCAACAATTTAAAAATCCAAAAGTCAAATAAAAAAAGTTGACCCTACGGCTTAATAATCCATATGATAAGATAAGAATACTAAAATAACAGGTAAGTACAGTGAGCGACAAAAGTAGATGCATATAAATAAGAATTCAAATATAGACCTCACAACATTGAAATAATATTTCCTGCGTAAAGCTAATTTTGTCGCTGACTGTATCTAGTACAATTGGGTAAAAATATATTATTTACCTTGTATGATCTTCAGATACGATAGCAGTTGCTTTGCGCTTTGCTGCTGGTTTTCTCGGCTTGGTCTTGACTGGCTCACATAAGATGGAGCTTGTGAATCCGCTCTCAGAATCCGACCTGAAATATGTAACATGTTTTATTTTTTATTAATATTATATAATAAAGTAGGAAGGGGGTCCAGACTCCGAAGAGGTGCGTCTGAGGATACAACCAAGATAATGCAAGGTTGTAATGATGTAAGAATAAAAAAATAATTCTAGACTAATTGTTCATGGGAGACTTGTTGTAGTTACGGTAAAATTATGTTAGGAGGAAAATGCAGTAGCATTTTTAAGTGGTAATCAAATCAAATAAATATATACCTATCCATCTTATTATATTAAAACACAGGTGAACAATAAAAATAATAATAAGAATAGGTAATTTAGACTTACGAACATTTTAAAATCTCGAGTGCTGAAGTTGGAGGTAAATAATGGTACCACGTACCACTAAAGTTGTCAGCAGCTGGGCAGCAGGTAGGAACACAAAGCTCACTACGGATCACTTGAGTTCGTATCCGAAATGTACTCGCGACCGAGATAGGGAGGAGCTGCAGCAGTAGGGCTCTACTCGTTTGTGACTAAGTTAGTTAGGGACTCGATTCGTAACCACATTTTAATGGATTACTAAACGCAGTAATTCTAATACTAAAAAGTATTATGTGACGAATATTCAGTATTTACTTATAACATTTTATAAATAAGCAATAGCTATCCACGTGTAATTAAGTGCTGAATTGTTAAAATCATTTGCCTACTTACAAATTTTAAATTTGGCAATAATTCATGTGTTGCTAAAAATGCAGTGTTGTTCAAAGTACGGCCCGCAACATGCAGAAATATGTAATTTTCGTTATAAAAATGTATTACTAAAATATTAATGAAACTCATACCTTTGGGAGCGTATCCCAAATTTTTAAGTGAGTGATGAACCATTGATAGCCAATTAGCTTATTGAAAGTGTGTTTTCATTTATTCCGTGTTTGTGAATAAACAGCTAATTTACCTAAGTGTAATTAAGTACGAAATTTTATAAACTATAAGTTAATAAGTACTTAATCGATGTTTTTTACTCTTTGTTTAGCAGTCCTCTAACCTATTTATTAATTTATTATATCGGCCCGCAAACGTGTCTGCTTTGAGCAGCCCTGGAAAAGTGTTGCGTGTGCTAGACTTACATATTGTGAAATTGAGAATAAGATTATACTTTACCTATACTTTTATTTAGGTTATTTAATTATTTATAACAAATATTATTTACTAGCTTTTGCCCGCGGCTTCGCCCGCGTGAATTTCCCATGGGAACAGTGTTTTTTTTTTCCGGGGTGAAAGGTACCCTATGTCCTTCTCCGTACTTCTAACTATGTGTATGCAAAATTTCATGAAGATTGGGTCAGTAGATAAAGCGTGATGAGGTAACAAACAAACAAAACAAATAAACAAACAAACTCACTTTCGCATTTATAATATTAGTTTGGATTCATACTCTCACGTCTATTTTCTAGTAGGATAGACAGAAACTCAAAATCAGCCACGGAGTTTCCAGTGCAATGAGACCACTGGATAGGAGGGTCTTAAAATTGCTTGGAAAATGTATTGTTAGGTTGTTGGCTTAAAAATGCCTCTATTCATGGAGCCTTATAAGGGGCCATCCATAAAGTACGTCACACGAATTTCATGATTTTTTGAGCCCCCTCCCGTCCTTGTCACAGGTGGTCACAGTTCTGAGACCCCCCTCCTCCCTAGTGTGACGTCACATATGTTTTGCATTCACATCGAAAAATTATTAAATTAAAACAGCAGTTCCGAATTTAGTTTTATTTCCATTTAAATTAAGTACTTTTTTTATGAAATCAACATCATATCAAATATTTGAAACAATAACAAAGCAATAAACTATTGAATATAAAGAAAAAGAAACTCAATCATCTTCAGTCCATGGACTTTGAACCCACTCCTTTAAATTATTTATAACTGGCATGGCAGTCACTTCGTTCTCATTAAGGTTTTTCACGTCAGGAACATTTGTGGTGTCAACATCTTTTTCATCCAACCATATGGCATCATCATTATTATCCAAACAAATAATTTCTCTGGCACGTCAATTCCACTTCACCTTCGATATTGTCACTACTTTTCAAAATTTTCCATAATGTATTAACTTCTTCCTGTATATGCTGTTTTTTTTTATCAGCGTAAGTTGCACCGTAAGTTTCGTATAATCTATGGTAAAGATTACCTAAATCTATCTTTTTGTTCATTTTGAACTTGATTTATTAAAATATGTTTATATCTACAAAATAGCACAACGACGTCGTTACTTCGCGAAAGTCAATTTTCGAATGAAATATAAACAATAAAATCACGCGAGGTACGGCCCTTTGACGAATGCCGCCAAACGCTCGTCATGCGTTTGGCGGCATTCGTCAAAGGGCTCGTAGGCGATCGGCGCGTGTCACTAGAGCGGGTATGAACTCGTCAACAAAACAATTTAAACCGTATTGTCCTAAAGATAGAGTTGGAAATATTTTTTAGTTTATAATTAATATTTCAAATTACGCGATTACTACCTCTAGATATAATAGATTTTGAAATGTGATGTCACGAAACTTAGTACCCCTCCCACCCCTTGTCACACTATGTCACACTTTGTCGACCCCCCCTCCCCCCTTTACGTGTGACGTACTTTATGGATGACCCCTAATCTAGGTACCTATATGCTATTAATCTCAAAAGGATCATTGTATAGTCGCTCACAAGCAACATAATATCAAGTCATAAATTTTAAAAACTTAAAAACCTGATTCCGCACGTAATACATTTATTGAAATCCTTATGATATACCTACCTTTGATTTGATGATTAGATAGTTTAGAAGTGATAAGGAAACAGATAAAATACCAACTGGTCAACAATTCTTGATTTGGTGCTTTCCCTTCACATAAGACGACTAATTAAGTAATATATATTGGGTTTCAGAATGTATTCTTTTGTTTAGGTGCAATAAAGTAAGTATTTTTACTTACTTACAAGTATAAATAAATACATATTGACAAAACGCTACCAACAATACCTCATTTGAAAAATTTGGTTATGATAGAATAGATGAACATTGTCTCGGCCCACACGCCATCCTACATTACCGCGAAGAACTGTGCAAGCTGCGAATTGCTATTTAATATTGGCAGGGAAAAACGTTGTCCATACTGTTAAATAGTACTGATTCATTCGTCACTCGCTCGTTGTATCGTCTGCATCTTTTATTATATTTTCTTTAAATTCACAAAAGTATTTAGTTTCTGCCCCACTGTATACCTAAATATACAAACATACTTACTAATGTAATAACCTCTTTCTTTACATCATCGGTAAAATGATGAAATGTCTACCTATGTTTGCCGACTTATGTTTAGTAATCACGATGACGTGACTATGACGCGAATTCGGTCACGTGTACAATTTTATTTCATGCATTTGGTGCAAGGCAATACATGACTTACGTTTATGATATTTCATACTAGATATCAAGTTTTTTAATTGTGTTTATAAAGTTGTTTTTCTGAATCGCGGTGTTAAAGTTTTTTGCTTCAGACAATATATATACAAAAGTTTTACCAATAATCGTCGGGACTCCTAGTAGCGATGCTTTGTATCTGTGGTGTTAAGACACATTTGGGGCACAGTTTACATTGTAAAGCGAACAGAGCGGGAGAATGTTGCTGTCGGTTAGACCTGCCCCCAACGGGACTTTCCAATGCGACCTCTTCTCTTTCCTAAGCAAACTCGAAAATTTGAAAGATTTGAAAGATTTGAAAACTTGAAAAAAAACAGGAAGCGCGCTTGAGAGCTCCTCCATCGAAACTGACCAAAGTTCAACCTCGAGGAGGGCTCGAAAAGCGCGCGCCTGTTTTGCTTTTATATCTGATCAGGGATTGCATTAAACACCTATTAATTACCTTTCGAAGGATTGCATAAACCACCCATTAAATTGCCTTCCTGGACATAATAGCTGTTCGCATGACAGAAATGTTTAAAAAGAGTTTGTTATACCTACCTTATTACTTATTATGTATCATACATGTAAATCCAACACAAGATTTTCACATATCATAAACTTTATGAGATAGGTACATGGTACATACCGAAAGTGTATTATTAGGGATTCTAAATCACTGTAGTGAGTTCAGGCGAGCAATGCGAGCCTGAACGAACGAAAGTGAGTTAGAATGCCTAATAATACACTACTAATATTCTTAAATTAAATAAATAACATACCGTACTTGAATATAAATTTAAGTATCTTTTATGTCTTAAAAAACACATAAGGCAAATAAATTAAAAGTAAATATAAAAAAATAACAAATTCTATCTATGAACTTTTTATCGTGTTTGGCTGTATGGCTCATTTTCTTAAGGACGCGTTTACAAAAATCAATGAAATTTGCCATTTGCCGGTTCGATTTCCGATAAATTCATTGAATTTTATAAAGTGTTACGGGTACTGATGGGTACTGTAAACCTTTGACTATATTAGTTTCTATTTTATTTTGTATAAAAAGTAGTATTAAATACTATAAAATTAGTTTTTCCTAGCCTCTTTCCGCGAAAACAACGAAAACAGGGTAAGGTTTCGGTATAAAAAACTGAGTAATTTGTGAAATATTCTTTAAAAGAAAAATAGAAACATATAATATATATAATCAATATTATTTATTTCAAAAAAAACCATCAAGTTTTAACAAAATTTATATAAAATAAAAATTATCAGTTTAACTGTTTCGTTTTTCTATAGTATAAAGTGACGAACATTTCGAACGAAGCTTCAGTCGGCTCATGTGAGCCTCTGTGAAAGGACGTCCCTGTGTCGCTCCCTGTCGCTCCGCAGCAAATCCCACGGACAAATACATCGCTGTGCATATACGAAAACTCAGTTAGATCAACTGGTTTTGATACTTGTGCGGAAAAGAAAGTACCTTTTTATTTTTCTTCGTTAATATTCCAGTGTGTGTTTTGTCTTCCTTAGTACTCTAGTCATACATGAAGTCCAGCGTCCTGATGATGGAGACAGAAGGTTGCCATAGGAACTCTGTAATTAAACCATGTAACCTGGTCGAGTTTGGGCTTGTTTGGTTTGTGTTCTTTAGTACTCTGGTCCTACATGAAGTCCAGCGTCCTGATGATGGAGACGGAAGGTTGCCATAGGAACTCTGTAACTAAACCATGTAACCTGGTCGAGTTTGGGCTTGTTTGGTTTGTGTTCTTTAGTACTCTGGTCCTACATGAAGTCCAGCGTCCTGATGATGGAGACGGAAGGTTGCCATAGGAACTCTGTAACTAAACCATGTAACCTGGTCGAGTTTGGGCTTGTTTGGTTTGTGTTCTTTAGTACTCTGGTCCTACATGAAGTCCAGCGTCCTGATGTTGGAGACGGAAGGTTGCCATAGGAACTCTGTAACTAAACCATGTAACCTGGTCGAGTTTGGGCTTGTTTGGTTTGTGTTCTTTAGTACTCTGGTCCTACATGAAGTCCAGCGTCCTGATGATGGAGACGGAAGGTTGCCATAGGAACTCTGTAACTAAACCATGTAACCTGGTCGAGTTTGGGCTTGTTTGGTTTGTGTTCTTTAGTACTCTGGTCCTACATGAAGTCCAGCGTCCTGATGATGGAGACGGAAGGTTGCCATAGGAACTCTGTAATTAAACCATGTAACCTGGTCGAGTTTGGGCTTGTTTGGTTTGTGTTCTTTAGTACTCTGGTCCTACATGAAGTCCAGCGTCCTGATGATGAAGACGGAAAGTTGCCATAGGCAGAGTTGGGCGTAATCAACTACTTTTGTAATCGGATTAATAATCTGATTGAAAGTAATCATGACTACATCAATCATGATTACTTTTAATCTAGATTACTTTCAATCATGATTACATTTGTAATCGTTAGTTTTGATTACAGTAGTCAGTAATCTGATTACATGCGTAGTTTTTATTATTTTTAACCGACTTCCCAAAAAAGGAGGAGGTTATATGTTTCGAAGTATGTTTTTTTTTTATGTATTTTTTTAAGCATTTTTATAATAAATGCGCTTCGATATCCAGTCAGTATGTATCTTGCATGTCTGCGATTTTCTAAGCAAATAGGGGCTTTCGACGACCGACTGTATGAATCATATACTTAGGTAGGCTGTGATATAAGTATGGATTTCGCAGAAGGTGCAATTCACAAAATGTCCAATTCGCAAAATGTCCAATTCGCAAAATGTCCAATTCGCAAAATGTCCAATTCGCAAAATGTCCAATTTGCAAAATTTATTAGACATTTTGCGAATTAGACATTCTGCGACCTGGACATTTTGCGCGTTGGACATTCTGCGAACTGAACATTTTGCAAAATTTATTAGACATTTTGCGAATTGGACATTCTGCGAATTGGGAATTCTGTGTATTAGACATTCTGCGAACTGAACATTTTGCAAAATGAACGTTTTGCGACCGCTGGACCTTTTGCGAATTGGATTAATCATATAGGTAGGCTGTGATATAAGTATGGATTTCGTAAAAGGTCCAATTCGTAAAATGTATTGGACATTTTGCGAATTGGACCATTTGCAAAATCTATAGACAGAATGTCAAATTCACAGAATGCCCAATTCGCAAAATGTCCAATACATTTTACAATCCATACTTATATCACAGCCTACCTATATGATTCATCCAATTCGCAAAAGGTCCAGCGGTCGCAAAACGTTTAATTTGCAAAATGTTCAGTTCGCAGAATGTCCAATACACAGAATGCCCCATTCGCAAAATGTTCATTTCGCAAAATGTCTAATTCGCAAAATGTTCTAATCGCAAAATGTCCAAAACGCAAAATGTCCAGTTCGCAGAATGTCAAATTTGCAAAATATACATTTAGCAAATTGGACATTTTGCGAATTGTACATTCTGCCTCAACATATCTTTATTGCGATAACTGTTATAGATATCATCATATAACAGTCTTTATAAATACCTCAATAGTATTTTATTACTCAGAAGCTCTCAGAGCTTCGAGATAGAGTTTTTCACTAAACTCTATTTATTCTTACCAGTCCTATCATGTAAACAATCTTCACTGTACTTTTTGTTGAATTTTGTTAAAAATAAATCAAATATTAGTTCAAACCTAAACATTCTAAAGTAAAACATTTATTGATTGAAAGTTTCATTTAAATCCGTCCAGTAGTTTTTGCGTGAAACGCGTATACATACATACAGACAGACAAGAAATTCCAAATAATTTTTTTTGCTTTCTATTATTCTTTTTAAGTGTCCCTCTATCCATTTCAGTCAAAAATACTAAATGTACAGACAAAATATTTTTACTGTTTTATTATATGTATAGATAAAAAAAATACTAATATAAAATAAATATTCTACAAAAAATAATATTAAAAGTATCAAAATGTGTTTGTTCAAAAGATTCCCGCTTAGCGTGCGTCGCTGTGACTGTGTGCCCTGCGCATGTAGTAGTACAATCAAATACCTAAAATTGAAGCGCGTCTTTTTGTAAATGCGTCCTTAATATAGATAGATTATGAGTAGATACGTTAATGCCCTTGTGCACAAAATTCGATTTTGTGCAGCCTATATCCTGCACAAATAAGCACTTTCAGAGCATGAGAAGTGAAAAAATAATTATATAGGTACCAACAAATTCTTTGCCGGATCCCTGTCACTTATTACTTCGGGTTGGCGGCAATCTCACGTCGATGTGTGCGTGTGACTTGCACACAGCCAGCTGCGGTCTATCAAATACCTAAACTCGGTCGGGCGCGCGGACGTGATACACTCTTAAAGTCAGTGATGACAAAATTCACCTCTTCATTCATTGACCTTTTTTCATTTATGATTATAGCACAGCCGAGAGGCAAGAGATGGGTGTTGAGCTTCCAAGTGGACATATAAAAATGTCATCTATAAATTATATATATGATACTAATATTTGTAAAAGAAAATTATCGGTCATCTTGCACTCACAAATAAATTACATTTTCTTATTAGTAACCCAATAACCTCGAAAACGATACTTATATTGCAAAATAAAAAAAAACGGCGCAGTTGAATCCAAAAATAATTATGTACTTATTGTTTAGTTAATTATTATTCCTAACAGGTAAACCTGTGAAGTAGTTGGTAATGTTAATTATTTTTTTCACTTCTCATGCTCTGAAAGTGCTTATTTGTGCAGGATATAGGCTGCACAAAATCGAATTTTGTGCACAAGGGCATTAACGTATCTACTCATAAATGTATCTATATTAAGGCAAAGAAAATGAGCCATACAGCCAAACACGATAAAAAGTTCATAGATAGAATTTGTTATTTTATAATATTTACTTTTAATTTATTTGCCTTATGTGTTTTTTAAGACATAAAAGATATTAAAATTTAAATTCAAGTACGGTAGGTTATTTATTTAATTAATTTAAGAAAAATATTAATACAAAATTAATTTAATAGTAGGCTGTATAGGTCTGCAGCCCAAACCTATCAATGTCGTAAGATAAAAAAAATAATGCGGCGGGAAACAGCTCATGATTTGATTTATTTCCTCGCAATCGAAGTGAAAAGCAGAGTTTATAACTCGTCCACAAAACGATTTTTATCCTCGACATTACTATCTGCTAAAAGTCTCGGATAAAAATGATTCGTTTTGTGCACTTGTTGTAAAATCTACTATTTTTAATAATAGGTTTATTCCCCACAGGATAACAATCGAAGTCCTCCGCGCATGCGGCAAGGCGTGCGTGGTGAAGCGGCGGTTCGCAGTCGCCGGCCTGCTCGTGCGGCAGGCGGTCGCGCTGGCGCGGCGCTCGGCCGGCAGCCAGCACCCGCGACTGGCCGCCGCGCTGCTGGACTACGGGTTCTACCTGCTCAACATCGACTCCATCAACCAGAGCGTGGCTGTGTATGAGGTTGGTGTAGATAGATACAGTGGCGGGGCTGCTCGTGCGGCAGGCCAGCTCGGCCGGCAGCCAGCACCCGTGACTGGCCGCCGCGCTGCTGGACTACGGGTTCTACCTGCTCAACATCGACTCCATCAACCAGAGCGTGGCTGTGTATGAGGTTGGTGTAGATAGATACAGTGGCGGGGCTGCTCGTGCGGCAGGCCAGCTCGGCCGGCAGCCAGCACCCGCGACTGGCCGCCGCACTGCTGGACTACGGGTTCTACCTGCTCAACATCGACTCCATCAACCAGAGCGTGGCTGTGTATGAGGTTGGTGTAGATAGATACAGTGGCGGGGCTGCTCGTGCGGCAGGCCAGCTCGGCCGGCAGCCAGCACCCGCGACTGGCCGCCGCGCTGCTGGACTACGGGTTCTACCTGCTCAACATCGACTCCATCAACCAGAGCGTGGCTGTGTATGAGGTTGGTGTAGATAGATACAGTGGCGGGGCTGCTCGTGCGGCAGGCCAGCTCGGCCGGCAGCCAGCACCCGCGACTGGCCGCCGCGCTGCTGGACTACGGGTTCTACCTGCTCAACATCGACTCCATCAACCAGAGCGTGGCTGTGTATGAGGTTGGTGTAGATAGATACAGTGGCGGGGCTGCTCGTGCGGCAGGCCAGCTCGGCCGGCAGCCAGCACCCGCGACTGGCCGCCGCACTGCTGGACTACGGGTTCTACCTGCTCAACATCGACTCCATCAACCAGAGCGTGGCTGTGTATGAGGTTGGTGTAGATAGATACAGTGGCGGGGCTGCTCGTGCGGCAGGCCAGCTCGGCCGGCAGCCAGCACCCGCGACTGGCCGCCGCGCTGCTGGACTACGGGTTCTACCTGCTCAACATCGACTCCATCAACCAGAGCGTGGCTGTGTATGAGGTTGGTGTAGATAGATACAGTGGCGGGGCTGCTCGTGCGGCAGGCCAGCTCGGCCGGCAGCCAGCACCCGCGACTGGCCGCCGCGCTGCTGGACTACGGGTTCTACCTGCTCAACATCGACTCCATCAACCAGAGCGTGGCTGTGTATGAGGTTGGTGTAGATAGATACAGTGGCGGGGCTGCTCGTGCGGCAGGCCAGCTCGGCCGGCAGCCAGCACCCGCGACTGGCCGCCGCGCTGCTGGACTACGGGTTCTACCTGCTCAACATCGACTCCATCAACCAGAGCGTGGCTGTGTATGAGGTTGGTGTAGATAGATACAGTGGCGGGGCTGCTCGTGCGGCAGGCCAGCTCGGCCGGCAGCCAGCACCCGCGACTGGCCGCCGCGCTGCTGGACTACGGGTTCTACCTGCTCAACATCGACTCCATCAACCAGAGCGTGGCTGTGTATGAGGTTGGTGTAGATAGATACAGTGGCGGGGCTGCTCGTGCGGCAGGCCAGCTCGGCCGGCAGCCAGCACCCGCGACTGGCCGCCGCGCTGCTGGACTACGGGTTCTACCTGCTCAACATCGACTCCATCAACCAGAGCGTGGCTGTGTATGAGGTTGGTGTAGATAGATACAGTGGCGGGGCTGCTCGTGCGGCAGGCCAGCTCGGCCGGCAGCCAGCACCCGCGACTGGCCGCCGCGCTGCTGGACTACGGGTTCTACCTGCTCAACATCGACTCCATCAACCAGAGCGTGGCTGTGTATGAGGTTGGTGTAGATAGATACAGTGGCGGGGCTGCTCGTGCGGCAGGCCAGCTCGGCCGGCAGCCAGCACCCGCGACTGGCCGCCGCGCTGCTGGACTACGGGTTCTACCTGCTCAACATCGACTCCATCAACCAGAGCGTGGCTGTGTATGAGGTTGGTGTATATGTGTGTTTTAGTTAGACATACAGTTGTCTATCGGCTTTGATATTGACGCAAAAGCGGCCAAAGGAAATTGACACTGTAGACTGTCACAAAATGAGCATCTATATTTTTTTATTCCAGATGGCCTACAATGTTTATTTAATTTTACGATATGTGTATCGTTTTTGAGGTTTTTGGGTAAGTATGCAGTACACCAGTATAGACTTTGATACTGTAGACTCATAAAAGGTAAATGTAATTTTTTGTTAAAATTAGAGTGTGACATTGTGGGTCGGCTATTTTTTTTAATAATTCAGCATTGAAATGAGCAAGTATTTTTTATCCAAGATAGCCTACATATTTTTTTCAATTTTGCAATATGGGTATCGGTTTCGAGGTTTTCGGGTATGCAGATCCTCAAAACCATCACTATTGCAGGAGGCCCTGTCCACGCTGCGGCGCGTGTTCGGGCGCAGCAGCCTGCACGTGGCCACGGCGCAGGAGGACCTCGCGTACGCGCTGTACGTGCTGGAGTACTCCTCCGGTCTCTTCTACAAGGCCAGGGAACACGCTGAGAAGGCCATACGGATCATAGAGGTCAGTTTGTGTTTATTGGTTATTTTGTGGAAAAAAAACCAAAGAGACAGGATACAAGCTAGTTTTCATCGCGATTTTGTGGCCATTCTGAAATGCTAGTAGTTTGTAGTTTTGAAATTTATAATACGATGTAAAGCCTGACCAGGAATATAAAAACCCTCGCCATGTTGCGAAAAAGCAATAGAACTAATTTCTTATACTAGCAACTAATTAAAAAACCCATCTGTCATTTCTCCTGTCAAAGTTTGACTTTCAATCAAGGGCGGATCCAGTATTTTTTTTCTGGGAAGGGCACTGTTTTGCGTTCTCGAGAATATTTCCGAGAAATTTTTAATAAAGTTTGGAAACTATTAATTCTTAATCCTGTTATTTTAACAACTCGGATCTTAATTTGAAATGTACTGATATGGAACCTGCCGCCACAGTATGTACACAAAATAGCAGTTGGGGATATGGGGTGGAGGAGGGGGGACACGCACCCCCGTGTTCCCACCCTTTAAATCCGCTACTGCTAATGCATAAGTGCTGCCTCTAAGGGTTTTTATTATATTTCTGGTCAGGCTTTAATTAGTTTTCAACATGTATAAAAAAGGCATGTTGCATAGCAGGCTATATCATGAGCAATTCCCCAAAAATCAGAAATAATATCAAAAACCGATTAAGACTATCATATATTTGTTTTTTCGTGAACTTGTTATGGTACGAAAATACATTTAATATCGTATAATGGCCATACTGACATGGCGCCCGTACGTATGTTCAGAAATTATAATACAGAAAATCAGATACAATGCTCGATATTTTCATTATATTTTAGAAAATTAACTAAAGTAAATGTTCCTAACACATGTTACATGCAATATCACAAAAACGAATGTGTATTTAACATAAATAGATGAATAATAAATAAAATAAACAATTTTTTCCCGCGGGCACGTATGTAATAAAAGTACATTTTTGAACGTACCAGAAATCGGACCTGTCAAATGAAGCGCGTCAATGTCAAATCATAATGGGTGTCGGCCATTTAGGCGGAACTCGCCTAAGCTTCATTACGATTTTGTTGACTAAATGTACCATAGAAAGGCTACGAATTTATGGGATTTACTTATAAGGTATTGATACTGACCCAAAAATGAAAAGTTCAGATAGGTGCTGAGGATATAGCCGGCTCCCCATACATTTGTGCAACAACCCCTTTGACGACTTCGTGGAAAAAAAACTAGAGATAAAATAACACAAGCTAGTTTTCACCGCACTAAAATTATAAATGCGAAAGTCTGCTTGTCTGTTACGTTTTTGTGACTAAACCGATTTTAATGAAATTTTGTATGGATATAGTTGAAGACCCGGGGTCAAACATAGGCTATTTTTTTTTAAATCAACCTCCAAGGAGCTGATATGGGGGGTCAAAATTTGTATGAAAAACACACAAAATATACTTTTTGCCGCAGGCGGAGCAACAGCTAGTATCTATCAATTTTTTTCGAATAATTATTGTATGTAGATCTATAGTAATGAAATTCATGTATTTTTCTTTTTTCAGAACCTCGTGCCCCCGGACCACCTACTCCTGGCCTCAGCTAAACGTGTGAAAGCTCTTATACTAGAGGAGATCGCGCTCGACACGCCCGCCGGCCAGGAAATGAGTAAGTTCTATAATTCTTACAGCGTAAGCTCAGCTTTGCAAATACATAATGTATATGCAAAGCGTAGTTTTATGAGTTCAAATATTATTGCGTTGCACTTTATCGCACTATCTTCCAACTCTCTGTTTGGTCTAATGGTTGATTGACAGAGAATTCCATATGGCGTTAAGTCCAATTATGTAACATTTGTACATAATTTTTAAAATTTTGTGCAATAAAGTTTTAAAGAGAAAAAAAAATAGTGTAACAGTAGTAGCTAGTTATTAAAAAATGAAAAACATGATTGACCACTTATATAATACATTTTAATATATAAGTTATAAACATTTTTAAAACCTTCATTTTGATACCCCACTCGATAAGCTTTGCTTAGTTCAGGCACCAGTATCTCACAATCTTGTAAATGTATATATACCTTTGTAAAGACATCCTGTAACTTTTCTGATCTTGTAGATTGTGGAGAAAATAAATGATTATGAATCCTACTTCCTACCAAAGTTTGGATGGGAGTTTGTGAGGATGTTTATTACTCAATCACGCAAAATCTACTGGACGAATTTCGATGAAATTTGGTATACGGTTAGAAAAATACTGGGAATAGCACATAGGGTACTTTTTATCCCGATATTCCCCCACGGGATCGAAATAATAGGCTAGTAAATAATAAATAAATAAAATATGTAGTGATCAGTTCCGTGGTTTCCAGAACCGTCCCTGCTAGAAGAGTCGGAGTCGTTACACAAGGCGGCGCTGGCGCTGTCCATGATGGCTTTCGGCGAGAAGAACGTGCAGACAGCCAAACACTACGGCAACCTCGGCCGGCTCTATCAGAGCATGCAGAAGTTCCAGGTAAGTAATTTGTACAATATTATTATTGTAAACTCCGTTTTTAGGGTTCCGAAGTAAACAAGGAACCCTTATAGTTTCGTCATGTCTGTCCGTCCGTCCGTCCGTCTGTCTGCGGCTAATCTCAGAGACTACTAGTACTAGAAAACTGTAATTTGGTAGAGATATACATATTTATTACGCGGAGCGAACTGTATAAATTAGAAAAAAATATATTTTTTTTAGGGGGCCTCCCTACACCTAAAGTGGGGATGATTTTTTTTTCTCTCGATTATACCATCGTGTGGGGTATCATTTGATAGGTCTTTTAAAAATATTATGAGTGTCTGAAGAAAATTTTTTGATTTAGGGATCCGTGTGCGAAATTTTTAACTTAAAGTGATAAATTTTGTTAGAGTCATGTCCCCCCCCTTGAACAGGAAAATGGTGGAGGGATACATGAAATAAATTATAATAACTAGCAAATATAATGAATTTAAAAGGAAAATTATCACGGCTATGTAGACTTTACACGTTAATGAGTAATAGACGATAAACTTATAAAATTGATTTTAGTAGGAAAATTATTCGTAGGAACAATTTTCATTCTATATGATGGTACATATATACTTAGGTTATTTTTATTAGTTATATCAAACTGGAAGTTAATATAAATTCATGTGTCCGCATTTCTACAGGATAGCTACCTTCGGAACCCTACATTGCGCGTGGCCCGACACATTGACCAATTATTTCTTACTTGTCCTATTATGTAAACAATCTTCACAGTACTTTTTGTTGAAAATAAATCAAATATTAGTGACCTAAATATTCGTCGTGAGAAAAATTCGCGACAACTACATTATACACATCATTACATTATACATTACATACATCTACATTATATACATCTATACATATAATAAAACAGTAAAAATATTTTGTCTGTACATTTAGTATTTTTGACTGAAATGGATAGAGGGACACTTAAAAAAAATAATAGAAAGCAAAAAAAAAATTTTTTGACTTTCTTGTCTGTCTCTATGTATGTACGCGTTTCACGCAAAAACTACTAGACGGATTTGAATAAACTTTTTTGTTGTATAGCTATTAAGTCTGGGCAACATATAGGCTATTATTGATTTTGAAAACTGGAACATCTGATGAAGGACCTTAACAGAACAGCTAAACTATAAGAAATATGGAAATAGCGCCTTAGCAAAAGTCGTTCAACCTGATGAGCATTTTCTGCTGACGTATAAAAATTTAAGATTTTGGAACATCTGATGAAGAACTCAAAGAGACCAGCTACTTTATAAAATAAATGAAAATGGCGCCTTAGCAAAAGTCATTCAACCTGATGAGCATTTTCTGTTGACGTATAAAAATCGAAGATCAGGATCATCTGATGAAGAACTCCAAGAGACCAGCTACACTATTACATATATGGAAATGGCGCCTTTAGCAAAAGTCATTCAACCTGATGAGCATTTTCTACTGACGTATAAATATTGAAGATTTGGAACATTGTTCCCATTCATTAACATATATTCCCCGCAGGACACGGATAACCAAATGGCTGCAATGTTGAGTACTGGAGTTTAGGTTGCTACAGTTTGGAACACAAAAAGATTTCTTATCTAAGCGAAACTCACGCGGGGAAATGAAGCCGCGGGCGACAGCTAGTAGTACAATAAAGTTGTCGCAAAATTCAAGTTGACGTCGTTGACAGTCCATTAGGACTAATGATAATAATGACTAATGATTATAAGACTCCTATTCTTATTTGAAACTCATTGCTATTATAAAGTCCATTTATTCATAAAAGTCTTATTATGTAAACAATCTTACCATTTTTATGATTTTACAACAATATAAATTAAAATAGACTTTTTAGAAATCAATTTCATGGTTAATAAATGTTTTACTTTAGAATGTTTAGGTTTGAACTAATATTTGATTTGTATTCAACAAAAAGTACTGTGAAGATTGTTTACATAATAGGACAATTAAGAAAAAATGGAGTTTACTTATGTCTAATTGTAATAATTCCAGGACGCAGAAACGATGCATCTAAAAGCGATAGCCATCAAAGAGGAGCTGCTCGGCGCCGAGGACTACGAGGTCGGGCTCAGCATCGGACACCTCGCGTCGCTGTACAACTACCACATGAACATGCATTGTGCCGCAGAGAAACTGTATCTCAGATCTATATCTATTAGTAAGTTTGTCTATGTTACTCTATTAGTAAGTTTGTCTATGTTACTTTTTTTTTTTTAATAAAAAACACGACTGACATTGCACATAGCCTATGTCACTCGGAGAAAAACAAAGAATCTAAAAATACCTCTCACATCAAAATCTGTTATGCCGTTCAGGACTTATGGTGGAATAAACAAACTTACATTCATACATACATGAATTCTGAAATCATAACATACATTACATACACACATGAATTCTGAAATCATAACACTCCTTTTTTGGTCAGTCGCGTAAAAATAGTCACATCTTGGGTCTCGACTGATGGCAAAAGAGCGAGAGGTAAACCGAAAATTACATCTGATGAATTGTCGGCTATGATAGGCGGTGGCAGCAGCAAGCAAGCGATAAAGGAAGTTGGAGAGATAAGAAGGAGGCTTTTGTCCAGCAGTGGACCCTATTAGCTAATAAAAATCTGTTACTCTTTTTTTAGGGAGGAAAAAAATCTTTTTCGTACCTCAAAATTATTTGATGTCAAAAGGAAAAATGCTTATAGCATCACTAAAACATGGTATGACTTTATAGCTGTTGTTCACCAGTATACAGGACTGTAAAGTTTTATCTAGGTACATGCTGAAAAGTCTCGAGCAACCTGAATGTAAATTATAACAAGAAAAGTATTACTAATTCGCGACACTGTAATATTCCCTATTATAATTCTGTAATATTCCATAATGTAATTCTGTAATATTCCCAATTGTACTTGTGTAATATTCCCTAATGTAATTCTGTAATATTCCCAATTGTACTTGTGTAATATTCCCTAATGTAATTCTGTGTCCAGGTCTGAAACTGTTTGGAGAGCGCTACAGCGGCCTGGAGTACGACTACCGCGGCCTCGTGCACGTGTTCACGCAGCTCAAGCGGCACTCGCGCGCCGCGCACTACAACAGGTTGCTGCAACACTGGCACGGTGAGTACTTGACCATAATGACCATGTTCCTATATGTACCAGCTGCAGAGAAACCTGACCCCCTCTGAGATAGGATTCGGTAAGATAAGACGGTAAGTAAGTAAAAATGCTTTATTGCAGCAAACGCGTAAAGGATACAAATTGAGACTTATAATAGGTAAAATATGTACAATAGGCGGCCTTATCGCAAGTGCAATCTCTTCCAGGCAACCTAAGTGAACGGAAAGAGATGAACATAAATGGCGGTGCATGAACAGAGACATAGAAAAGAAAATTGAGACAATAAGAGAGTACAACATATGTAAGAAAAAAATAAAATAAATTGATGAAATAAGGGGGTAAGGTTTATCTGCAGATGGCTGTACCTAGAATAAATGGGATTTCTTGGGGTGAAATAAATATATCTTTTGAACCTCCAACTGATTTTGATTAGTTGGAATCGAAAAAAATAAAAAGTATCAACAGATCAGTTCTTTTTTCGTACCTCTATGAATCCTTTACAAACATTATGCATTTTTTCTTCTATTTATAATAATTTTTCATCTTTCTAAGAGCGAAGAAAAAGCAAAGTATGTGCGAGCTGCTTCTTTACCGCACAGTCGAGTACTTTTTATCCCGCAATTCCCACGGCAGCGAAGCCCCGGGGCACGGCTAGTCTGTGTATAATCATTTTCCCCTATCAAATCCTTTTTTCAGTGTATAAACAAATTTAATTTTCCCAGCGCTCCGAGAGGAATCAAAAGCGGAGCAGCAGCCAGCGTTCGGCGACGAGCAGGTGATGCCGCTGGAGGAACTCAAAGCCAAATTCTTCGCGCACAACGACTGAGCCGCGCTGTGTGCTCGTCTGTCAACACATTACTCGACAACTGTATTGTTGAGCTGAGACTATATATGGCGGCATATAGCTTGCGCGACTAGTTAACTGAAACTGCCGATTTCTGTACAGCGTATCGAGTAGATTCTTAGTATAAAACAGGGTTCGAAATTATCTAATTGTCAAAAAATAGATTATCTTGATAATTTCGAAGCCTGTTTTAAAAAAGCCATGGAATGAACTGTTTTTTGTTACTGGCAACATTTATATTTCTTCTCGTAAGATCTCAAGCCATTGTCGAATCTTGAAGAAATAATTCATTCTGATATCGATAATATTTTAATCGACTTAGGTCAAATTTCACTGTTAGAAAATATAGCAAAAATGAGCCTTATGTGAATTGTTTTAATATACAATTTCGGTTAAGGACGCCAGCTCATACCTTAAGCTATTAAGAATACTGCAAAAATGAGCTAATTTTCATGCACAAATTTACGCACAATATCCCCCCCTCTTACAAATATTCGTCGTGTGTTCAATATAATAGAGCTTATGTTTCAGTAAATACTGAATTTCTTGCTGCCTTGGTTCACCTGGGTATCGATTCTGCTAACGCTAAGTCATACAGTGAGTGAGACCGAATTTTGCGCGGCATTTGTCAAAGTCGTGCCCACATTATTGTAAGATGTTCCTCATGGTGATGTACCTACTCTGTATAAATTACTAGATTTAATCTTATTTCTTGCTTAGCATTATTAGTGTAGAAATTGTAGGTTGTGCAATCATCTGATGTGTATATAGTCAAATTTGTTTTTTTTTGTTCTTTCTATATATTATTATAGGTAAACAATTAAATAAATTATCGCCGATGTTGCCAGTCTTGATTTTCGTTGTGGCCAATGCTGTTTAGTTCGAAATTCGAATTTGCGAAATTATTTATTGAAATTACAGCTTTGTGCCGACCAAATATTTTATATGAGAAATGTATATTTCAAAAATAAATTGAATATTGTAATCTTATCAATTTAGCTGGAATTTTATTGTGTAATATAGATAGAATGACTGGTGTAAACTAAGCTTAATTTTTTAGCTCCACGAAATAAAATGTAACAATGACACTGAAGAAATATTGACTTCGTGGTTCTAAAATTATAATAAAATGTATGTAAAAAGCTATAAAACATATCGAATTTCTTTTGGCATTAGTGCTTTTAATAGTTGTTAAACAAAATATAGCTATATATAGCATGATGGGCGTGTCCCGTGGGACGGGCGACATATTTTCATACAATTCTCAGCTACGTGACTGCGGCAAACAAGTATTTTTAATGGATATAATATTGTTAGACGAGTTTGATTTATGAATGGCTGTTACGTGCGTAAGGCATACGAGTAAATAAGATTTATGACGACTAAAATTGTTTATTATTTCTTCATTTTTCTATTTACACGCCGAGATATCTGAATATAATAAGACTAGAAATGACACCTCAAATGTCATCATTTGATTTAAAAAAGAAGTTTATGGTTCAGTGGATTTGTATACCTTAGTCTAGAAAACCCCTTCAGAAGAGGATTTTTGGACAAAAAGTTTACAAGTCCCCTGCGCAAGGTGATTTTGGGTATATAGTTTTTGTTTGACAGAAATGAAAACCCACAAGCAACTTTAAAATTATTTATTTGACGATACAAAAAAAGTAAAGCTTTTTCTTATAAGTAATGAAATTAGGGGAATGCAATTATACATTTATAAATAATTTAATCTCAATTAGCTACAACATCAATAAACTTTGCTAACACTAAGGTGTGGTAAAGCATGTACTTATAAAAATGTACTTGTTTTCAAAACAATGTATAAGGCACTGCCAAAGGCTGTGTGTTGGTAAGGAACATATTCAGATCGTATACGAGATTACAGATTTACGTTCAATAAAAAAATGAAAATAATAATGAGCAAGTTTATTTAGAAACTATTACTTTTAAATAATACAAGTATTATAATCATGTATATAATAAGTTTATAATTATATTATGCATTTAAACATATTCTCTTTTCAACCGACTTCAAAAACCAATATTCTCTTTTAGATTCAAGCTTGCACGCTAATCAATAATTTTTAAATAGGCTTTTTTTTCAATAAATATATATCAGTATTATTCTACAACTTTGTGAGATTTCTAATCACGACACCAATATCTAATTGACAATAAGAAATAAATAGCTTGAGAATCAGTCAAGGAATATAATATCAAAGACAGGTGCTATCTAAATACTACACCTATTTACTAACACTTTTTAGATAGAATGTTTCACCAGAAACCGATTTACTTATAAAATTACGCTAAAAGGGCATTTATGGATATTTTAAATCGAACTTTTGATGATACTTCACAGTCACGTTTCCCGACTGTGCCAGCCTTATAAGAAAAATTTGTATTTTGTATTCAAATTTTTTTTGCAGTCCTTAAAAATTCAGGACTATTTTTGTCCACACAAAAAACCCAAGGTTTGAAGTGCTTCCGGACCTCGGACTCCGCGTGTTAAGATAAGATCTTTGACCACGTTTACTCCAGGAACTTCAGGAGTTTTTAGATTTTTATAAAATGTACCCTTCGATATTATATCTTATTAGGAGTAATATTGATTCAAGAAAACTTTTTTTACTGATTTATACGCATAATGTGTGAATCATTCTATCTAAACAGGTTCATTTAACACAAATAAGCCATATATCTAGGAGCTTCGTGTATCTCGTGTAGGGCTCCTACGCGGGCCCGAGGAGCGCCACCAGCGCCCGCTTGTAGTCGCCGGAGGTCTCCCCCTGCTGGCAGTCGCGTACAACGTTAGATGGCGGCGGCCGGCAGGTGGCGGCGTGCGGAGAAACGCGATGCATTAGTATATTGTGGCGTAAGTTGGAAGTTGTGGGTTATTTACGGTTGCAAATTATGTCTCTCTCTCTCTCTCAGCCTAAAGACGTCCAGAAATTGGAACGTTGCAAATTATGTATTAAGGTATATTTCATATTTTCTTTAAAACATGCATTATTTGTGTAATACGTATATATTTTTTTAATTAAATTTATTAGCTATAACATACACAAAATACAACTCGGAATCCAAAATGTTTTATTTTTGTAATCTTTGGCTTTTCTTACAAAAACCTAACAACCTGAAAATACTACCTCTGCTAAATTAAAATTATGTAGATGATTTTTATCTTACCTCCTGTTCCCATCCACCGGAGTAGCGGAACCGAAATACAATTTAAACACATTACAACATAAAAGTATCAAAATGTCACCGCTAACGTTGAAAGCAGAAGGTAAAATAACGGTAGCTATTAGCTATAGTCCAGAACCAAGTAAGTTTTGTATAAGCTTTCATGCTATAATGTGCCCAAATTATATAATGCGGTGCGAGATGTTTTTGGATAGTGATTGAATGACGCTATGATAAATAATTAACTATTATGGCGCAGTGACACGCACAAAATGAATCTTGGCCTCCGATAAATAGAGACATTAATTTTGTATACTGCAAATTAATTTCGTATAATTCAAAAATAATTTTTAACTGATACTACTTTATTCATGTTACATACTTAACAAGCATAAATTAATTAAAGAATGTCGGCTGTTAAACCATAGCCTATTAAATCCTTTAATAACATGCATGAGCCAAGTTAAAAATGTCAATTTGTATAAACATGTAGTATCATTAGATAATGTAGGATTTAGAACTAGCGTCATTCAAACCTATCACCTTCCACATACCTGCAAATCGCTGAGCAGCGTCTTATCAAACAGCCTCTCGTATTCGTCCTTGATGCTGCCAAGGTCGATCTCAGCGCGACTTGTGATGATGCGAACCAATGCCTTGTCATCCGTCCCAGCTCCGTCCATAGCCGCCTTCAGCCTCTGAGCGAACCACGCGGCCGCATTCTCCACGCACTCAACTGAAAAACAATTACCCGTATTTCGCTTTCCAATGTCTTATCGTATAGTCTCTCGTATTCCCGCTTAATGGCTTCCAGGTCGATTTCCGAGCGGCTGACGATGATTCTGATGAGGGTCCGGTCGTTGGTGCCAAGGCCTTGCATTGAGTTGCGCAGGCGAGTCGCGAACCACGCCGGAGCACTTTCGACGCATTCCACTGAAAGATGACGGGTTAGGGCCGGTAGGAGGGAAAGATTAGGTATGCCGTTTATTCATCCTTTTACCGGGAAAAAGGCGTGATAGTATGTATGTAATGTATGCCCTTTCGTTTATTTTTGTCAGCTGTGAATCTAGATGATTATATTTTCGGCACATATTATAAATAACAATGAAGTGAATGAATCTGTGGTGGCTGAGAGGTAAGAACTGCCTGTGGCTGCAAAGGTCCCAGGTTCAAATCCTGCCTGTGCTATATGAGTTAGTACACCAGTCTGACTCGTGTATGTATGTTAGTTTTTATCGACCACTTGCTTCCGGTGAAGGAAAACATCGTGAAGAAACCCGCACTCTGGTTGATGATTATCATCTAGTATGTGAAATAGAGAAGGCAATGGCAAACCACTCCATTAACATTGCCAAGATAGTCGTTGTTTCATTCCATATAATGACCACGACCCTCAGTTATAAACAATACGACTGAAGTAGGAGGAATGAATCGCATAAGATTCGGGAGCCAGCGGCCTTATTGAGTGTAATTGGCGACTTCCCTCGGCCGTTCGTCACCGAGTGATGCAACTGCGAGTATTGTGAATCAAGCACACACATGCTACAATATCAATTGCATATTCACACATAATAGTCACATTCTCCGTCTAGCCAATTGTTAAACCTTCTTGAATTCACTACAAACACATGGCAACTTAACAGTTATTATTCAAAATAAAAATAATAACAACAATATTCTTTTGTATCTAAAGTTACTACTGTCTATAACTTAACAATGTTAACGTACACTGCAGGACTACCATGAACTCTTATTGCGATTCAGTTTAGGACCTAAATTGAACTGGGGCCCTATTTTTGAAAGCGTGACGTACCAACGAAAACTAATAGACTATAATGTCGCGCATAATATGAGCTGAAAATGTGTCTCGCATTATTTTCATAGTGATACCTATTCCTTCTAACAAAATTGTTACGACGAATTATTTCTAAAATATACAGAATAAATTGATGTCTAATGAAAAATCATTGATCAATTATTCTGTATATTTTTAAAATTACTCTTACAATTTCGTTGGAAGTGATATGAAAATAATGCGAGACACAATTCCGCTCATATTATACGCGACATAATAGTCTATTAGTTTTAGTTGTTATGTCACGCTTTCAAAAATAGGGTCCCAGTCCCAGTTCAATTTAGGTCCTTGACTGGATCGCAATAAGAGTTCATGGTAGGCCTGCTGTATTCTGAATTTTATTATCCTACTAATATTATAAATGCGAAAGTTTGGATGTAACTTTGCGAGTTTGTGAGGATGTTTGTTACTCAATCGCGCAAAATCTACTGAACGGATTTCGATGAACTTTGGTGTACGGGTAGAAAAATACCGGGAATAGCACAAAGGGTACTTTTTATCCACAACTTCCCACGGGAGCGAAGGCCCGGGGCGCGGCTATTCCTAACTAAGTAATATTATAAATGCGAAAGTGTGTTTATTTATTTATAGGTTTGTTTGTTTGTTACTCTTCACGCTTTATCTACTGAACCAATCTTCCTGAAATTTCGCATACACATATTTACAAGTACTGAGAAGGACATAGGGTAGGTACTTTCATCTTGGGAAAAAGCACTGTTCCCGTGGAAAATTCACGCGGGTGAATTCGCGGGTAAAAGCTAGTATTATATAAAACTAATCATACGCACCGATAGCGGACAGTGCGTCCTTGAGTTCCCCCCCGATCTCGGCCTTGATGGCCTGCTCGATGGTGCGGCCCGAGATGTTCTTGTACTCCTCGAAGATCTGACGCAGCTGCGCGAAGCTCTCGTGTGCTAGGATCTGACGTTATAAACAATGAGGGCTATCAACCACCACCATATTACACCATATTATTATATTTTTTCACCATATCTAATTTCTATATGAGAGTACTCTAATACTAATTGTAACTGAGATGCTCAAAAATCCAAATATAAATAAGGGCAATCGTTTTTCTGCTCACCAGTTGGCACTGGCGAGTAAGGTCTTTTTACACGACTGACCAAAAAAGGAGTGTTATGTTTTCAGGGTTCATGTATGTATGTATGTAATTTCTTTATTCCACCATAAGTCCTGAACGGCTTAACAGATTTTGATGTGAGAGGTATTGTTAGATTCCTTGCATTAGCCCGAATGACATTGGCTATGTAAGATGTCAGTCGTGTTTTTTATTTTTAAATAATTAGCTTGTTAAGCTTACTGTATCGACTCAAAGCCATAGCCATGGCAGATATTAAGATTAACAAATTAGTTATTTATCTTTCTAAATATTACTCCGAATCAGATGGTACAATACTGTTGTAGGGTTTCATCGCACGCACATACAAATCGTTCGATAAGCATTATTGCACGAATGCATATTTTTATCAATCATTTCACGATTCACCTGCGCACATCATCACCGCGCATCGCGTTTCGTGTATACTCCGTTTTTTCCACTTGTCCTATTATGTAAACAATCTTACCATTTCTATTTATGATTTAGAACAATATAAATTAAAATAGACTTTTTACGAAATTTCTTTCGTGGTTAATAAATGTTTTACTTTAGAATGTTTAGGTTTGAACTAATATTTGATTTATTTTCAACAAAATTCAACAAAAAGTACTGTGAAGATTGTTTACATTATAAGTAAGAAAAAACGGAGTTTACTCACCAGCATTTAAGTATTTTCGAATACATTTGCTTTTTCTAAGCAGCATCTATCATTTATCTTTTTAGCATCAGCTACTCAGGTACTCAGCATCTTTGCTCAGCATAACATACAACTGTCATTTGAATTTGACAACTGATGACAGTGACCATCTGACAGACCTCACTCGCCAGTAGCGCCAACTAGTGGCGGAAAAAAGATAACCCATTTGAATAGGGAATATCAGATGGCGTCACTAGCATAAGCAGTAAACAATCCACTTGTTCGTTGCCATGGCGCACATGTTTTATTTTTTCTTATTTAGAACTTATTTTTATATGTATCAAGAATTAGATCAACAGGCTGGCTAAGCACTTAGATTTTATAAATTATACGCAGATTTATTTTGCAAATATTAAAATAATAGTACATAGTTACCAGGTACATTGGTAACATTGTCATTGTTACTAGGGGTGAAAGTAACTAATAAATAAATAAATACGGACAAATCACACAGATTGAGCTAGCTAGCCCCAAAGAAAGTTCGAGACTTGTGTTATGGGATACTAACTCAACGATACTATATTTTATAACAAATTTATAATATTAGTATGGATACATTATATAGATATCCAAGACCCAGGTCAATCTGAAAAAGATCATTTTCCATCTTGATCTGACCGGAGATCGAACCCGGGACCCCCTGGTTCAGGGGCAAGGTATTTACCACTGCGCCACGGAGGTCGTCATAATTCGAGGGACTAAATAAGACTTTAACCCAAGGTACACACTGTGCTTTTCATTACGAATACTAGGAAAGTAAGTCTGAAAATACCTGAGGAGCGGGTTGAACGTAATACTTTTCAGCCCTAGGGAGAATCGTTTTCAAAATCAAAGTCAATTGTTTTTATTTAAATAGGCTTAAAAATAGTACTTTTAAATCGTCATATTCTTGTTTTTTGGTTAGTTGACGTCATAAAATTACTTAAAGCTAAAAGTTACCACCGCCTCCAAAGCGCAAGTGGAGAAGCGGCGACGCAACAAACTACACTGCTGCATTTTCTCCAAATACGTCACTTTACAACATATCACCACATATATATGTCTTACAAATGTCTGCTGTCAAATTATGAAAAAATAAATAAGTCATAAAAAATGTCAGTAGAAAACGATTCTTCCTAGGGCTGAAAAGTATAACTTTCAACCCGCTACTCATACAACTTCAGACCTACTTTCTGAGTATGAGTAATGAAAATTTATTTATTGCATAACACAATGATTCTCTGTCACCCACGGTAGGTTTCCCTGATATAGCGATGACCTAGGTCATTACTCAGGCCTCTCTCGATCAGTCTTATCGATACAGCACTTACTTACCAGTCCTAAACTGGCAAACCGAAGAACAACTGACAAATTCAGAAAAAAATAATCAAACCTTATTGAAGATCTCCTCGTCCGTCCCCCACTTGGCCTCGCCCGCATCAAACAGCGCCTGCGCAGATTCGCGTGCGCGTTCTGCGTCCACCCCGGCCTCCTCGTCCCGCGCCCCCTTGTGGGCAGACTTTACGTCACACAGTGGGACATGTTCTTTACACGCCTTGGATGGAGCGGCTCTTAGATATTGCGTTTTTTAGTTATTTGACTTTCGACGTCGTCGCAAAATTTTCGTTTAGGACCTTTAGATTCTATCCCAAGAAATTGACAATCGTCAATCATTTTAATTAAATTTGTCACTCATAGAGGTTAATTTACAATATATGCCAATAGTTTCAGTTGAGCTAATTACGTAGGATCCAAGAGAGAAATATTAGAAATATTAATTGCTTTTTTAAAATCTGTACTTATGTATGCTAGTAGTTTGTAGCTTTGAGATATATAATACTTTATTAACGTGAAAAAGTGCCTATGAAGGCCAAGTTTCAATAAAGTATTTTTGACATTTATGATAAAAAAATGTTTTTTACTTAATTTTAAAGCATCGATTTATTTTATTATGTTGTACTTGTTTTTAAAATATTCACATGTTATAAAGTGTGCTATATACACAATTTTCTTGACAAATCACTAAGAGTCGCACATCCAAGGCTGTATATGACTCAGCATAAGCGAAAGAAAAGAAAGTGCTTCCCTTAGCCTAATACCTTCCACCATTTGTACCGAACTGTTCACACAATAGGGCTTTTAAATTGGCTATATTATATTGGCTCCGTGAGAAATAAATCGTAAGAAAAATGTAGGCATAGGAATAATTTACTAATGGGTAATTCTACTACTATTGTTAAAAAACTTTTAGAATAACCAAACCACTATTATAAACTACATCTGTATCAATATCATTTAACAATTTTATTAAAGTAAAAAAACATACATATAACCCACAAAAATGAATGCTAGTTCTGGTAAAATAATATCATAATTTACATTAGACATACACACACATACACACAAACTTATTATCAAAATACACAAAAACAACTACGAATACTAGTTTGTTTTGTAGTAATAAGATGATAAACATACAAACACTCTGTGTGAAGATTAGATATTAGTGTGCAAACGAAAACTTACTGCACAAGCACTGTCTAAATGTTTTACATACACAAACAGCTGTTAGGTTGTTAAATATATAGTTACGTTTACAGTGCGCATGCGACATGCATAAGTTGTGACAAGTGTATCCAAATAACACTTAAAATGTAAATTTTTTGATGAAATCATTCTTTAATGGATTCTAGTTTTAAGGACGTCCGCTGCGTTACGCAAGAGACAAGACTGGTGCTATCATTCATCTTAAGTGTTGCACTAACTATTTTGTAACATTTAAGTACGTAAACTCCATTTATTCTTACCAGTCTTATCATGTAAACTATCTTACCATGTCTTTTTATGATTTTACAACAATATAAATTAAAATAGCCTTTTTAGGAAATTACTTTCGTGGTTAATAAATGTTTTACTTTAGAATGTTTAGGTTTGAACTAATATTTGATTTATTTTCAACAAAACTCAACAAAAAGTACTGTGAAGATTGTTTACATGATAGGACTGGTAAGAATAAATGGATTATACTTTAATGACACTTAATTTGGGCTAATGCTTATACTTTTCTTTGGGACTGAAGAGGTGGTGGTCGGATGGTTAAGATTTCTGCTTGTGGCCAAAAGGCCAGTCCCAGGCCAAAAGGTAGCAACTCATTATCATCATCAACAGCCTTCCGTAACCCACTGCTGGGTATAGCCCTCCTTCCGTCTACGCCATCCTTCTTTGGCCTGGGCTATCCTACTCCAGTTGTTGCCAGAAATATTATTAACATTGTCGACCCATCTAGGTAGCACCTCATTTGTAATCAATCTGACTCATGAATGGTAGTTTTCATAGACCACCACTCCCTTCCGTTAGTAAAAACATCGTAAGGAAACCTGCAGTCAACACCTGCAGTCAACACCTGCAGCGGATGCCCTAAGAATTAAATCCATATAAACACCAATCATATTATCATTACTGGCGCATAACCAAGTACTTACGGTGACGATAAGCGTGAGCAACCGACGGAAGTCGCCAGACGTCTCGGAACACATGTGCTCGGCTAGCGGGCGATTGTACACTGGAAAAGATTGAATTACAGCTATAAGTCTACTAGCTAGGCTCCAGGACTTTGGTCCCGTGAGAATTTCAGGAAATCCTCTCTTAGTGCTCCCCTACACTCCCTAAGGAACCTACATGACAAATTTCAGTTTCCTACGCCCAGTAGTTTTGGCTGTGCTTAGTCACTCAGTCAGTAACGGAAGAATTTTATATAAGTTGATTAGCATTATTTTTTATTATAACTATGTTATCCGTCCCATTGTTGAACAAAGGTCTCTCCTATTTGCTTCCACTTATCCTTGTTTAAAGCAACGGCACAGAATTAATATAAGTACTACGTAGCAACGCTCGACGCCTCGACCAATCGCAGAAATAAAGAGACAAAATAAAGATCGTCGCGCCATCTTTGACTTTCCTCTGCAACATCGACCATCTGACTATTAGGAATCCATACTAATATCATAAATGCGAAAGTTTGGATGTGAGTTTGTGAATTTGTGAGTTTGTGAGGATGTTTGTTACTCAATCACGCAAAATCTACTGGACGGATTTCGATGAAATTTGGTACAGAGGTAGATAATGACCTGGAATAGCACATAGGCTACTTTTTATCCCGGGAAAAAGCACTGTTCCCGTGGGAAATTCACGCGGGCGAAGCCGCGGGCAAAAGCTAGTGGTAAATATATCAATCAATATATTTGAACCTCTTCCATTACTGACTGACAGACAACGCACAGCCATATCTACTGGGCGTAAGAAGCTATTTCACATGTATGTAGATTCCTTAGAGAGTGTAGAGGAACACTAAGAGAGGATTTCCCGTAATTCCCAAGGGAATAAAGTCCCGGGTCCGTGCTAGTTCAGTATAATCATCAACTTAAACTCATCGCTTGGCATTGTCACAACTATTGCATCTAAACGTCGTGTCTTATAACTATGACGTTTCCTATGAATCACAAAAGTACTGATAAATATATGCATCACAAACGCATTAGTAGTCACATTATCATTATGAATGACTCGCGCGTCTCAAGAATGTCGTCGACCACTAATTGGCCTAGAACTACCAAGTCTAATGTATGAAAGATACTAATGACACATTTAATGTGTAGTTATGCCTTGACGACAAAGAAACAAAGTTTTCATTTTTTTTTAAGTTTTAGTTTTTATCGTACCTTTTTTGACAGATAATCAAATATAATTGAGAGCCATAATTCCTACTGCGTGTTTAGACTCCGTCTTGACTTAAGTACTTACGTATTTTTATATTCATACAATCATATAATCCTAACTAATATTATAAACGCGAAAGTGAGTTTGTGTATTTGTTTGTTACCTCTTCACGCTTCACGTACTGAACCAATCTTCCTAAAATTTTGTATACACATAGTTAGAAGTACGGAGAAGGACATAGGGTAAATGGATGAAAGGTATTTCATCCCAGGAAAAGCACTGTTCCCGTGGGAAATTTACGCGTGCAAAGCCGCGGGCAAAAGGTAGTTGTTTATATTAAGCATCAAATATTTTCATATTTTATGTTTGGCGATAGATATACGCCAAACATGGATAAGGCCGCCATTATACATTAGCCGTTAATATACCTATTGTATTCCTGTTTTATTCATGGACTTCATGGAAAAATAAAGAGTTACTTACTTACTTCTTCTTCTTATCGAGTGTGTTATTACTAACACTGGTATCAGATTTTATTCAAGTCGCCTAAAGGCATCTGACATGACTTTTACGACTACTGCCAACTAGTGGTAGAAGCCGTATACACACTAGTAAACTACACAGTCGCCTTACTTACTTAATACATCTTAGAACTTACTCCTCTCATAGGCGTCGACGATGGCCGCAATCTCGGGCTTGGTCCTGGTGCACAGGATCTCCACCAGCGTGGCCTCGTCGGTGCCCAGCCCCTCCATGCAGTGGTGCAGCTCCTGGCAGAGGTACTCTATGTAGAACACAGAACTCACTCCTCTCATAGGCGTCGACGATGGCCGCAATCTCGGGCTTGGTCCTGGTGCACAGGATCTCCACCAGCGTGGCCTCGTCGGTGCCCAGCCCCTCCATGCAGTGGTGCAGCTCCTGGCAGAGGTACTCTATGTAGAACACAGAACTCACTCCTCTCATAGGCGTCGACGATGGCCGCAATCTCGGGCTTGGTCCTGGTGCACAGGATCTCCACCAGCGTGGCCTCGTCGGTGCCCAGCCCCTCCATGCAGTGGTGCAGCTCCTGGCAGAGGTACTCTATGTAGAACACAGAACTCACTCCTCTCATAGGCGTCGACAATAGCCGCAATCTCGGGCTTGGTCCTGGTGCACAGGATCTCCACCAGCGTGGCCTCGTCGGTGCCCAGCCCCTCCATGCAGTGGTGCAGCTCCTGGCAGAGGTACTCTATGTAGAACACAGAACTCACTCCTCTCATAGGCGTCGACGATGGCCGCAATCTCGGGCTTGGTCCTGGTGCACAGGATCTCCACCAGCGTGGCCTCGTCGGTGCCCAGCCCCTCCATGCAGTGGTGCAGCTTGTGGCAGAGGTACTCTATGTAGAACACAGAACTCACTCCTCTCATAGGCGTCGACGATGGCCGCAATCTCGGGCTTGGTCCTGGTGCACAGGATCTCCACCAGTGTGGCCTCGTCGGTGCCCAGCCCCTCCATGCAGTGGTGCAGCTTGTGGCAGAGGTACTCTATGTAGAACACAGAACTCACTCCTCTCATAGGCGTCGACGATGGCCGCAATCTCGGGCTTGGTCCTGGTGCACAGGATCTCCACCAGCGTGGCCTCGTCGGTGCCCAGCCCCTCCATGCAGTGGTGCAGCTCCTGGCAGAGGTACTCTATGTAGAACACAGAACTCACTCCTCTCATAGGCGTCGACGATGGCCGCAATCTCGGGCTTGGTCCTGGTGCACAGAATCTCCACCAGCGTGGCCTCGTCGGTGCCCAGCCCCTCCATGCAGTGGTGCAGCTCCTGGCAGAGGTACTCTATGTAGAACACAGAACTCACTCCTCTCATAGGCGTCGACGATGGCCGCAATCTCGGGCTTGGTCCTGGTGCACAGGATCTCCACCAGCGTGGCCTCGTCGGTGCCCAGCCCCTCCATGCAGTGGTGCAGCTCCTGGCAGAGGTACTCTATGTAGAACACAGAACTCACTCCTCTCATAGGCGTCGACGATGGCCGCAATCTCGGGCTTGGTCCTGGTGCACAGGATCTCCACCAGCGTGGCCTCGTCGGTGCCCAGCCCCTCCATGCAGTGGTGCAGCTCCTGGCAGAGGTACTCTATGTAGAACACAGAACTCACTCCTCTCATAGGCGTCGACAATAGCCGCAATCTCGGGCTTGGTCCTGGTGCACAGGATCTCCACCAGCGTGGCCTCGTCGGTGCCCAGCCCCTCCATGCAGTGGTGCAGCTCCTGGCAGAGGTACTCTATGTAGAACACAGAACTCACTCCTCTCATAGGCGTCGACGATGGCCGCAATCTCGGGCTTGGTCCTGGTGCACAGGATCTCCACCAGCGTGGCCTCGTCGGTGCCCAGCCCCTCCATGCAGTGGTGCAGCTTGTGGCAGAGGTACTCTATGTAGAACACAGAACTCACTCCTCTCATAGGCGTCGACGATGGCCGCAATCTCGGGCTTGGTCCTGGTGCACAGGATCTCCACCAGTGTGGCCTCGTCGGTGCCCAGCCCCTCCATGCAGTGGTGCAGCTTGTGGCAGAGGTACTCTATGTAGAACACAGAACTCACTCCTCTCATAGGCGTCGACGATGGCCGCAATCTCGGGCTTGGTCCTGGTGCACAGGATCTCCACCAGCGTGGCCTCGTCGGTGCCCAGCCCCTCCATGCAGTGGTGCAGCTCCTGGCAGAGGTACTCTATGTAGAACACAGAACTCACTCCTCTCATAGGCGTCGACGATGGCCGCAATCTCGGGCTTGGTCCTGGTGCACAGAATCTCCACCAGCGTGGCCTCGTCGGTGCCCAGCCCCTCCATGCAGTGGTGCAGCTCCTGGCAGAGGTACTCTATGTAGAACACAGAACTCACTCCTCTCATAGGCGTCGACGATGGCCGCAATCTCGGGCTTGGTCCTGGTGCACAGGATCTCCACCAGCGTGGCCTCGTCGGTGCCCAGCCCCTCCATGCAGTGGTGCAGCTCCTGGCAGAGGTACTCTATGTAGAACACAGAACTCACTCCTCTCATAGGCGTCGACGATGGCCGCAATCTCGGGCTTGGTCCTGGTGCACAGGATCTCCACCAGTGTGGCCTCGTCGGTGCCCAGCCCCTCCATGCAGTGGTGCAGCTTGTGGCAGAGGTACTCTATGTAGAACACAGAACTCACTCCTCTCATAGGCGTCGACGATGGCCGCAATCTCGGGCTTGGTCCTGGTGCACAGGATCTCCACCAGCGTGGCCTCGTCGGTGCCCAGCCCCTCCATGCAGTGGTGCAGCTCCTGGCAGAGGTACTCTATGTAGAACACAGAACTCACTCCTCTCATAGGCGTCGACGATGGCCGCAATCTCGGGCTTGGTCCTGGTGCACAGGATCTCCACCAGCGTGGCCTCGTCGGTGCCCAGCCCCTCCATGCAGTGGTGCAGCTCCTGGCAGAGGTACTCTATGTAGAACACAGAACTCACTCCTCTCATAGGCGTCGACGATGGCCGCAATCTCGGGCTTGGTCCTGGTGCACAGGATCTCCACCAGCGTGGCCTCGTCGGTGCCCAGCCCCTCCATGCAGTGGTGCAGCTTGTGGCAGAGGTACTCTATGTAGAACACAGAACTCACTCCTCTCATAGGCGTCGACGATGGCCGCAATCTCGGGCTTGGTCCTGGTGCACAGGATCTCCACCAGCGTGGCCTCGTCGGTGCCCAGCCCCTCCATGCAGTGGTGCAGCTTGTGGCAGAGGTACTCTATGTAGAACACAGAACTCACTCCTCTCATAGGCGTCGACGATGGCCGCAATCTCGGGCTTGGTCCTGGTGCACAGGATCTCCACCAGCGTGGCCTCGTCGGTGCCCAGCCCCTCCATGCAGTGGTGCAGCTCCTGGCAGAGGTACTCTATGTAGAACACAGAACTCACTCCTCTCATAGGCGTCGACGATGGCCGCAATCTCGGGCTTGGTCCTGGTGCACAGGATCTCCACCAGCGTGGCCTCGTCGGTGCCCAGCCCCTCCATGCAGTGGTGCAGCTCCTGGCAGAGGTACTCTATGTAGAACACAGAACTCACTCCTCTCATAGGCGTCGACGATGGCCGCAATCTCGGGCTTGGTCCTGGTGCACAGGATCTCCACCAGCGTGGCCTCGTCGGTGCCCAGCCCCTCCATGCAGTGGTGCAGCTTGTGGCAGAGGTACTCTATGTAGAACACAGAACTCACTCCTCTCATAGGCGTCGACGATGGCCGCAATCTCGGGCTTGGTCCTGGTGCACAGGATCTCCACCAGCGTGGCCTCGTCGGTGCCCAGCCCCTCCATGCAGTGGTGGAGCTCCTTGCACAGGTACTCCTCGGCCGGCCGCATCAGCGCCACGATCACGTCCTCGAAGTGACCGCCCAGCTCTGACTTCAGGTCTTCGATGATGTCCTACAGATAAAATACATACATATTACCACGCCTATTTCCTGTGGGGGTAGGCAGAGAGCAACGATTTCCACTTGTTAGGATCCTTACAGATCTCTCTCGCTTCCTCTACACTCAGTCACTCCCTTCATGCAAGCTCGCCGGTTATGGGTGCTCCCAAAAAAAAGTTTTTGAAATATGGAATATGTTCATCTTAAAAACGAATTTAATAAAAATATATCTCAAGATTATAAGATTCTAAGGAATAATGAAACTCATTATAAGTACTAACTTTAGGCCATTACACAATTTTTGAACAGTAGTGGCTATTAACGAAATATTAGGGCGTTTTTCAAAAAAGATGATCGTTACGGTACCGGAATGCCTTTTTTTTAAATACTGATTATCTAATTTATTTTTATATTTCTGAATAGCTTTTTAAATAAGCTTTTTACAAATACCAATTGTTCTATAATTGAACAAGTAATTAAGTCAAAAAATGAGTTTTTCTTGACTGTTCAGGGTACAAGTCGTTCCAATTAGCAACTTTAAAAAAAAGTCTTATTCTATAAAAAAAACAGGTATTTCATATATTTTTATTAAATCACTTGTAAATCTAATCAGTTTCATTTAAAATTATAGCAAACAATAACATTTTTAGAATATTTCTACAAATTATTAATGAAATTACTTCAAATAAGTAACATTTGTTTCATAATGAACACATATTATTCTCTTTTATGGAAAAGGCTCAAGGTATAAAACCAAATCTCTTAGCAATTCAGGTAAAACATTTTAAAGTTAATAATATTTAGTTCTTACATTAATCATCTTTTTATAAATTAACAAATAAAAACAACATATTTTAAAAGAAGTCTCACTTTAACAAATTACTTATCGGAATTCTTAGTTACTAAGAGGAACATAAAGCTGAGATCACAAATACTAATAATTTTAATTGACTACTTCTACAATTTTAATTTTTTATCAGTCTTAAAAATCAATCACAGTTGTCAATTACAACATAATTTTAGCATACTAATCATGATTATTAAATTAGTAAGCCGTTAAGAGTATTTTTACGCAAGAAAACTTAAATAAAATAATGAGGGATTTTCCGAGACCCAAATCAAAAAAAAAATAGTTCCAGATGACTTCATAGAAGGCGCTTGGTAAAAGGCGAGTCCATACAAAAAACAAAAATGCACGGGATTGGCATTAAAAAAAAATAAAACCTATTAAAAAAACATCTAAAATTAGTATCAATATTGTGATTTGTGCAACTGTCAAACTGTTAGGTGATATTTTTCTGCCTCTGGTTAACAAGAAAAAGCGCACAATATAGGTAAACTCCATTTATTCTTACCAGTCCTATCATGTAAACAATCTTGCCATGTCTTTTTTAGATTTTACAACAATATAAATTAAAATAGACTTTTTTGGAAATTACTTTCGTGGTTAATAAATGTTTTACTTTGGAATGTTTAGGTTTGAACTAATATTTGATTTATTTTCAACAAAATTCAACAAAAAGTACTGTGAAGATTGTTTACATGATAGGACTGGTAAAAATAAATGGAGTTTACAGCCATTATTACGACTCGGCTTTCATAAAAACGCCATCTGTTGAGACTTTTTTAAGACTGATTTTTTTTTTTCTTAATTTAGCTGTCAGAACATCGCCCATTGTAAAGAAATTACTGACAGTGTCAGCTTACGAAATGGACGATTTTCTGACAGCTAAATAAAAATAGAAAATCAGTATAAAAAAATCTCAACAGGCGGCGTTTTATAAAAGCCGGGTCTTAAGGGTCAGAAAGCGTGAATAAGAAAGTTAGATTTCACCCCCGACCCCCCTGTAAACTACAAGGGCGCCCCTCAGAGGAACTAAATAGTAAAATTTAGCTCCATCTATCTCATAATCTCTAAACCATCTAACAAACTGTTTTTTTATTTCAACCTTGTTCAACAAATTTGTTCTTGAAATACTTATTTAAAAATGAAAATCAAGAAAACTCAAATTAATGAATGCAAAATTAAGGAAAAGTATACAAAAAATGTGTTTTAGTCAGTGTTTTCGTAAAACCACTTACGTAGTAAGTAATACATGTATAGTACGTTGAAATATGTAATGTAACATTTCGACAGTGATGTCATATTAGCGTTTGGCCAAACGGTTAAGTTGATGAAGTTAGATTAGGAGAGTGCTAGGTTCAAATCCATGCTGTTATTTGGGAATTCGGTTTTATTTTTTTAAACATAATTTTATGGTGAAAGTGATTTTGTTTTTTTGTTAGGTACCTTCACGTTTTATGTACCTACTGAACCAATCTTCCTGAAATTTCAAATACACATACCTAGTTAGAAGGACGGAGAAGGAACCTTTCATCCCGGGAAAAAGCACTGTTCCCGATGAAAATTCACGCGGGTGAAGCCGCGGGCAAAAACTAGTGTTATATAACATGAGAAATTTCACATGCATTTCGAACAGGTTGTTAGAATAATGGTTACGTACAGACAGCCCGATCAAAACGAGAAAGATTGTTCAAATCTCCTCCGTGATATTTTTTTTTGATTTTTTTAAATTCTAATACATTATTTTATATTTTATTTTACATACAACATTTAATTATATACCGACTACGTCGGCACGTGGGAGATATATAAGAAGAAAAAATATAAACACAGTCTGTCAAGAAAGTCGTGTCGTGGGTAAAAAGTGAACAAACATTATCCGATACATAAACGGTACAAATTAGAAAAAGAGGCGCCCTCTTGTCTGTCGGCTTTCGCAGTATAAATTTATTAGAACTTCAGAGAAAAATTCGCAGTTTCGATTCCCAGTACAATTTTTTTTACTTTGTTTTTTATTTTTTATTTGGTAATTATTTTTATTAATAATATTGTTGACCATTAATGAGTGTATTAAAAATGCATTTATTCAAGAATAAGCAAGTCTGATTTTCGTGATTCACGTCGCAAAGCAGCATCGTGCTGTTTTGACGACTTTTTGAGAGCGCCATCTAGTTCTTGATTTGTATAACAACCCTCATGTTAATATATTTTACGTAAGTAAATTTGCGGAGCAATTTGACATGCGTCTGCCTTGTCTAAATGCCACCGGCAGTCTGAGGACAGAGAGGTAAGACGAGTTGCCATATGAACGACAAGGAAGGTATGATGTTTCCATTAAAAATTGCGATGGACGTAGGTGAATAATGTTATAATTTAAGATTGTGTAGAAATAAATAACTTGTTTTAATAAATTCTTTAATTAAAAATTCAGTAATCATATGAACTACATTAATGTGAAATAATTTTTTTAAAATATCATTGTACTACAGAGTTTTTTGGTAATTTAGGGAAAATGTTTAGGATTATTTTTTATCGAGCAAACTTAGTCAAATCATGTTTTCGGTTCTTGCACTGTGTTGCTAATTTCCTAATCTATTATTAGCAAAAATTTCAGAACTGTACAGTAAGTGCAAGCAAAGTAATTTGGTAGGCAAAACGCGAAATTCTGAGCCTTAATAAGGGCTGTACCTATATTGTGCGCTTTTTCTTAACAGAAAAAAATAACCTGACAGTTTCACAAATCACAATATTGATACTTTTTAGATGTTTTTTTTTTATTACGTTTTTTTTTTAAAAAAAGGAAAATTCCGTGCATTTTTGCTTTTTCTATGGACTCGCCTTTTACTAAGCACTAACTATGAAGTCATCTGGAACTATTTTTTTTTTATTTGGGTATCGGAAAATCTCCCATTGTCACAAGTTAATTTTTAAATTAAAATTAAAAATAAAACTTAATTTTCATCTAAGTCACAAAAACAAGGAGGACATATATAATCAAAAAAGACTGTCCCTGTGCAGAGCAACTACGCTCTGCTGCCAGAAAATGTGCGCAGAGAATCCGGACAAACGAAGCGCCGTGAACCTCTTCACCGAAAAAGACCAGATTTTAAGTGGAGACCTATAGGTCCCCAAAAAAGCCCGATGATACCCGACGGTAAAGATTATATACGGCACTGCGTCTGTCCGACTAGAGCCTAAAACCTAACCTATACGCAGTCTGCTACCACTATAGCTTATAAAGGGAGCTATAGGGCCCTATATAATAACCTAACTTAATAACTACAACCACCCACAAACCCAAGGGTCACTTACCAAACTTAATCTTCTGCTCTTCGGATCCAATCTTGAGTGTCTTCGGAAAGGGGGAATGCGGTCCCTAAACACCAAACCTACCCCGAGATCTCAATTCCCCAGAACAAACAAATAGATTTCTTCCCGAAGTTGGCTCGGCAACAGATGTCGGCGTCCCCAGGCAGCCACGTTTCGCATCTCACAAGAAACAGTCACAATAACAGGGTTTTTCACCAACACGAACGTTCAATAGTTATTTAACAAAAGGAAGCTCACAATTATAACTCAAATCAGTTATTACAAACAAAATTAACGCCACGCCGCGCGACTTCAAAATGCAACAACCCAAGATGGTGGCTATATCACCGCGATATTTCCTGCGACACGGCCTCGTGTGCGCGCGTTCAAAGGACCACTGAATGTCGACGGCCGGAAGCCGTCTGCGCAATGTTGCCAGGAGGCAAACGCAATGGCTATACGTAAAGCCAGCTATACACGGCGCTGCTACCATGCGACAGTGCACAGAGTTTATAAGCATCAACAATTTTTATTACAAACATCCCCCCGTCCCGGTCTGAGAAGCAGACCGCTAGCTTACTCTACGGGAAGGCGGGCGAGAGAGGTCACAGCTCTCCTTAAAATCGAACCGTCGACCAACACCTCAGCCACACGCGGAGTGCCATCTCCGCCAAGAATCAAACGTAATATGCGAGCTCGTCGCCAAAGCAATGAGGGCAAATTTGCCTCTTTTAACAATACTAAATCACCCTCCCTGGGAGGCTCAGTCCTGTCTGTCCACTTCACTCTTTGCTGCAGCAAATGCAAATATTCAAGCGACCAGCGACGCCAAAAGTCCTGGCTCATTTGCTGCAACATTTGAAAACGCGACAACCGATATACGCGTTCATCCTTCCACGGGTATTCGGGCAGGGCATTCAACGGCCCTCCCACCAAAAAATGACCAGGGGTGAGAGCTTCCAAGTCATTTGGATCTGGAGATAGCGGACAGAGAGGACGAGAGTTGAGGACCGCCTCAACTTTACAAAACACTGTGGCCAGCTCTTCAAAAGTTAGAGCCGTTTCTCCGATAATGCGGCGGAGGTGGGTCTTTGCGGATTTCACAGCCGCTTCAAAAATCCCTCCCCAATGGGGGCAACTTGGGGGACTAAACTTCCAGGTTATTCCCCTTTGGGCAGCAATTTGACTTAACCTAGTACAATTTTTATCAATAAACACAGAAACATCCTTAAGATAATTTACAGTTCCCTTATAGTTTGTGCCATTATCAGACCTAATAAGGGAAGGTAGACCTCGACGCGAAACAAAGCGATCCAACGCGGCGACGAAGGCCTCCGTAGTCAGAGCCGATACCACCTCCAAATGGACAGCCTTGGTGGCCAAACAAACAAATACACACAAATAGCCCTTCACAATACGGGCATTACGAAAGGGAGAAGCCTTGATCGAAAAGGGACCGGCAAAATCGGTTCCAACGCCGTCAAACGGCCTCGAAGGTCGGATTCGATCAGCGGGCAAATCACCCATCTGTGGTTGCATCGTGGATGCCTTCAACCTATAACATGCAATACATCGAAACAGGACACTACGGATTGCTCTTCGGGCAGACAAAATCCAAAACTCGCGTTGCAAAATAGCCAACAAAGCATTGCACCCAGCATGGGCGTTACGAATGTGTCGATCAGACACCAAAAGCTGCACCAAGGGTCCGCCCTTGGGCAACAACAGAGGATGGCGAGTCTCATATGGAAGATCCGCCTTCCGGAGCCTGCCTCCAACCCGAAGAAGCCCATCCGAGTCGATGTACGGGTTCAAACGAGCGACCGCGCCCTTCAACTTAGCGCGTCCGTCGCGCAAAATACGAAGCTCTGACTCAAACCGTCCGGTCTGCACGACACGGACCCAATGCAACAATGCGCTCCGGCGCTCTTCTGCACCTGCAATCGGCTCCAACCGCTTTGTTTGTGGGTTTCTACAATTATGTATGAAACGCTTAATCCAACTGGTGACACCCAGAAGCTTATCCAAGCTGCTATACCGAGCAAGTAGCCAATCCGGCTCCGACGTCGTCTCAGCGACTACAGCATGTACACGGAGCCCAGTCAAACTCAAAGAAGTAACATCTGTCTGACAGACAGGCCAAGAAGTTTCTGATCCCATCAGCCACTCTGGACCCCACCAGAGCGGGTGTGACACCAATTCTGGTGCCGTACAACCTCGGGAGGCACAGTCCGCTGGGTTAAGCTCTCCCGGCACATGTCTCCATGTTATATCAATTCCGATATTCTGGATTTGGGAAACCCGATTTCCCACAAAAACCTCCAAGGTATGTGGGGCCGCGCGCAACCATGCAAGCGCGACCTGGCTATCCGACCAGGCGAAGATGTTCCGTATCTCGACCGTGGCCGCCAGCTCACTGGCAACGTGATGCAACAATTTAGAAAGAAGGTGAGCTCCACTCAACTCAAGCTTGGGAATAGTCAGCCTAGTCCTGATGGGGGCGACCTTGCTCTTCCCTAACAAAAGCGAGACATTGACCCGGCCATCGGCGTCAACTGTCCGCATATAGACTGACGCGGCGTAGCCTCGCTCCGACGCGTCACAAAAGCCATGCAGGCTGGCTCGATATTTCCCGGGGGCAATATTCGACGAGGCAAGGCAATCCGATTGACTTCCTTAATCGATGAAAACAACTCGAGCCAATCATCCAATGGAGGACCAAACAGCGGCTCGTCCCACGAGACGCCCAAAGTCCAAAGTCTCTGAAGAAGACACTTCGCAGAGAATATCACTGGACTGATCCAACCGCTTGGATCAAACATACGGGCTATTACGGACAACACCGTTCTCTTAGTCCAGACCTTTGGTATTTCCAAGTCCACTTGGAATGTAAAAATATCGGTTAGCGGCTGGTACTGCATGCCCAGCACCGCTATCCTGTTGGGATCATCCACATCCTCAAACAGGTGAGGGTTCTGTTGGTGATCCTCCGGGATCCCTTCTAGAACTTTAGGCTCATTAGACAACCACTTACGTAGCTCGTAGCCACCTGTCTTCAATATTTCAATCAATTCATCCCGCAGTAGGAGGGCCTCCTCAATACTTTGGGCTCCGGTGCACACGTCATCAACATACAAGTCACGTGACAGCACGGAAGCCCCACGGGGAAAGCGGATCCGTTCCCGCTCTGCCAATTCAAGCAATGATCTGATGGCGATATAGGGACTAGATTTCAAACCATACGTGTTTGTGTTGAGTTCATACACCGTCACAGGATCCTCAGGGCGCTCACGCCAGAGTATCAACTGGAATCGCCTGTCCTCAGGATGTATGACTGTCTGGCGGAACATCATCCGGATGTCCGCGCCAAAAACCACTTGATGTCTTCTAAAGTTCAAGATGATGTCAATTATGTCCCTATGCAATTTGGGACCCGAATGCAAACACAGATTCAACGAAACCCCGTTCGAAGTGGGTGCGGACCCATCGAAGACGGTCCTCAATTTGCCTGTTGAGGCCTTCACCACCGCGTGGTGGGGCAAAAAATAATGCTCAGTTGAGCTCCAATCAACTCGAGCCGGAGACATGTGACCCAAATCCTCGTACTCGCGCATAAATTCAATATATTTATCGCGAAGTACGTGGTCACGCTGCATGCGTCGCTCCATGGACAGCAGTCGTTTCTCCGCAAGCGCCCTACTTTGCCCTAGGCTAGGACGAGAGGCAACAAAGGGTAACCTAGTTACAAACCGACCGGAGGGCAACCTCTCCGTGGTCGATCGAAAAAAGGCTTCGCACTCAGCGTGTTCCGGATCCATCCTGGAACTCATAGGTGGCTCCTCCACCTCCCAAAACCTTTGCATGGTCTTGGCCAAGGACGCTGATGCGACAACCGGTGGCTCCTCCGCGGTGCCATTATCAAACACAGGGCCCATCAGGACAAAACCAAAAATCGTAGACACTGCCATCAGTGAAGACGAACCCAGAGCCTTCTGTGTACCCAACAAAATCCAACCCAATACGTCCGAGCCCAGGAGCAAGTCCACTGGGCCGGGATGAAAGACAAAAGGGTCGGCCAAATCCAAACCCGAAACCAAAGACAACACACCCGGCGGTATGTCTGTCGAGGGGTGCCAACCCGCAATGGTATCCATTACCATAGCCGAAGTCGTGATCCTCATTGTGGAGGACTTCAGCGAAGAAAAGGTGACAAGTGTCTGGCCCGTCAGACACTTCACTTGTATGCCACCAACTCCAAGAAGTGGCACAGGCGAGTCTTCCACGACTAAACCTAACTGGCGTGCCACTCGAGTGGTAACCAAACTGCTTTGAGCCCCTGAGTCCAACAGAGCTCTCAAATTAATGGCTTCCCCCACGACCCCATACGCGGACCACCGCGGTAGGGAGCAGAACCGTCCGCGGCTCTGTCCCAGCAAGGGAGCAAGCTAGTTACGGGCTCCCCACTCTCTCCAAACCAGGGGGGCGCCACTGACCCGGATAATATGTCGGGCGAGTGCACATCCCCATCTGAGGGGGGGCATAACCCGCGGCCCGGCCATACCTATGGTACGGCGGGTGGTACTCCAGCCGTGGGTACTCGTGCAGCGGCGGAGAAAACCGCTGCGGCTGCATGTGTTGGGTATTGGTAACCCGCGTGGAGGGGGGTGTCCCCACTCTCACGTCCGATCTAGGGCCCCCGCCCATGGGGGCCCTATCCGGGGCCTGGCCAGCCACATACTGGCCACGACCTTGGGGCGCGTGGTCCCGGTCCGCCAAGACCCGCGCCGGTACGCGACCCCCCTCCCGAGGGGGGGTGCGACGAGCGAAGCCGCGTCCTCCGTCCGATGGTGGAGGGATTCGCGCAGGAGCGCCCCCGCCCATAGGGGACCCCTGCCTCAACAACCGGGGGCCATCCCCGTTCCGGTTCATGCAGAGCATCACGTGGTGCAGCCCACGGCATGCACTGCATGGTATGGCCTTGGGACAGTCACGTGCATAGTGACCGCCCAAACAATAAAAGCAAAGTTCATGCCGCTTTGCCATGCGGCGCCTATCTTGTACTGGCAGTCTCTGCCAGTCCCTGCATTGCAGCAGGCTGTGGCCCATCCGACCACATTGCAGGCAGTCCGCGTCCCTCGCGACTGCTGCCGTGTGTGCAACCCGCGCACCAGCTCCACGCGGTGGCGGTTGTCGTCCCTGTTGGGGCTTCCCTCGCCATGAGGGTTCCAAGGGCCTGCGTTCAGGCGCTCTGGATGGCGCTGAGTCCGTCATGGTATTCTCAGCCGCCCGTGCCTCAAACTCCAAAAACTTCACCAAGTCAGTGAATGTTGGTAGGGTGGTGCTATCCCGTTCCGCATTCTCGCGCTCAAACCGCGAGCGGATGTCATTGGGCAATTTGCCCAATACAATGTGCACCAGCAAAAAGGACCATTGGTCCACCGGCAGCCCCAGTGTGCGGAGCGCGTTACAGGCCACTGTAACGGGCGTGAGCAACTGCAGGCGCAACTGTGCCCTGTTGGCCACCTTGGGCAGGGCCATCAACTGTGCGGCGTGCGCATCCGCTAACAAACGTAAATTTTGGTAGCGGGAGTTCAATAACTCCCAAGCCGTATCGTACTGGTCGTCCTCCACCCGGAGGTGCTGGATGAGCGACCGCGCTTCATCCTCCAGAGTGGAGAGGAGGTAGGCCATCTTCTGGGCCTTCGACAAATCCTGTCGTGCTACGACCAGGGACTCAAACATATTTTTATATGCCACCCACTCCTCCATCCTACCCCCAAAGTGGGACAGCTGAAGGGTGGGGAGCCGACCAGTAACCGCTGGTCCTTCCTGTCTAACAGGTGTGCGAGGGGCTGGTCCGCCAGCCTGTCTCGCCCTTATTGCGGCCGCCGCCTCCACGATGTCATCGTGCAGACTCAGGATCTGGTCCAGGTCCGCCACGTGACCTGCGTAGACCTCCGGGGTAAGGTCGGCTTCGGTAAGCGCCGCCATGGCCGCTTCCGCGTTGTTCAATCGTGAGCGGAGCTGATCTGCTCTTTCCAGTATAGCGGCCTCCCTGTCCTTCCGGGACAGGAGTCCACCGGCCGTCACAAACCATCTCAATTCGTTGGCGAGTGTCGCCTTAGCATTGGGGACCTTCGCCATCGCGTCAAGTCACAAACAAAAAATAACAAAAGGTAAATAAAAAACAACAAAATCAAACAACTACACGAAGAACCGCGGTAGGTATGAGAATGGCACAAACCCGGAACGCACGGTACAAACCGCAAACAAATACAAAAAAGGTTACAAATATTCTTATACAAACAAACTAAGAAAAATCTAATAATTTTTACAAACAATTAATTATTTTTCACAAACGAACAAATAGAGGGTAGATAAACTACGCTCTGCTACCAGAAAATGTGCAGAGCAACTACGCTCTGCTGCCAGAAAATGTGCGCAGAGAATCCGGACAAACGAAGCGCCGTGAACCTCTTCACCGAAAAAGACCAGATTTTAAGTGGAGACCTATAGGTCCCCAAAAAAGCCCGATGATACCCGACGGTAAAGATTATATACGGCACTGTAGTCCCTGAGCCCGTCCATGAATTACCTACGTGACATGACACCATGATGAAATGCATGGCAACAGATCAGAAAAGTTCCGGTGACCAAGGCTGCAAAAAAAAATTTCACGAAAATTGGCCGGATGACTGAGAAAATCCTCCACTTCCGGTCAAAATTTTAAGGGTATATTTACCTCATATGACACCACTACGAGACACGTGGCAACATGTAGCCCTTCAACCATAGAGGAGGGCTACCTAAGTCTGCCAGTTCTGAAATGGCCGGAAGTGCTTGGCAGCAGGCGCCAAAGTTGGCCCCTGGAAACGTTTTCCTACGTCATATGACACCTCGACAAAAACGACTTCAAACGCTTTAAAATAACAATGTTCTTATGGATAAATAAGTCTGCCAAGCAAATTTTGGCCGGAAGTCCTTCAAAAATGGTTTTTTAACTGCTTGGTATAAGTGAACGAAACAAGCTAAATGCGCATAATTTGACAAATTATGATCGTTTAACAAGGATTATCGACCCAGTAGTCGTGGCAGGTATATATAGAACTAACTTGTGCCCGCGGATTCGTCCGCGTGAACTTTAAATAAGACTGAAAATGGTCTTTACGGTATCTTTAAATGAGAAAATAGTATTCTATTTTATTAAGGTACATATAAAAACAGTGAAGTAATTTTTATTCCAAAAAATTTTAACCCACTTCATTATTCGTGAATATCAAACTAATCAGATTTAATTCAAGTGAGAACAATGTGTTCAAATCGAGTCCGTATAATTTTTAGGGTTCCGTACTTCAAAAGGCAAAAACGGAACCCTTATAAGATCACTTTGTTGTCCGTATGTCTGTCAAACTGTTTTTCTCAGGAACGCTTTAAAGGTATCAAGTTGAAATTAATATCGAATACACCAGTCCACAGTCTCTGTCAGCCAAAATTATACGTTCTTTAATATAGATAATAAATAAATAACGGTATCAAGAGATATTACCGTAAATGTTGCGAATTTTTGTATATTTTGCGATTAGCCCTTCAACCATAGAGGAGAGCTTGCTAAGTCTGCCAGTTCTGAAATGGCCGGAAGTGCTTAGCAGCAGGCGCCAAAGTTGGCCCCTGGAAACGTTTTCCTACGTCATATGACACCTCGACAAAAAGAACTTCAAACGCTTTGAAATAATAGTGTTCTTATGAACAAATAAGTCTGCCAAGCCAATTTTGGCCGGAAGTCCTTCAAAAATGGTTTTTTAACTGCTGGGTATAAGTGAACGAAACAAGCTAAATGCGCATCATTTAACACATTATGATCGTTAAACAAGGATTATCAACCCAGTAGTCGTGGTAGGTATATATATATATATAACTAACTTTTGCCCGCGAATTCATCCGCGTGAACTTCAAATAAAACTGAACAAGGTCCCCACGGAATCTTTGAGTGGGAAAATACTTTCCTAGGTATTACAGCCATAAAGCAACATGCCGCCACTCATGGACTCCGCCGGGTCCATCATCCTACTAATATTATAAATGCGATAGTTTGGATGTAAGTTTTTTTTTGTTTTATGATAGATGTAATTTCATTTTCAACACAGTTGTTTTGTTCAGAAAGTAAGTAAGTAAGTGCTAAGTCCTATTACAATTATAGTTATGATAGAAAAATAAACAACCATCCATATTTTCAAATGACAAAATTTATTATTAAACATTAGCTTTTCTCTCATCAAATTTTTAACATCGCTTTTGCGATGCTGATGAAAGTAGCGATGATTTTATCTATTCTTTTGTCCCCAATCCAGCATAAAAGATTTGTTTATTGCAAGTGAAGGAGTTTCGAAAATGTAGTACCTACAACTGTGTACTTCAAAATTTTAAATACGAAATTAGTGTTTTACTATTATATTGAAATTACTCATTCACTTGATTCCTCATCATCATCCGACGAAGTAAATACATCACTGTTTTCATCCTCACTTGCTATGACAATGTCATCAATATTCTGAGGTGTTGGATCCCCTTCGAACCAATGAGGTTCATACTTACCCTGTGCATTAACGACCCAACCATAATCTGTTGGCCGCATATCACCCACACAGTCTTTCTCTGTTGCTTGTTGCCATTACACAAAATTTCATAAAATATGTACAAACTAGCGGCGCCGGGGAGCGAATTTTGGGATAAAAAGTACCCTATGTATTATTCCCGTTATTTTGCTACCCGTATCGAAATCCATCCAATAGATTTTGCGTGATTGAGTAACAAACATCCTCACAAAGTCATAAATTTTATAATCATATTCATTTATTTCTGAACAATACAACTTTGTTGAAAATAAAATTACATCTATCATAAAACAAAAATAAACTTACATCCAAACTTTCGCATTTATAATATTAATAGGATGATGGACCCGGCGGAGCCCATGAGTGCATGTTGCTTTATAGCTGTAATACCTAGGATAGTATTTTCCCACTCAAAGATTCCATGGGGACCTTTTTCAGTTTTATTTGAAGTTCACGCGGATGAATTCGCGGGCAAAAGTTAGTTATATGTATACCTACCACGACTACTGGGTTGATAATCCTTGTTTAACGATCATTGTGTGGTTAATGATGCGCATTTAGCTTGTTTCGTTCACTTATACCATCTATATTAGATCACACATTCCCTGTAAAATTATTTCTGCTTCTACTTCGTCTAACCCTACACTAGAACCGGAGTATCTTTTCCTTGAAGTAGCACTCTCTTACACTAAAATTCTTCTCGGCGTCTTTTATAATCCATCTTCGGAAATCGTATTCCTTCCTCTTCTTGAAACTCTTCTTGAAAACTTCATCCCAACGGTTGACCATACCATAATCATGGGCGATTTTAACACCTGTTTGATCAAGAATGATTGTCGAGCCAAATCCCTCAGGTCCATTGCTGGAAGCTGCAACCTAACTATCCTTCCTCTTCAAGCTACTCACTTCTTCCCTAAGTGTATTCCCTCTCTTCTAGACCTTATATTAGTATCTTCACCTGATAAGGTTTCTGATCATGGGCAATGCCCTGCCGAGGCGTTCTCTTATCACGATCTTTTATTTCTCTCTTATAAAGTCCGCCCGCCTAGAGCAAAGCGTAAGGTCCTCATGAAGCGTAATTTTAATTCTATTAATATTGATAATTTACGTGAGGAAGCTATGGGTTGCGATTGGTCAGCGGTAACCAAGGCGGAATCTGTGGACGAACAAGTGAATATTTTCAATAAACTACTTCTGGACCTCTATGATCGCCATGCACCTGTTCGACCTGTCCGAGTTAAACACCTTCCTGCGCCTTGGCTGTCGAACGACATCAAGGATCTTCAGAATAAAAAAAACAAAGCCAAGGGAAAATTCAAGTCAAACCCCGATAGATACCGCGATCTTTATATTAACGAACGAAATCGTTGTAATAAGGCGTGTAGGGATGCTCAGCGACGACATATCCACCAATCGGTCGAAAATGGTGATCCAGCCCGCGTCTGGAAATTTCTGAGGTCTCTTGGTGTCGGCAAAACTCAGCCGACTTTTCCTAATACTGTTGACATCAATGGTCTAAATAGTCACTTCTCTTCCTCCCAACTTCTTGACAATAGTATTAAAATTAACACCCTAAATTCAATCTCTTCACACCCTCTTCCAAACTATACCCAGTTCTCTTTTACAGAGGTTGACGACAGCGATGTTAGAAAGGCAGTACTGTCAATATCTTCGAATGCCGTGGGAAACGACGGCGTTAGTCGTACTATGATTATTCCTATCCTTGATATCCTCCTCCCAACCATTTCACATATTATTAATTTCTCCTTGACATCTGGTGTATTTCCATCAGCTTGGAAGGATGCCCATGTTACTCCGTTACCTAAAAAAATAATCCTGCATCATTCTCCGACTTTCGGCCGATTTCCATACTCCCCTTTCTATCTAAAGTCCTTGAACGTATCGTGCAAGAACAATTGAACAGTTTTTTAGTTAGAAATAACCTCTTAAATCCTTTCCAATCCGGGTTTCGTCCTGGTCATAGTACGACTACTGCTCTGCTTAAGATTTCCGACGACATTCGTTTAGGTATGGATGATAAACAAGTTACAGTGTTGACATTGCTCGACTTCAGCAATGCTTTCAACACTGTAGACTTTGATATATTGTTGGCAGTGCTGCGTTCTCTCAACATATGTTCTGATGCTATTGAATGGTTTCGTACATATCTGTTTGGGCGTCGACAACGAGTACGTATCGAGGATTCCTTCTCCTCCTGGTGTTGTACTAGTGCTGGTGTGCCGCAGGGCGGCGTGTTATCTCCTATTCTTTTTGCTCTCTTCATCAACTCCATTACTCTACAGATTCAAACCTCCTACCATATGTATGCCGACGACCTCCAAATCTATTCGCAATCTAAAGTTGATGACCTCTCCCTTACAATTAACGTTTTAAACGAAGACCTGGAACGCATCTCTGCATGGAGTAGCAATCATGGCCTTGTTGTTAACCCTAGTAAATCGCAAGCTATTATCGTAGGTAGCCCTCGTCTCATCTCATTGATCAATATGCCTAACCTTCCAAATTTAGTTTTTAATGGCACGATTATTCCATTTAGCGATAAAATAAAAAACCTAGGAATTTTCTTTGATAAAACTTTATCTTGGTCGCCCCAAATTTCTGAGATTGGCAGGAAAATATTTGGTGCAACAGCTTCTCTGAATAGGCTTAAAAACTTCTTACCCACCGAGACCAAAATCACGCTTGCCCAAACTTTGCTTTTGCCTATCTTAGACTATGCGGACTCCTGTTTCCTGGACATCACTGAGGAGCAATTAAATAAAATCGAGCGTCTCCAGAATCTCTGTATTCGCTTTATATTTGGTCTTCGTAAATACGATCACGTGTCCCAATATCGCACTCAACTTAAATGGCTCCCCATCCGTCTTCGCCGTAATTGGCATATTCTATCTCTCCTTTATTCTATCCTTTTTAATCCTTCCTATCCTCATTATTTAAAAGAACGCTTTGTTTTCCTTCGTGAGGCAAACGATCGACCCTTGCGTAGTTCAAATAATCTCCGCCTTATGATTCCAAGACATCTCACTGAGATGTACTCTAAATCGTTCACAGTCCAGGCAGCGCGACTTTGGAATGCCCTTCCTTTTAACATTCGATGTGCTCAGACGCTGGGTAGCTACAAAAGCCAAGTTAAAACCCATTTCTTTGAAGGTTCGCATTAGGTGTTTCTCCTTACCTTTCCCCTTTCCCATCTTAGTGTAGTGACAATCGAAGTTTGTATGTACATATGTATATATATATATAGTATATATATATTAATGTAAGTATTTTATATTTATGTGTGTATATTTATATTTATTATATTATTTTATATTTAGTTCATCAATTTATTTTATTTATTTATTTTTTACATATGTTGTACTCTTTATTGTCTCAATTTTCTTTTCTATGTCTCTGTTCATGCACCGCCATTTATGTTCATCTCTTTCCGTTCACTTAGGTTGCCTGGAAGAGATTGCACTTGCGATAAGGCCGCCTATTGTACATATTTTACCTATATTAGTCTCAATTTGTATCCTTTACATGTTTTTGGTGCAATAAAGCATGTTTACTTACTTACTTACTTACTTATACCCAGCAGTTAAAAAACCATTTTTGAAGGACTTCCGGCCAAAATTGGCTTGGCAGACTTATTTTTTCATAAGAACACTATTATTTCAAAGCGTTTGAAGTTCTTTTTGTCGAGGTGTCATATGACGTAGGAAAACGTATCCAGGGGCCAACTTTGGCGCCTGCTGCTAAGCACTTCCGGCCATTTCAGAACTGGCAGACTTAGCAAGCTCTCCTCTATGGTTGAAGGTCTAATCGCAAAATATGCAAAAATTCGCAACATTTACGGTAATATCTCTTGATTGCGTTATTTATTATCTATATTATAGAACGTATAATTTTGATTTTTTTTTTGCTGACAGAGACTGTGGACTGGTGTATTCGATATTAATTTCAACTTGATACCTTTAAGCGTTCCTGAGAAAAACAGTTTGACAGACATACGGATAACAAAGTGATCTTATAAGGGTTCCGTTTTTGCCTTTTAAAGTACGGAACCCTAAAAATTACACGGACTCGATTTGAACACATTGTTCTCACTTGAATTAAATCTGATTAGTTTGATATTCACGAATAATGAAGTGGGTTAAAATTTTTTGGAATAAAAATTACTTCACTGTTTTTATATGTTCCTTAATAAAATAGAATACTATTTTCTCACTTAAAGATTCCGTAAAGACCATTTTCAGTCTTATTTAAAGTTCACGCGGACGAATCCGCGGGCACAAGTTAGTTCTATATATACCTGCCACGACTACTGGGTCGATAATCCTTGTTAAACGATCATAATTTGTCAAATTATGCGCATTTAGCTTGTTTCGTTCACTTATACCAAGCAGTTAAAAAACCATTTTTGAAGGACTTCCGGCCAAAATTTGCTTGGCAGACTTATTTATCCATAAGAACATTGTTATTTTAAAGCGTTTGAAGTCATTTTTGTCGAGGTGTCATATGACGTAGGAAAACGTTTCCAGGGGCCAACTTTGGCGCCTGCTGCCAAGCACTTCCGGCCATTTCAGAACTGGCAGACTTAGGTAGCCCTCCTCTATGGTTGAAGGGCTACATGTTGCCACGTGTCTCGTAGTGGTGTCATATGAGGTAAATATACCCTTAAAATTTTGACCGGAAGTGGAGGATTTTCTCAGTCATCCGGCCAATTTTCGTGAAATTTTTTTTTGCAGCCTTGGTCACCGGAACTTTTCTGATCTGTTGCCATGCATTTCATCGTGGTGTCATGTCACGTAGGTAATTCATGGACGGGCTCAGGGACTACTGCGTCTGTCCGACTAGAGCCTAAAACCTAACCTATACGCAGTCTGCTACCACTATAGCTTATAAAGGGAGCTATAGGGCCCTATATAATAACCTAACTTAATAACTACAACCACCCACAAACCCAAGGGTCACTTACCAAACTTAATCTTCTGCTCTTCGGATCCAATCTTGAGTGTCTTCGGAAAGGGGGAATGCGGTCCCTAAACACCAAACCTACCCCGAGATCTCAATTCCCCAGAACAAACAAATAGATTTCTTCCCGAAGTTGGCTCGGCAACAGATGTCGGCGTCCCCAGGCAGCCACGTTTCGCATCTCACAAGAAACAGTCACAATAACAGGGTTTTTCACCAACACGAACGTTCAATAGTTATTTAACAAAAGGAAGCTCACAATTATAACTCAAATCAGTTATTACAAACAAAATTAACGCCACGCCGCGCGACTTCAAAATGCAACAACCCAAGATGGTGGCTATATCACCGCGATATTTCCTGCGACACGGCCTCGTGTGCGCGCGTTCAAAGGACCACTGAATGTCGACGGCCGGAAGCCGTCTGCGCAATGTTGCCAGGAGGCAAACGCAATGGCTATACGTAAAGCCAGCTATACACGGCGCTGCTACCATGCGACAGTGCACAGAGTTTATAAGCATCAACAATTTTTATTACAAACAGTCCCGTTAATTTCTAAATTAAAATTAGAACTTAATTTTCGTCTGAGTCACAAAGACAAGGAGGACATAATAATATGTAATCAGAAAAGACAGTCCCGTTAATGTTTAAATTAAAATTAAAAATAGAACTTAATTTTCATCTGAGTCACAAAGACAAGGAGGACATATGTAATCAAAAAAGACTGTCTCGTTAATTTTTAAAATTAAAAATACAACTTAATTTTCATCTGAGTCACAAAGACAAGGAGGACATATGTAATCAAAAAAGACTGTCCCGTTAATTTCTAAATTAAAATTAAAAATAGAACTTAATTTTCATCTGAGTCACAAAAACAACCTATGTGGACTGCTATACGTTTATAATAATAATAATAATAATTTGTTTTAGGTCGGGCAATAATCGCCCGAGAGTCATGCGCTTTGTCACCCAAGCATTTGTTGGAACAAATATCCAACCGCGTGATTATATGTTGTGGGTCACAGAGCGCATAGACTTCCTGAAACAGAAAATTTATGCATGGGCGAACCGGATTCGACGCTTTAGGGAGAGGGTTGATAGATACCGCCAGAATCGTATTTTCCAATGTGATCAGAGGAAGGTATACCGAGAGTGGGAGAGTCCCGCTAATAGTGTGGTGGACAGGCAGTTACCAAGTGATCAAAATATTATACATTTTTGGCAAAGCATTTGGTCAGTGCCTGTCGACCACACCGAGGATGCATGGATTGATGTGGTTGGGGGGGCATGTGATTCGATGGATACCATGGAGCCAGTAATCATAAGTGCTGATGACGTTAGTTGTGCAATTCGTTCAGCACACAATTGGAAAACACCAGGCCCGGACGGATTGCACAACTTCTGGCTCAAGTGGTTCCATCGATCACATGCTGTACTAGCGAAACAATTTCAAAATTCAATTGAAGCGGGATCTCTACCAGCTTTTATGACTACTGGTATTACCTTTCTGCTCTATAAAAATGGTAGTACCACGGAAGCTAAGAACTACCGACCTATAACATGCTTGCCAACGCTGTATAAGCTCCTTACATCCATTCTAACATCAAAAATAAATCAACATGTTGATAATAATAATATCATGGCCATAGTTCAGAATGGATGTAGGGCTGGGTCCCGTGGTACTAAAGAGCTTCTCCTCATTGACAAGACCATTTGCCAACAGGTTCGTCGAAACAGAAAGAATCTATCCGTCGCCTGGATTGATTATAAAAAGGCCTATGATTCGGTGCCTCATTCATGGCTGAGACGGGTGCTGAAGTTATATAAATTGGATACAACTTTATGCACCTTTCTCAATACGTGTATGGGGCAGTGGACCACAGTCCTTTGCAGACCGGGTGGCGGCGTTTCTTCCTGTTTAACGGATCCTATAAGGATACAGCGAGGTATATTCCAGGGCGATAGTTTGAGTCCGTTGTGGTTTTGTCTAGCTCTGAATCCACTTAGTACTTTGCTAAAAGATTCAGGGCTAGGTATACGACTTCGAAGAGGGGGTGAGATCATATCTCATCTATTATACATGGATGACCTCAAATTATTTGCACCAAAAAAACCGGACCTATTGAAGATGTTAAAAATCACTGAGAATTTTAGCACCTCAATAGGTATGGAGTTTGGTGTAGATAAGTGTGCGGTCATGCATGTGGAAAGAGGCAGAGTTGTAAATTCTGATGGTTTACAACTCTCTGAGATGATGACTCTCAGATCCCTCTCCGAAGTTGAAACTTACAAATACCTTGGTATGCCAGAGTCTTTGGGTATATCAGATGGGGACATAAAACAATCAGTGAGGGAGCGTTTCTTTGGCCGACTGAAAAAAGTACTGAAAAGTGTTTTATCAGGAGGCAACAAGGTGCGCGCCTTTAATGGTTGGGTTATGCCTTTGTTGATATACACCTTTGGCATACTAAAGTGGACTCAAACCGAGCTTGACGCCTTGGATATTAAAATCAGAAAACTGTTAACGACGTACCGCATGTATCATCCACGATCATCGGTCATGAGATTGTATATCCCTCGGAAGTGTGGGGGTCGTGGATTTTTAAACGCCAAGAACCTACACAACCGAGAGGTATGCAATCTCAGGGAATACTTTCTCAGCCGTGAAAGTGGCTTACACCGCGACGTCGTAACAGTTGACAATGGCTTTACACCGCTATCCATGGCAAACAGGAATTGGCGCAAACCGCAAGTGCTTACTACCCAGAGCCGCATTGACGTTTGGAAGAGCAAGGAGCTTCACGGGCGGTTCTACAGGGTCCTTCATGGTCCTGATGTGGACCTGCTCGCGTCGGTGGCCTGGTTACGTTTCGGTGACCTTTTTGGGGAAACCGAAGGTTTTGCCTGTGCAATTATGGACGAAGTTATCAAGACGAATAACTACCGGAAATATATCCTGAAGGATGGTACGGTTGACATTTGTCGAGCATGCCACCGTCCCGGAGAGTCACTCAGGCATATAGTTTCCGGTTGTTCTCATCTTGCTAACGGCGAGTATTTGCACAGACACAACCAAGTAGCCAGGATTATACACCAGCAACTTGCCCTTAAATACGGCCTTGTGAGCTCTGAGGTACCGTACTATAAATATGCACCAGCGCCAGTTCTTGAAAATGGTCATGTCACGCTCTATTGGGACCGGTCAATTATCACAGACAGGACTATTGTTGCCAATAGGCCTGATATTGTGATAATTGATCGGGAGACGAGCCGTGCAATCCTCGTTGATGTCACCATTCCTCATGATGAGAACCTCGTAAAGGCCGAGAAAGAGAAACTTTCAAAGTACTTGGACTTGGCCCACGAGGTTACCGCCATGTGGCGTGTTGGCTCAACGATTATTGTTCCGATAGTCGTTAGTGTGAACGGACTTATAGCGAAGAGTCTCGATCGTCATCTAGAGAGACTCTCGCTCGGCATTTGGGTCAAGAGTCAGATTCAGAAGGCGGTACTCTTGGACACGGCCCGCATTGTGAGGAGATTCCTCTCGTTGGAGCCCTGACCACCGGTAGCTTGGGTCTTTGCTCCGCTACCGATGGGTTCCCCTTTTTTTATATTTTTAAATGTTTTTTATTTTTTTTGAATATTTTATATTTAAAAATGTAAAAAAAGAGAATACAAATAAATAAATGAATAATAATAATAATCTTTATTTCGGACTAGTCCATATTTTGTTAGTATACAATTGTTCTTAATACTAGTGTTAGTAACGTTTACATTTAGGTACAATCGGTTTAATTGACCCGATGTACGCCTCTATGCATAAGCGCATCCACCCAGTGCCTCACAAAAGGCCCATCAATTTTACCGGCTCACAGTATTAGAATAGACCGATCTGACTGGACAAAACCTCCAAAAATAACCTTTAAGTATACGAAAATAAAGACCATTTCTGCAATCGACATTAACCTGTTAAATAAATAGCATAACTGCAGGTAGTTTTATTCATATAGTTATCATTTGACATATCGACAAACTCTTACATTCCAAATTATGTTCGATTTGCTTTTCATTTTCACGTAATCGTTTGCTAAGTTCGAAGTGATTTTTAACTTGAAATAATTGGTTTATCGATGTGAAAACTATCTTCCTTTTAAGCTCAGGTATGTAGCATTATATTTGATACATATTTATGTAAGCTTTAATGAAGAAAATGCATATAAGCAATACTTTGCGATCCTTATGTAATAAGAGATAAAATAAATGTTAATTGCTTTACATTTTGGACCCTAACTTACCAGTCGGATCCAGTCGTATCATGGAACTACTGTTTTTTGATAGGTAATTTAATAACTTATCGAATAATGTATGTCATTATCTGCGATTTTTTGCGATTTTTTTGTTATGTTTTTTTTTTCGTAGGGATGTGGCTCCCTAAGAGAATTTGAATTTTTAATATTTGGCGATCTAAGCCGTCTTATAAAAGAATATCTGCAGTAATGACTTTTCATAGACTGTTTTACACCTGGAGGAGTGTAATGAAGAAGTAGACCGTCAGATAAAGGCATTCATTAAAAAATAATGTGAGAAAATCAGGTCGAAATGGAATAGAAAAAACAGAAGGTATATGATTTGTTTAAAAAAAGCTTATTTGTACATGGCTTGAAGAGAAAGTTCGTTTTGAAGTCGACAACGTAACATCTCCATGTGGTAGACCGGTCAAAGCCTTTGAGGCTCTCCTCAAAGGATAGAATAAAAAGATGAAAAATTAAGAATATTTGCGGTAACTATGACAGTGAAACGATAATTTATACAGCACAGAAATTGGTACGATCCTCCGGTCCTCTATTTAGAATTATTTTTTGACTGGTCTGTGATGCCGGTAATTGTTCATAAAGTCTTAGTTCATGGAGGAGCACAAATTAAGAACTCTATAATTCCTTTAGGACAAATGTCTGAAGAGGCTTCCAAATCGATGAACAAAGAAATAAGGAAAGCTAGATTAGGACACACATGCAAAATGTCTAAAGTCAGAACTTATTTTGATTTGATTAATACCTAAATATTAATGATTCCTTCCATGCTGGTCCGGGAGCGAAGAAAAACATAGAATGTGCCAGCTGCTTCTCTTCCCGCGCAGATTGTAAAAGTCATTTGGTGGAAAGGGCTTTCTTCATTGCTTTCTTCACTTCAAACTGGGGATTCCTTCACTCATAGGCGATGGGCTAGCAATCTGAATCTCCATTCCATCAAAAAGCCCACTATTTAGCTAACCGTGGCCTTCGAGTCTCACGACTCTTGGCTCTGTCTACCCCGTAAGGGATAAAGACGTGATTCTATGTATGTATTAATGATTTCAGACCCGTACATTACGCTTCTGAGAACATTACCCAGAAAATAATATATTTTTCCGAATTAGACATAAGTATATAATTTATTTAAGTAAAATACATTTATACTAAAATTTGATTAAAAACTTTTTATTAATTGCTAATACAATTCTTTTTATTAAAAAAAAATAATTTCATGAACGTTAATCAGGTATTAAGGTTTTGTCCAGTCAGATCGGTCGATTCTAATACTGTGCGGCTAGGGTACTAAGTATACTATTGGGACTCCCACGAAATCGACGCAGCATCGAGGCAGCCCGCTTCCGCATAATAGCAAAAAAGTCATCTAATCTGGCTTCCGCAAACATACCCGACGCACTACAATACCGTGGAAGTCCCAACAATATTCTCAGGGCATTATTATATTGGATCCGCAGAGCCTCGTATGCCCCCTTCGTATACCTGACCCACAAGCTGTAGGAGTAAAAAGCTTGGCAATATGCCCTAAATAAAGTTAGTTTTACCTCCCTCGTGCAACGTGCGAACCTGCGAGCCAGCATATTACAGCGAGCCGCCAAGGCCCTGCGTTCCCTATCAATGTCAAGGTCATCCGTGAGAAGGTCGGTAAGCACATGACCAAGATACTTAAATTGCGTCACCAAACGCAGCGGTGTCCCGTATAGCCTAACAGGGGGTTTATCTTCTGACCTAACTCATAGGTACATAATATCTCGATGCTCATAGGATACTCCGTGGGACATGCGATTTACTACGCCAGAATTAGAGGTACGATATAGAAAATATATACAAATCTGCAAGTATACAAACTACTGAGTTTTTTTACTTGTTTTTTATTTAATAGTCATGAATGTCTCAGTACCGCACAAAGGCCTCCCTCTACTTCTTCCAAGACTCTCGATCTAAGGCTATATCGCGATATAAACTATTGATTACTATTTCAAAATGTAATTGGTTGGTACTCTTGGTACCAAACTCATGATCCATGGTATGACTTAACGAAAACTACTTCCCATGGTGTTGGCAAAAAAACAATGAGTCAGATACGGCCTTGATAACAAATTGCAGGCGCGTCTACCCAGCTGTACAGTACAGCCTATGACATGTCTAGTTACATGAACCTTATGCAGTGGCAATAGTGGTCATTTTGCAATGATTTTGGTATCGTAATGTGCTGCTGAGACAGGTTAGTTACATAGACTCTATTCGGTGGTAATAATGTCGAGTTTGCGATGATTTTGGGAGTTTTACCTTGCTGCTGATGGTACTATGGTAGTATCATGACGTAAATGATGAATGGCGGCTATGTAACTCAAACAAAGACGCTTGTTTGATACGATGGAAGTGTTATAAGATTGTAAAAATTTGTAATCTACATTTTGGGAAGTAGAACTTCAATATTTTTAGCGAAAAAGAAGATACCTATGACTATGACCTATATAATGTCTGAATTTTTTTGAACCTGTAGGTATTACATACTTTTTTAGATTCTTCCTTTCGAATCTACGGGAGTTAGATCCAACTAGAAACATATAATAATGAATTTGTAAACCCTTTTTGATTGTATTTATTGTAAAAGCCACGCCATAAGCCTTATCAAATCACTGAAATGACTAAGTACGTGCATTAACTGCATTTACTGGAAAACAAGTTTTCATCAATATTTTTAAGGTCAAAGTTGATGAACCTATTGATCTGTATGTACATTATTTTGTACTCGTACGTATGCAATATAGGTATGTATTAATATGTAGGTAGGTGTAGAGACGTCATACAATACCTACTGTTTAGTGCGGTCTCGAAGGTACAACACACATAGGTTTTCAAGGCTTGTCACCCCAGGGGACGAGAGCTCACGCAATACAATGGTTTCCATGAACAAATGATCCTAGATGTTATGCCCTAGTTTTGCACAGGTTTTTGACTTTTTTAGGATAAAAAATCCACTATGTGCTAAAGCTATTCCCAATTGTATTCTACCCATTTCATTTTTATTAAATGAAGAAAATTTTTTGTTTAATAAAAAAATATTGCATACATAATTGTAGGCAATGTTCTTGGTTTTATAAATTTTTAAATGTCACAAGCAGCAGAAGACAGATCTGAGAAAAGAGCCTATTGCATTCTCAAAAAGTCGGCAACGCATCAGTGGCCTTGTTAGGGTCTCTGGTATCCATGGACTGCGGCGATTGCTTACCATCAGGCAACCCGCAAGCTCTTCTACTTCTTTCTTACTTTTTCTTTTGACGGACAAATTATTACACACAGATTGAGTTAGCCCCAAAGTAAGTTCGAGACTTGCCCCAAAGTAAGCTCATTTACATATTGAGAAAATAGTAAGAAAGTTTATATATTTGTATGTAATGAAATGCTTACTCACCCTGCCATACTCATGTGTAAAGGCCTGGGCGATGGCCTGACGCTGCTGGTTGGAGCGGGAAGTCAGAATGTCAATGATAGTCTGCTCGTCCGTGCCGAAGCCCTTCATAGCACCGCGTAGAGTTGCAGCATCCTCCGCTGCATTGAAGTTTTGAACACCCACAACGGTTGGCTCGCGCTAATGATAATAGGAAAATTAAATAATGACTTGATTATCTTTTGTTTGATGACATATCAACTACTTTTGTATTATTACTTATTCAGTATCTCAGGCCAACCAAAAATAGATCGTAATTTTTTTAAATATGGATGTTGAGAAATGATGATCCACTAACATAATCTTTAAATTATGACTCCATTATGTACATTTCATTAATTACCTACACTTCATTAAGTTCCAGTACTTTCAGTAAATGGAATGCTATAGGTGTGCCGAAATTAATTAAAGGCAGAGCGCCGCCAAAGTCATTCCATACAATTAATGAGGTCCAGCAACAAAAAATACAGTCTACTTTGTAGGCCTAGCCCTCTCGGCGCCCTATTTGTAATCTGACGTCATCAGGAACCGCCCTGATGTAAATAACCTTTACAAATTAATCTATAGAATGTACTTACATGAGGCATTTTGGCTGTCGACGTAGAAAGATGGGAGAAACTTGTCGTAAAGTAGGTCGAACTTTAGTATTTACACTTTTTGTTTTATTACTAAGAAAAACAGCTAACCAAACATTTGGTTGCGTAGCCGATAGAATATCACTTGCTTGCTAGCGCAAAAAACCGGCTCGTAATTTTAATTATTTTTTGGGATACACGTCGACGTCCAACCCGTACAAATTTCACAAATAAACTAAAAAAAAAAATGGAAAAGACAAATGTCAGTTAAATGTCAATGTCATAAGATTAGCTTTTTAAAAATGTACTTAGCATGGGAATCAATCTTAGACTATAGATATTAAGGACTCGGCATAACAAGCTTTAGCAAACAGTAGAAATGCGGCCGGTCGCCATGTTTTGTTCCTGTCAAAACAAGTACATAGTGATGTGGTTCGTCATCCTCAAATATCACAACATATCGATAGATGAATGAATTGTGATTTATTTTATTCTATTGAGATTTATGTAATAATATTTATTATAAGATATACCTATAGTCGGTTTCTTTCTTATGATTTTAGATTGACAACATGTAAAGAAAGAAAAGAACAGTGGCTGGATACAATTGGAATCGAAAATTTGAATGTTACAACCAAACATATTTATATTTGTTCCCTGCATTTTGAAGAGAAATGTTTCAAGCGAACTTTAAATGTAACAAGACTGCACGACGATGCTTTGCCTTCGAGTGAGTTGTTGGTAAGTTTTAATATAATGATTACTCAGAAACAGAACCAATTTTTTTACAATCTATTCAACTATGTAAATAATGTTGATCTGTAATATATGAAATTATTCAAGTAGGTAAGATCTATGTTTACTTTTTTTTAATGCAATGATAATTACTCAGAAACTGACAATATAGTCTATTCAATTGTGTAAATAATGTTGATTTGTGATAGTTAGAAATTATTCACACAGTAGGTGAGGTGAAGACGTATTTTTTAAGTTTAATTTATAATGATACTTTCGAACACAGTAGCCTAGTCGATTAGGCAACATACTGTAAATACTATCTCTGATATGAGTAAATAACTGAAAATGTTACATTGAACAAACTGTGATCTTTTGAATACAAATAAAACCTGTTGATTTTGAAAAAAAAGTTGTGGTTGTTTATTTTTTTGTGTTCCTTCCTTTTGTGATTTATATTAAACCTAAGCTATGTACGCAAAACAGGTATAAAAATCTCTAAATATTTTACGCATTTTCGTTTCATAACCTTCATTATTCAACTGCGAAATTTTATTATGGCGAAGTCGAAGTGCATTTAATAGCTCATATTATCACGTAAATAAAAGCGAGGAAAGATAATAGAAACTCAACAAAAATGTCGAATTCTATGAACACCATGCAATTCAATTATCGAAATCATCGATAATAAGCGATATTAGTAATACGTGCTGCTCTACGGCAAGCCGCCATTTTTGTTTCCGACTCAAGTTTAGGTATGCACGATTTTTTTATAGGTATGTCATGTCTATTCTTTTGTTCTGTGGTCTAAGGAATCAAGATTATAAAATTCCGAACGAAACTCGATGATGGGAATAAATCCTCATGAAGTCATGAAGGCGGACGGAGCTTACGAAATCAGGTTCAATAAAAGTACTCTGTGATCAGGTTTGGTTCAAGGACGGAGGGGGGTTACATGGTCGAGTGAGTGGTTTTACTCAAAATAATAAAGTAACCAAGGTCTCAGGGGGAGGGCGACATGACCCCCCCTACTAAATAAGTTCAAAGTACCTAGTTACACCGGGGCCGATTCCACTTATTACAAACGTAAATGTCGTGTTTCAATTGTGTCTCAAGATCCAAAATGACAAGATCTCTATGTTTTATTACGATTTCTTTGAGACGATATCTACGTTTGTAATTTGTAGAATCAAGGGCCTGCTTGTTTAAGTCAGAGTAAGCAACTCATAAAAAGGTGAAAGCCTTTACCATTACCAAGCGATGGAGCCCAAATGGAGATTTTTTGGTGTTGGCCTGGTGGAGGGTAGAGGGATTCTCATTATCAAGCATGTTTGGGAATTATGAAATAAAAATACACTTTTTTGTTTACAATTATTTTATTACGTCTAAAAGAGAGACGACTAAAAATATAATCTAATCTCAGAATCTAATATTTCATGACAAGATGCACAAGATGGGTACATTAAAAATAGTAAAAATATGTGATATGAAAATGTTCGTCATACTTACTTCATAAGAAAAATGTATTAAGTAGGTATTAATTAAATTCTAATATTTAATGGTCACAAAGTCAAATACATTTTAAAAGTCAAATACAATTTAAAAAGTTTAAAAAGAAAACATTAGTCAAAGAGACCGCCCCGGGTCATAGGTATTTAGGTACCTAACACAAAACAATTTATTTAAAATCAAAATACATTATTATATAAAATGTACCTTCTTAAATATAACTGGGCATGTGATATAAGACTGTAATGGTAGGAAAAAATATTTAATTTCTATGATCATAATATATTTTTTATCTACGGTATTTTTTGGCACCATGCCACACTCAATAAAAGTCAAACAATAGTTATATAATACCTAAACCCTATTTAATCTAGCTCTTCCTAATTTTTACTTAAGACTTGACACACGGACAAGCGCGTTTCTTTTAATACAAATCATAATGGTACATCTAGCTATCTCTTCGAGCAACCGGGACTTTCGCGTAACGGAACGGAGATCATTTAAGATCAGAGCCCACAGAATCCAATAACTTGGAAGTAATATAGTACGAGTAGTTAAATACCACAGCGCAGCCAAATTTACCTTAAAAGTTTATTCAGTTTTGATAAAGTTGCATGTAAACTGTAAAAAAATATCTGACTCTTTCAGCTACACTGAATTAATAATAACATTTAATTTTTCTTCGTCCTGGACATACCATTAAGTCAAATATTGAAATCTAATAAAAATAAAACTATTCACACTACATTATAATAAATAAAGTCTAAGAGTAGATTATGTGCATCAACTTATTGCACTTAGAGAATGGGAACACATTTTTTTTTTAGTAGCTGCACATAGTCTACGGTCTTGGGGCAGTTGGCAAGACAATAACATCGAAGTTCACTCGTAGATGACTATGCGGTAGTCACGTTCCACGTTGTCCACGTAAAAACCGTTCATATACTGGCTGGGCAGTATGTCTGACAGCTGGAAATAAAAAAAAAGAAAGATCATTATTTTTTTCTTTATTTTTATCTAAATCTGAATTTTGTTTTCAACCAAGCACGTAAATAAACAAAAAACAATGGTTAGCTATTTTTTTTTCAACAAATCGCTTAATAAAAAGTTATGAAGATACAACTTTTGTAAGGTCAACAGAAATCGAAATACTTTTTTTGTGTATATCAGAATTCTGCGCCTACGTCACATTTTTTTATGTGCTTGGCCTTATTATATAGAACTATGCTTACCTCAAAAATGTGAATAAGATGTGAATGAACAAAGCCTTGTATGTTCATAAAAAATGGTAAAAAAAAAATAAAATTCATGTCTTTTATATCACAGACGTCTTTAATTCAAATCTATATTTTTTATTTATGTATTATTCGTCAGTTACAAAAAATTATTAGCCTACATATTTTTTTGAATAACACAGATATTAATTCAAATATAAATTAAAATGGTGGACGAAAATACTAAAATTAGCTGAATTTGAACTGCAGACCTTTAAATTTTTTTTCTGTAGGTAGGTAACAAGGTTTGCAATAAAAGTTGATCGTAAAAGTCGTACTATTTATAAAAAAAATATCAAAATTCCTAACGATATCGAAAACTTATCCCTTAAAATAAAATAAAACTAAAATAATATTAATAATGGCATAAACATTTTTAAGAAAAACTATAATAAATGCAGACAAAGAAATGCTCGTACAATTATCTTCATAAAATTAACAGATATTTTACCTAAAATATTTTTTTTTCTTTTATTAATAATTTAGTCAACCTAATAACTCGACCGAATTAAAAGGCGCTCGTCTCGACAGCAGCCAATCCAAAATAAACATTAATTAAATTCAAATACTTCGCAATGATTGGCTAGATTTTAAACCGTCGAATTCGAAAATCTTTTAGCATTTAACGATTTTGACTGCGCCTCTTCTAGTTGTAGTCGAGTATTCTTCAGTCAAGTTTGGTCTTCCTCAGTCGTGTGGGACCTCTGTCAAGCGGCCACCTGCCTCACACTCCTTCCCAGACCAGGCTTCAGGCACTATGGACGAAATATACATATGGAACGGTCTCTTGCTTTAACCGGACTGAAGTTAGCAGCGAAATTTTTATATTTTTCTATGGTATATCTACACCGTTATTTCATAAAAAGTTAAAGAACACTTTAAACCAGGGGGTCGATTCTACTAACTACAAACGTAGATGTCGTGTCACAAGATCCAAAGAAATTGAACTAAAGCGACAAGGTCTCTGTAAGACTTCTATGTTTTATTACGATTTCTTTGGCTTTTGAGACAACTAAGGCACGATATAGTACGTTTGTAACTTGTAGAATCAAAGGCCTGTTCAAATATGTTTCGACTCGTACTTTTTTTGAGTATCGGATATTGGAAAGAGCGAGATAAGGACAGAACATATTTGAACTAAAATAGGTGAAAAGAGTTTGTTAACTTTTTATTAATAAAACAGTGAACGGTAATAAGTGATACAAAAGTGTGCCTAACTTCACATCAGCCAAATAACATGCATAAAAAATGTGTTTTTAAATTAGTGAATAAATTATTTTTTATTACAAAAAAGCTTTTTAAATGTAAGTGGCATTAATAAACTGTTCTCTGTACACAAGATACAAGGCTTTGTTTTTTTTAGATGAATGAGATTTAAAACGTGGATGACTTTATAATATTAGAAAAATAATTAATGATTTGAATGACTTTAGATATAAATATACAGGATAGATATGATTTGTAAAACACTAGCAACCTTTCTAGGTGTTGAACTACTCATGAATATGAACATTTTGTATGGGACCGACTTCCAAATCTCAGAAAAAATTTACTGTTCCATACATTTTACAACTCGCCCAAAATCTATGGAACAGCTGATTTCAAAGTTGGTCCCATTATTGTTATAATCACCTTCGACTTACCATACTGCTAGAGCTCCTGGGGGGTTCCACTTCCATAGCTTCCTCGTCCTCGTCAAGAATACACCCTGGAAAAAATACAAAATACATACGTTAAATATACGATAATACCACAACAACCTATATGGTTCATCAACGGCCTACCTATCAATCGCGAGGGGTGTGAGGGGCGAGGGCGGGTGGCGAGCTACCGAGTGGTCAAACTACTTTCAAAGAGTAAAGTAAAGCTGAGCTTTGCATTTGTGTAAGTGATTCCGAATAGTAAGTGCGCAGCAGAACAAGTGACATCTCACGTGCATCTCACACATCACGCTGGTTGTCAAAATGTTGTACAAACACTACCTTTTTACACTAACTGTGTGCACTCACACAAATGCAAAGCTCAGCTTAGGCCTCGCGGACTGAACAATGCTACGCTGCCTGCTGGGGCGGGGCAACACCGTTGGCCATAATTGTATGTCTTGATTACTTGATTACAATTTTTTCTTTGATTCTGCAGTCAAACCATAAAATGGTTTTGCTGAACTTTTATTGTGTTCATGTTGGCATTATGTTTATTGAAATAAATAATAATACTTCATTTTGTTTGTATCAGATTTCTTATTTTTACCAACTCACGTGGTCTTGTATTCCACAATGTTAGTAGGATTTTAAAGACATTGTTTGTCACGTGTAATGCTGTGCTAGTTTTCGTTTTTCCGACATGGAAATAATGTCATTCAACAAAATGTTATTATCAGTCATAACTTGATACATCAAGTAACAGATAGTCAGATAACAACAATAAAGATAGAGACGTCTGGCAGTCAGGTCAGTCAGACAAAGTTATCGTTTCGTTTGTTACACTGTATCTCATTAATTTGCTTAGTGATTAATGTTGATTAGCATTAGATATAAATGTAAAGTCATCTAAATTAGCTTAGTTTATTAATTAAGTGCGGAAGATGACAAAATAAATAGACATAGGTAAATGACATTATAAATGGCTAATTTATTTTCAACATAGCTAAGATGTCTGACAAGAAAAAAGACAAATTGTGCCCCAGATAATGATGAAGATATGGGATGGGGAAGAAAAGGGGACTTGACGCGTAGATGAGTTTGGAGGACTGAGCGGCCATTGACCACACCATGACTGTTAGATATAAAGTGGGAACTTACCACCATGAGGCAACGTGAGCCAGAAGTTGTTCCGTAGCGTGTACCATATCCCAGGCGGTATCTTCAGCCTGGCATCCCCATTCACAGACGCTGCTAATATCTTCGCCGCGTCGACTAGCAAAGAGGCTCGCCTACTAGACGCGTAGATGAGTTTGGAGGACTGAGCGGCCATTGACCACACCATGACTGTTAGATATCAAGTTGGAACTTACCACCATGAGGCAACGTGACCAGAAGTTATTCCGTAGCGTGTACCATATCCCTGGCGGAATCTTCAGCCTGGCGTCCCCATTCACAGACGCTGCTAATATTTTCGCCGCGTCGACTAGCAAAGAGGCTCGCCAACTTGACGCGTAGATGAGTTTGGAGGACTGAGCGGCCATTGACCACACAATGACTGTTAGATATAAAGTTGGAACTTACCACCATGAGGCAGCGTGAGCCAGAAGTTATTCCGAAGCGTGTACCATATTCCTGGCGGTATCTTCAGCCTTGCGTCGCCATTCACAGAAGCTGCTAATATTTTTGCCGCGTCGACCAATAGAGAGGCTCGCCAACTAGACGCGTAGATGAGTTTGGAGGACTGAGAGGCCATTGATCACACCAGATAGAGATATAAAGTTGGAACTTACCACCATGAGGCAACGTGAGCCAGAAGTTGTTTCGCAGCGTGTACCATATCCCGGGTGGTATCTTCAGTCTTGCGTCTCCATTCACAGAAGCTGCTAATATTTTTGCTGCGTCGACCAATAGAGAGGCTCGCCAACTAGACGCGTAGATGAGTTTCATGGAAGACTGAGCGGCCGTGGAGCATACCATGGGGAACAAGGCCTGGTGGCGACGTAGGTTGTAGAATGATACGTCTGTGGAGTGGTTTTTTATTGTTCAGAAATCAGAATGTTTATTTGCCAGAAAACAGTACAAAAGATGATACAGAATAATAGTTTCATGTCTTCAGTCTGCAAGCAGACGTGCAAAAAATACAATTAAAATATAAATTCTTAAATTCACTCTACAAAATGTCACATAAAAAAACTAATGGAAATAAATAATGTCAAAAATGTCAAATTATGCTTGATCAAAATATTCTTTAATGGTATAAAAACATTTATCTAATAGCCATTTCGTCAATGCATTTTTAATAATGATGTTGTTATTTAAAAAGTAATTCCAATCCCAACTAATCCTTAGTCTATCTCGCTGTTGCACTAAAACGGAAATGACCGAGTGACTTCCAACGGCCCCGGCGGGCCGGCCCCGGTGACGGGGTCGTTGAAAAAAAAAATTCCAACGACCCCGGCGGGCCCGGATTTTGCGTTGACGGGGCCGTTAAAAAAAAAATTACCAACGGCCCCGGTGTGTTTTTTAAATGGGACCGATAGCATAAAAAAATTATAGCATACGCTCCGGTAGTGTTTGAAGGGGGGGAAATTGTGTATTATTTTGTAGACTTTAAATATGAAATGAAAATAAAAAAGAGTTTGTATGTTTTATTAAGTTCGACTGTTAGATAATGCTTCTGCAATGAGCGATTTTTCTGACAGCTAATTAAGAAAAAAAAATCAGTACAAAAAAGTCTCAACAGATAGCGTTTTATGAAAGCCGAGTAGTAATAATGGCTGAACCTATATGGTGCGCTTTTACTTTTCAACCAGAGGCAGAATAAAAATAAACATAACAGTTTGACAGTTGCACAAATCACAATATAGATCCTTTTTAGTTTGTTTTTTACTAAGTTTTATTTTTTTTTAATGCCAATCCCGTGAATTTTTTGCTTTTTGTATGGAATTTTTTCTCTCGGCTTTTACTAAGCGCCATCTATGAAGTCATTTGGAACTATTTCTTTTTTTAATTTGTGTCACGGAAAATCCCTCATTGTGCCATACATTGTGTTTGTACAATGAAGGTTAAATAAATGAATAAATATATTAAAGTTTTTCAATGAATGGAAGACTGATTTACTTCGAAAATACTAATTTATTTAAATAAAATACAGAGCTATGTTGCATTCTCGTAATGTCACAGAGTAGAGTGAGAAGATGACATATCCCAAATATGACAATGACATTTGTAGTGAAAGGCACGAAATTTAAAAACAATATTCTAACACTCCCTTCAAATTAGAGCCTTTCTTGTAAAGTTACAAGCAAAATTTTCAAGAGTTACAAAAGCAATATGAAAGCTCCCTTCTAATTAGAACCTTCCTTGTTACATTACACAACAGAAGTTAATAAAAACAAAATAAAGACAAGAGACACTAGTTATTACTATTTTTAATATCTTTACACATTCCAATATTACTTCTCATAGAGCTAAATTTAGTTTTTGGCAAAGCCTTAGTAAAGATATCAGCATATTGCTGGTTTGTATTTACATAGTTAAGAGCAATAACTTTCTCATTATACTTTTCTTTAATGAAGTTATACTTAATGTCTATATGTTTACAACGCTTGTGAAAGTCACTATTTTTCACTACACTAATTGCACTTTGATTGTCAATGTTAATGACCACAGATTCCTGTTTAAATTCACTTACATCTTGTAGTAATTGCCTTAACCAAATGGCCTCTTTGGTGGCAGCACAGGCCGCCATGAATTCGGCTTCTGTCGTGGACAAAGCAACTGTTTGTTGTCTTTGTGATGACCAGGTAATAGCAGCTCCATTTTTTATGAAAACATAACCGGTAGTTGAACGCCTTGTATCAATATCATTGGCATTATTATTATTATTTACTATGTGGGGACGCCAGCGCGAGCACCAGACGGGTGATCAGTCCACTTATGCTGGGACCATTTCACCCAATTCCCCGAGACCCGTATAGGGTTTTGAGTTACCTGGTAACTCACGTTGGTGGCGACCCATTGAATCTACCTGTTACTTTGCAGAATTTTAACATCTGCCCTATTGTAATGTTGCTCAGATCATCCTCAGATAGGACGTCTGAGCCCAATATTTCTCTCCTTGCAGCGGCAAATGCAGGACATTCTGCTACTAAGTGAAAGCTAGTTTCCTCTTCTTCCAGGCAGCTGGGACAAATGGGATCGTCCATTTGCTTAATCACTGTCAAGTGCCTGTTCAGTTGACAGTGTCCTGTGAGGATTCCTATAATGATTCTAATGTTCTTCCTGCTCAATTTGAGCAGGTGTTTAGATTTCTTTTGGTCTACTGCTTTGATGAAGATTTTAGATTGTCTTAGACTTCTAGTTCTTCTCCATCTTCTATTGGATTCTACTTTCATTCTATGCTTGATGACGCCTTTCGTTATCCCATAGGCTATGGGAAGTCTGGGTTCAGGTCCCACGAAGGTTTCATCTGCTCCTTTCCTAGCAAGTTCGTCTGCTCTTTCATTGCCAGTTATGCCTCTATGACCTGGAACCCAGGCCACAGTGACCGCAGTATTGTTGGCCAGCCTGTTCAGAGCATCCTTGCATTCTTTAACTAACGCCGACGTTGTTTCTTCTTTATCTAGTGCTTTTAGCGCTGCTTGACTGTCACTGTATATGATGACTTTTTCCATATTGTCGGGCCATTCGCTTATAGTGTTCACACACTCCAGGATTGCGTTTATTTCTCCTTGGAACACGCTAGCATATTTGCCCAATTTTACGGTTCTTTCATATTCTGTGCCGTCCTGATGTATGATCAGTATACCGGAGCCAGATAGCTTTGTAGATTCTTTCCTGGAGCCATCAGTGAAACAGGTTGTCGCGACAATGCCCGCCTCATCTGCGACTTTCCAGTCTTCTCTGGTACCTATGTGTATCTTGTACTTTTTGTCAAAGATCCTTATATCATATCTTTATACCTTATATATATCATTGGCATAGTCTGCATCACTGTACCCAGCAAGATCGGTACTGTCTGGTTTTGACATGTAACATAGGCCATAATCTTTAGTATCTTGTAAATATTTGAATATCCGTTTGACAGCATTCCAGTGAGGTTCTCCATAGCAGTGTAAAAATCGACTCACCTGACTGACAGCAAATAGGATATCAGGCCGGCTTACTGTTGCAGCATGTATAAGAGATCCCACGGCTTCTCTGTAGGGGATGTCTCTCTCGGATTGCACAGTAGGCTTCGTGAGTCTGACGTGTGGATCAGCTGGCACACTGTTGGAGTTTGCTTCACTCATTTTGAATTTTCTTAGTAATTGTTCTATATACTTGGCCTGGTGAATGAAAATACAGTCATCAAATCTTTCAATTTGCATTCCAACGAAGCAGGTAAGTGGACATAGTGATGTCAAAATTAGATTGAAGATCTTTCATCACTTCGGATAAGACTGATTTTTCTTTGCAAAATAATAAACCGTCATCAACATACAGGCACAAATAACATTTTATACCTCTAATAAGACCAATATAAACACACTGATCTGCTTTACTTCTCTCAAACCCAAATTTGTTTAAAACAGAGTTGAATTTTGTGTTCCAACACCTTGGTGCCTGTTTTAACCCATATAGAGATTTTACAAGCTTACATACCATGTTTGGGTTGCAGTTCAGTCCCTCAGGTGGTGTCATGAAGATTTCTTCTTTCAGGTCACCATACAGAAATGCAGTAGTGATATCAAATTGAACTATTTGCAGATTTCTTTGAGCTGCAATTGATAATAAAATACGGATGGAGTCATACCTTACTGTTGGTGAAAATGTTTCATCAAAGTCGATACCTTCTGTCTGCGCATATCCCTGCGCACCACGGAAATATGAATAAGAGTGGAAGTGTTACTTGATAAAATTAGTAAGTGAACCGTGGTCGCCAAACTCACACATTTAAGTTATAAATCATACACTACACTACAGATGAACAATGAGCTTTATTGGTCATTTTTATTTTATCAAAGTGTATTAAGTCAATGCGACTATATCGGACAAACAAGTACCTTAAGTCTTCGACATATGGCTTAATTTGTACTGTACAAGAACGTACATAAGACGTTTTAAAGTCCAACGTCGACTGAAGAAAAAATTCCGCCACTCGACAATAGATGGCGTTTCAAAACTTTTGAGCAACTATGACCCATAAATCAAAGAGAATAGGGTTTAAATTAGCGTCAAATGAAAGTATTCCTAGTGCTACTCGATTAGTGCAGTAGCGGATTGATTATTGCAACACAATATCGATATCGATAGATCAAATTTTCATACAAACTCAGAATAATAAAATAGATTTTCTTTCTTCTATATTGTTTCGCGGATTTATAGTGTTATTATTTTAATCAAAAATTAACGTAATATTTTGTTATAAAAAAAAAGTGTGTCGAAATCAAGAAATTATTTTCCTCGAAATGCTCGGAACATATAGTACTAAATTAGTTGTCATCCAAACAACTCTGCCAGTTGCATCTATCCATTTTTCTTTAAAATCAGGATCTTTGGGAAACCTTAAAATTAATATTTCATACAATGTAAACAAAATATATCGATAAAATCCAAAACATTACCTTACTAGGTACATCACTAATCGAGTAGCATAGACGTTTCGGGAAGAATAGAGGAGCACGCGTTAATGACAAAATCGACCTTATATAAATGACATTAAGGTAACTTTTAACAAATAATATTTTAAAGTTTTTATTATCATTATTGAACTTTTATTTTAAAGAAAACAAACGAAATATTACTCACCTGTGGTACGAAACACCTCCATTTTTAAGATTAATTTTGCTACTGTTATTTTTGCACTCTAAAATAGAACAAAATGGCATTTTGACGAGGGAATTTCGACGAGAATTCAATGTCACGAACAAACTACTCAGCGCGAAGTCAGAACACAACTAGAATGACGAGCCGTGTTTGTTAGCAATGCATTGCTTACTTGTGGCGACCGCGCCACGCCTACTTAACACTTCCACTCTTATTCATATTTCCGTGCTGCGCACAGAGTCTGGACTTGTAACGAGGACCTGTTGGTTCATTTTTAATTCTAAACACCCATTTGCATCCTATAGGTTTGATGTTAGGTGGTTTTTCTACCAATGTCCAAGTTCCATTTTTATCATGAGCTCTTAATTCTTCTTTTATTGAAGTTTTCCATTTTTCAGAGTCAATTGAGGTTATGGCTTCATTGTAGTTTTGAGGAATAAAATTTGTTTCATTCTCACTGCAGCACATATAAGTTTTATCTTCACATTGATTTGATTTTTGTAATTCTCTATTTCTTGGTCTTAATGTTATCTTAGAGGGTCTTAACAAATTTTCTTTTATATTCGGTTTATAATCTGAATCTGACTCATTTTGTTCACTGGAAGTGATTGAGGCATCTGATGCATCTTCGCAACCCTGAGATGCATCTTTATCAATTGGTTCTGATGATAAATCGCACCCAATTTCTTCCTCTGACAGATTAACGGGCACATAATTTCTTTTTATTGTTGTCTCAAGAAAAACAGCATCTCTGCTTTTAATAACAGTCCTTGAGGTAGGTATTATAAACCTGTAGCCTTTGGTGTTATCACAATATCCTATAAATATGGCTTTCTGAGATTTACAGTCCCACTTTTTACGTTTCTCTTTGGGAAGGTGTATCATTGCTTCACAGCCAAATATTCTCAAATTGCTTATATTTGGTTTCTTCTTAGACCACATTTCCTCTGGAGTTTTAAAAGCCAGTGATCGAGTTGGACTCCTATTGATAATATAAGCAGCTGTGTGTATGGCTTCTGCCCAATATATTTTATTTAGGTTAGCATTAATCAATAGACACTTTGCTTTTTCAACTAGCGTATGGTTCATCCGTTCAGAGACACCATTTTGCTCAGGTGTGTATGGTGTCGTTGTTTGATGAACAATACCAGCCTTCACAAGGTAATCAGAGAAATTATTGTTCAGATATTCAAGCCCATTGTCTGTACGCAAACATTTAATACTGCACTCTAATTGATTTTCAACTTGACTTTTGAATTCCTTGAACTTCTCGAGGGCATCTGATTTTTTGTGCAGAAAATAGACAAACACCTTCTTTGAATAGTCGTCTATAAAAGTAATGAAGTATTTTGCACCACCAATTGAAGTAGTCTCCATTGGTCCACATATGTCTGAGTGCACCAACTCAAGTAAATTTGTACTTCTAGAAGAACTTGACTTTAATGGCAGGCGTGTCTGTTTGCCCTCCAGACAGGTCACACAGGTTAAGTTGTCAGCCTTTTTGGATAATTGTACACCATCTGTGTTTTCTTCAATTTTCTTTAAATCACTGAAATTTAGATGTCCCATGCGCTGGTGCCAGAGATAAATGTCTTGTTTATCAACATCAGATATGTATGCCTGATTATTATGCAGATTTAGCCGGTACATATTGTTGATCAAGGTAGCTGTTGCAACAATTTTCTTATATTTGTTTAATATTATACAGCCTTCTTTATTAAACTTCACTTCACCACCATGGTTTACTATTTGACTGACGGATAGTAAATTTGTTGCCAACTCGGGTACACATAAGACATTTTGGAATAAAATTTTGTTACTCTGACCTTTCTCATTATAAATATCCAGGCTCAGCTGACCAGAACTTTCTACAGGTAAGGATTTGTCATTTGCAACTTTAATTGTCTTAATCAGGGGCACTGTCACATTTTGCAATAAATTTTTATGTTTTGTCATATGCACTGAGGCACCGGAGTCTATATACCAGGCATCACTATTGCTGGTGGAAGCCATGAATGCAGCGGCATAGCTTGAACTTTCTGGTTTTTGTTTCTTTTTAGACTTGCACTCTGTGCTTATGTGACCATGTCTGTTGCAGTTATAGCAGCGTGGCCCTTTTTGAAAAGGCTTTTTATTAAATAGCTTTTTCTTTGCTGAATTTACTGTAAAAGCACTTGTTTCATTGTTGCTGATTTTAACATCCTGTAGAATTTTAGCTTTCACTGAATCTGCGCTTATACTCATACCGGAACTTTCAATGGCAATAATCATTGGTTTGTATGTCTCGGGTAGACCGGAGAGAAGCAAGGTACCGAGCCACTCGTCGTCCACTTTGAACCCAATATTGCGCAGTTTATGAGCTGTAGTGATTACTTTACTGACATACTCTTCTACATTTTGACATTCGGCGAGACTTGTAGTACATAATTCTCGAAGTAAACCCACTCGGCGTGTTAACCCTGAGTCATCGAATGCACAAGCCAGATTGTTCCACACTTGTTTTGCTGACTTGGCCTCTTGGATGTGAACATAGTTGACGGGATCCACTAATAAAATTATTTTTGATTTCGCCTTAAGATCGCGTTTCGGATCGACTTTATCGTTGCTTTCAATGCAATCCCAGAGCTCTTCGTGCTCGAGATAAGTTTTGATGGCAAATCTCCAAGTAGAATAATTCTCACGTCCGGTTAATTTTTCAATTAATGTGAGCGGATTATTGGAAGACATTTTGGTTTGGATTGATTGACCTTGACCGTGACCGACCGGTACGCGTGGCTACACAGGTTAGGATTTTGCACTTTTGTTTTAAATGTCCGAATTTCACTTGTCCACATTTACAGGGCAACTGGGCCCATAACTATTAAAGTTTTTCAATGAATGGAAGACTGATTTACTTCGAAAATACTAATTTATTTAAATAAAATACAGAGCTATGTTGCGTTCTCGTAATGTCACAGAGTAGAGTGAGAAGATGACATATCCCAAATATGACAATGACATTTGTAGTGAAAGGCACGAAATTTAAAAACAATATTCTAACAAAATAAAATATACTTGTACTATTATGTATTCTGTGTCATGATATAAAACAAACATCATGTATTTTATTTTCTTGTATATACATATGATTGTTGATACCTAGTTGATATTAATTTTTTATCAACAATAAAAACTGATTGCTACTAATAAGCAGACATCATGAAACGCCAATACTACTCGACGGGAATCGACACACATATCCAACTCTTTTTTTTTTTTTTGTCGAGCAGTCGGTCGCTAGCTCGTGTGTGCTACGTACGTTCCTTAATACGTGGTTTTGCATATCTTAAAAGGACTTTCTCTCTAACATTACATACAAACTCTTTTTTTAATTTCATTTCATATTTAAGGTATACAAAATAATACACAATTTCCCCCCCTTTAAACACTACCGGAGCATATGCTTTAAATTTTTCATGCTATCCGTCCCTTTAAAAAACACGCCGGGGCCGTTGGTAATTTTTTTTTCCAACGGCCCCGTGTCAACGCAAAATCCGGGCCTGCTGGGCCCGTTGGAATTTTTTTTTCCAACGGCCCCGTCACCGGGGCCGGCCCGCCGGGGCCGCCGTTGGAAGTCACTCGAAATGACCTACGTCACAATACGCCCACATTTCGTTTGGTCTAGGCATGACGCGACTTGGGCACTGCGATAAAGGTATACAGCGAGTAAAGGATATTATAAATGCGAAAGTGAGTTTGTTTGTTACTCTTCATGCGACATTTGAAGAAGATTGGTTCAGTAGATAAAGAAAGCTATCTTCTTGAAATGTATATTCACATAGTTAGAAGTGCTGAGGACATAGGGTACCTTTCATCCCGGGAAAAAGCACTGTTCCCGTGGGAAATTCACGCGGGCGAAGCCGCGGGCAAAAGCTAGTTGCTAATAAATTGTTATTTTCCCGAATAGGTTTGACCATGAGGTAAATAAAACAACATTGGTGGGACACAAACGGGCGACACTGCTGGCAAAAGTTATTATATAATAATGTCATGAACCTATTAAATCCTACTAATAACTATTGTTTACATTTAAAATACATTGTATTTTATGGCAGCTCCGACATCCGCGTAAACTAGGTAGTAACGTATCTATAGTTCGTAGTAGCGTACGAGCAGTCAAAGGTTATCCAGAACCTATCTGGATTCTCTACTTCTAATGTCACCTTGTCCTACATGCAACTTTGAACTCTTTGTGATCCCAGACATACTGCGATGTAAGGGTGCAACCAGACCAGCCAAACTTGACGACCTCCGTGGCCCAACGGTCATCACGCCGGACTGCCACACCGGAGGTCCCGGGTTCGATCCCCGGTCGGGTCAAGATGGAAAATGATCTTTTTCAGATTGACCCGGGTCTTGGATGTTTATCTATATATGTATTTGTTATAAAATATAGTATCGTTGAGTTAGTATCCCATAACACAAGTCTCGAACTTACTTTGGGGCTAACTCAATCTGTGTGATTTGTCTGTATATATTTATTTATTTATAAACCCTTAGTGACGTCATTCGCACCGGAATGACATTTACTTGTGCACCATAGCAACAGGTGGTACATGGGTACGGTTACTGTGGGTGCGGGTGCCGCCATCTGTTATTTTTCAGTAACCGTGATGACTGCGCCTGTGTCACAGCCCTAAAATTATAATGTAAGCGAATAGTGTAGAGAAATTGCGATTAAATAGTATTGGTTTGACCGCTCCCAAGCAGTGACGTTTAATTTAATTCTGCCCCTTCTATTTTCAAGAAACAATCTTACTGTTATAACAAGCTAATTCCTAAAAATGGTTACAAAACCAATTCACTTTAAATTCATAGATATTATTAAGTTTCATGGCAACACGCTAATTAATAAAATAAACAAGCATATGCTTGTTTATTTTATTAATTAGCGTGTTATTTTAATATAAAAATACATAAAGAAAACAACAACAGATGTTTATCACGGGCGGGTCATAGGTCGGGAGTTTGGGAGATACGGCAGATATCATGGTATCCGATATTAAAATAGCCCTAAGGTTAAAATTAAATGTATAAAATTATCTTTTAAGGAGAACGACGCGCTCTATGTACGGGTAATATTTTCTAATTCAAGATTACAGAAGAAGAAGAAGACAGGGGCACGCCGCAGTTATAAATATTTAATTAGAAAATATTCATTAATCAAAACAAAGATTATATTTTTAAATTAATGAAAATATTTTCTGTTTTAAAAGCTAAATTCTCTCCGAAACCTATTATTATTTATTATTTACTATGTGGGGACGCCAGCGCGAGCACCAGACGGGTGATCAGTCCACTTATGCTGGGACCATTTCACCCAATTCCCCGAGACCCGTATAGGGTTTTGAGTTACCTGGTAACTCACGTTGGTGGCGACCCATTGAATCTACCTGTTACTTTGCAGAATTTTAACATCTGCCCTATTGTAATGTAATCCTCCGAAACCTATACTAATAAGCTAAAGAGTTTCTTTTGGAGCATGCTCTCTAGTAGAAGCGGTCCGGTAAAATCACGCATGCAAGGCGAGTTAATAAATCGTAGATTGACAAAAATGTCATATAACATGAACATAGTCTGTGGTCACTTAATTTATCATTTAAGTTAAGAAGAACTCGTAAGATAGTCATTTAATTGTATGACATGTTTTAAAGTGACGTCGTTGGAGAAAATGCAGCAGTGGAGTTTGTTGCGCCGCCTCTTCTCCACATGCGCTTTAGAGGTGGTGATAACCTTAGCTTTAGGTAATTTTATGACGTCAATTTACTAAAAAAACAAGAATATGACGATTCAAAAGTGCTATTTTTAAGCCTATTAAAAATAAAAGCAATTGACTTTGACTTTGATAAATCCTGGATCAGTGGGGTCTCCGTTAACAACGCTAACATTAACATGATATGATTGTTTATACTTAAACAATTAATTAGAAACACGACCTCGATAGACCAATGACTTATCTGTATAAATTAACTTATTAGATAATCTTGTTTGACCCCGAGTTCCCATGGAAATATACAAACGTCTGTTGAAAAAGAATATGTCCTAAATTAACTAATAATAAGACAATATTATTGTCTGCTTGTTATTACACTTCAACCATAACACTGATGATGTTACTACCAGGTGGTCGCAACTTCAAAGGAAAAAACTGATCTATGAAACGGAGTAGCGTTTTAATGGCCGACTATTTCCATCTCATTCGTACCTGCAGTTACTCGTATAAGTGCATCTCTATTGGTACCTCCGTTTTGACATTTGTCTCGGATATTTTTTTGTATGGGAGTCCCGTCTCTTATAACGTAGTGATTACATTCTCTTTGGTTACTACGGCGACAGATGCTAATAACGTTTCTCGACACATTCCTATTGTTTCTCATTCTGAGAAATACACATACTGAAGCAGGAAATCAATAAAATTCACGTGTTACACTAACCTTGCGGCTTCCTTTTGAGATAGAACACGAGCTTTCTCTGCCACAGATCCACTATTACTATAATGCTGCCGCGACAGACGCCATACGCGTTTCTCGCCACATTCCTATTGTTTCTTACTATGAGAATCAGTTACACTGGAAGTATACTAACCTTGCGGCTTCCTATTGAGATAAAACACGAGCTTCCCCTCCCAAAGATCCACCATCACTCCTATGATGCTGCCGCGACAGAAGCCGGTCGCGTTTCTCGCCACAGTCGCGTTGTGTTTCACCGCGCCCGTGTACGAGAAACCGTAAGACTCGCCGTCCTTTCCGAGAAACGAGGTGAACTCGAATTGAGAGTCCGATGTGTTCACTCTGTTTGTGCCGAGGCCCACCATCTGTGAAATCAACATTATTTTTTTATATATTTACTAAAAATTGGTACAAAAGATGTACTTGATGCTAAAAGAATTCTCTACTAAAACAGAAAGCAAATTAATTAATTGTTTATTCAAAAACAAAACACAGGATCGTTCATATCCTAGCTTAGGCACTAATTTCTGGAAGTCTTTTTCATATTAAGTCCCTTTGTAGTTATACTTAAGTGTTTTGAATAAAGATTATTATATTATTTTTCACGTCAGTTTTTAAATTACACTAGCTTCTTTCCGCGATTTCGTCCGCGTGAAATTTTTTATTGGTAAGGTATCAGGTTCTAAGCGGCATGAAACCTACGCCAATTTTTAAATTGGACCTTCGGCAATTTTTTCATCTCGAAATGCCCACAGGAGCGAAGCCCAGGGGCGCGGCAAGTTTTATATATAATGTTGTATGATGGACTTGGACTATATGGAGAAAAGGTGAATCTAAACAGGAGCTTGTAAAAATACAATCAGTTCTGGTGCTGGCACGCCCGCACTTGACATTGGGCATCACGCCAAACGAAAGCGTGATGTAAAAAGTAATTGCGTGATACGTATTACAGTATTTACATACGATTGTATATTAAGCTGAATTCTTTGCATTTTGACGTCTGTACCAAAGTCCAAATATACGCCGGATGGAATACATAAATATAGGTGTATGTTTGAAAAAAGGGATCATAAAAAACACACACTAGAGAGATGGAGTATGTTAGCCTGTTATCCATTTTGAGTTTTTCTTGACAGACATGGATAGATCCATGTCTGTAAAGAATATCTCAAAAGTGCTTAAATGGTAAACAACCTACGAGATCCAATTGTACCAGGTTCTCAAAAACTTTCAAGAAAATTAAGGTACTGCAAAAATATCCAAAATCGCTTTTCAGGCAAAAAAACGAACGTTATGCATTTGTTTTCACATGTGACATAACGATCAGCTAACAAATCTGAAATTGTCATTTTTGAAAATACATTTTTAAGTTCAGATTTATACCAGCATGGTTTGATTACCTTGTGGTTTGCAAACGGAAAATAGAAAAATAGTATTTATAATTATATCCCTTGAGTAATTATACATTAATTATAGTCAAATGACTACAATGGTGTCTTAACAATTTTTTAAATTACGTCATTACTTGTTTTTCCTGATATGCTAGCATGCCTGGAAAAACAAGTAATGACAATGAAATAAGTAAAATAGTAGTAGTAAGTTTTTGTTCAACATAAACTTATTATTTTTCACTGTCTACAATAATTTTTTTTGATTAAATATAAAAAAAAGGATCGTAAGCTACTAATATAATATTCGTATACGGTTGCTAATTTAATTTTTAAATCAAGAAGCAATGCAATCGATAACGGTATTCAAATATTGCTTTGTGAGTTCACCATAAAAATATTTTATTTTTTGTTACATACATACATAGAATCACGTCTTTATCCCTTACGGGGTAGACAGAGCCAAGAGTCGTGAGACTCGAAGGCCATATCATTATCTGTGTATACAGTCCACCCAGTAGTGTTTTCAAAGATTTCTTAGCAGTAATGGATGAAGTTCTTAGAGTAGCTTCAAATAGTAACAAAAAGTTAATTGTTTGTGGTGACTTTAATGTTGATTTATTAGTTCATTCTACTGTAAGCACCCAGTTTCAAAATCTTTTCAAGAGCTACAATCTAGATAATGTATTTTTAGAGCCTACTCGCACCACTGCCACATCTGCTACATGTATTGATAATGTCTTTAGTGAACAGGACCCACAAAATAAATCAGTTTTCAGAAAATTACCATCAGACCATTGTGGCCAATTAGTTACATTTAATATAACACCTAGCTTGAGTGAGGAAAAAATCATGTGTAGACCAATCACTGCTCAAAAAATTATTAAATTCAAAAATACGTTGGAAAATAAAATATGCTCGGTGACATACACTGGTAGTGATCCAAATGCCCATTATAACAACTTATTTAGTACTGTTTCTGATGCTTTTTCCAAAACATTTACATTGAAGCAACGTAAGTTTAATAATAAATTACAATTTAACGAATGGGCTACTACAGGTATATATATAAGTAGACAAAAATTATTTGACTTGTATGCCCAGAAACAATATAGATTTGATAGTACTTTTGTTGATTATGTTAGAAATTATTCAAAAACTTTTAAAAGAGCTTGCAGACAGGCTAAGGCTAATTGTATTAAAAGGAAGATCAGTAACGCTCCTAATAAGATGAAAGAAACCTGGAGCATTATAAATAAAGAGACAGGCAAATTTAAATTGAAAGAAAATATTAAGGAAATTAAACATAATGACAAAAAAATTACTTCTACACAAGAAATAGTAAATGTTTTTGAAAATTACTTTACAAACATACCTTTAGAATTAACCTCTAGCATAAATTCATGCCCTCAAAATGCCGAATCCCTACTTAAAAGTAATGTCACCACTTGCACCTCTAAATTTAAATTCTCGCATATTGACCCTAGTGATATAATTAAAACTTTTAAAGAACTAAGGTAACTGTACGGAATTCCGGAGTATTAAGGCGTTTTTGTCTTTCCAAGCAATTTCCAGTAAAACAGAAAAACTCAGCGATTTGAAATGAGTGCTGTCGTAAAAAGTGGTTTTCAGAGAGGAGATTGATATGTAACACTACTGTATTAAACGATGTTTTAGAAGACTAATCGTAATTTATCTAGGCCCCATAAAAGTCCATAATTGCGGTATAAAATTTTACTCTGGATTTAATTCCGTAAATGCGTGGTCGTAATTCCGGTATATGTTAAAAAATGCCGTTCTGCTGCAGAATTATATATAATTTAATAATAAACGGAAAATATAAATTTAATTTAGGTCTGAAATATAATTATCTTATTTAAAATGTAAGGAGTAAAGGTTTATTTATGTTTCTAGGTACATTTCAAATCAACTTACTTCAAGCAGGGTTTAGCGAACAATATTATATTTATTTATTTATTTGTATATACATATAATATAATCCGTTTATAAGTCTATTACTTTTGCCAGCGACTTTCGGGGAATCCTCTCATAATGTTGTCACGTTCCTACGGAACCTAACGGGGCACCTAAGTACTTTGTAAAGGCATCGTAAAGCAATTACCAAAATGCACAATGGCTTTGTAACAAAGGACCGTACGTAAGGTTATTTTTATACTTATTTTATGATACATATCTTTATGGTTATTGCCGAAGGAACTTTAACTAATTTGTCCAACCATTTTTTGTCACAAAATATTCCGTTATTACTTCACTCTCTACACAAAGAACACGCATTTCTGTTACCATCCCTTCTGAAGTTCTGATACAAACCCACCCAATACTTATCCGAACCCAGTAAGTACTAAGTACAGTGCTTCGGTCAGTTATTTACCCTGTATATTAATAAGAATAGGCTGAATACGCAAAAATATAGTATAAAAATGGTATTCTCTAAAAAAAACGTAACGAAATTTACAATTAATAAACCACGATGTTTGCAATTTTCATTAAAAACTTGATTGATAATTGATACTAATATGAAAATTAACATCTACCAAGTTAAAGCTTCCTAAAAGTTCAAAATTTCCATAGCTACCAAAACCGTTGTACTATAACGTAATAAGAGATACAGCCAAAAACAGTGTAGGTAATTGTGTTAACTGAAATTTCTAATGAGTAATTATTCTCAACAACACTCAATGACTTGAAATCTGTAGTAATATCATCATGCTAGTAAAAGGTAACAAAAATTATACTGGAACATCGAAAAGTTTTAAATAACTTAGTGATTTTGTACCGTGTACATTAGTGACGAATTTGTAAAATGTAAAAAATAGTTCACTTTACACACGTTTTTTTATAACGAAAGAAAAATAAAATCGTAATACGTAATTTGGTCACACGAAACCATGATATACTTTAGACCGGTAACAACAATCTTCGTTGACTTATTGCATCTCGGTGCCTGGATAATTACAAAAACAAAATCAATTTATTGTCCTTCATTCCGTAATAGTTACGTATTAACGGACATGGTTGGTTCTTCGTGTAGGTAAATACGGCAATCAGTAAATTAAGAATTAACTAACTAAAAACTAATGGAAGTAACTCGAGACAGTAATCAATCAGTTTGTTTTAAGAACCTTAAAAATAATTGCGACATTTTGTTATGAAAATACTTTACATATCTCTCATAATTCCCTTATGAAAATCCGCGCGGCAGCTTGCAGTACGCAACACTCGCACTAATAGTAATGGCGATTTGGCGCTGACTGACCTTAGGAGACATCATAACTGAATCTACAATGTTTGTAATTCTCTTTTACAATGTTGATTGAATCTTTTTTGTTTATACTTGATAGATAATTACATAAATCGTTAAAACAATTAGTAGTTTTCTTATTTTTTGGCCTAAACCGAAAACTTACGGAATTCCGTACACTTACGTAATATGGTACATCTACCTTAAACATTAAGAAGTCTGAGGATCACTGGGGTATGTCTGTTAGCATAATTTTCCATATAATAAATATCATAGCTGTCGACTTAGCTTATATATTTAATGAATGTGTTGACCAAGGCATTTTTCCAAATTTAATGAAACTTAGCAAATTAATTCCACTGTTTAAAAAAGGTGAAAAATCAGAGCCTGGCAACTATAGGCCTATATCTATTTTGCCAGTCTTGAGTAAAGTATTTGAAAAGATTATGCTTAGTCAAATGCAACAGTACTTTAATATCCACAATCTATTTCACGGCCAACAATTTGGATTTACTAGTGGTAAATGCACAACTGATGCGGGAGTGGCTTTGGTTACTCATATCTTCAATGCATGGGAAGATTCACAGGATGCAATTGGAGCGTTTTGTGATTTATCTAAGGCGTTTGACTGTGTTGACCATGAGACTCTCTTGCTCAAGCTCTCTCAGTACGGTTTTGACACTAAATCAATAGAACTAATAAAATCTTATTTAAGTGATAGGCTGCAGACTGTAGACCTAAATAACGTAAAATCTAAAGGATCAAAGGTTATGATTGGCGTACCTCAAGGTTCAATTTTAGGACCTTTCCTTTTTTTAGTCTATGTCAACGACCTGCCTTATATGGTTGAGAAGCAGGCTGGTATAGTGTTGTTTGCTGATGACACGTCTTTAATTTTTAAGACTGACCGCCATAGCGAAAATGTGGATGCTGTGAACAGCACTTTGTCTGCCATATCAGACTGGTTTTCTGCTAATAACCTGATGCTTAATGCAAGTAAGACCCATTGCATTAAATTTACGCTTCCTAATGTTAGGCAGGCCCATGTTGATATCAATATAAATAGTAATAAGTTAGAGTTCATTGAAAGTACCACATTTTTAGGAATAACATTAGATTCTAAATTACAATGGGGTGCTCACATTTCTAATTTGTCTAAAAAACTGAGCTCCGCGGCTTATGCTGTAAGACGAATGAGACAACTGACGGATGTGGCAACTGCTAGGTTGGTTTATTTTCGTTATTTCCATAGCCTAATGTCGTATGGCCTATTACTTTGGGGAGCAGCTGCCGACATACAAACAATTTTTATACTTCAAAAAAGAGCTATTCGTTTTATTTACAGATTAAGAAAAAGAGATTCACTCAGAGATTTCTTCAAAGATATAGATATTTTAACCTTACCATCCCAATATATTTTTGATAACATTATGCATGTTAGGAAAAATATTTCGTCTTTCAAAAAAGTTTGTGATGTCACAGATATATCCCTGCGAAACAAACATAACTTGTACGTTCCAGGGCACAGACTGGCTAGGGTTAGGAAATCATTTGTGGGAAACTGTATACGCTATTATAATAAAATACCAAAATCTGTCCTTGATATGCCTGACAAGAAATTTAAACATTATATTAAGGAGACACTTTGTAAGAAGGCATATTATACGACGGATGATTATGTAAATGACAAAAATGCGTGGCCCGAGCCTGGTACAGTGACCTCCTAAGACTGTCATATTACTCTCTAGGTACATTGTGTACTTTTACTTTTACAATGACATTTTATTAATTTATAATTTTTATTAATTTATAAATTTGACATTTAATATATATATATATATTCAATGTATATTCGTCCACATATACAGTTATTTAATTGTAAGACATATGTTGTAAAGTGACGTCTTTGGAGAAAATGCAGCAGTGGAGTTTGTTGCGCCGCCTCTTCTCCACTTGCGCTTTGGAGGCGGTGGTAAACTTAGCTTTAAGTAATTTTTTTGACGTCAACTAACTAAAAAACAAGAAAGTGACGATTTATAAGTGCTATTTTTAAGCCTACATGAATAAAAATATTTGACTTTGACTTTGGTTGCTAGCCCATCGCCTATGAGTGGAGGAATCCCCAGTTTAAAGCCCTTTCCCTCGATTGACTTTTACAATCTGCACGGGAAGAGAAGCAGCTGGCACATTCTATGTTTTTTCTTCGCTCCCCGACCAGCATGGAAGCATTCAATTATTGATTGAATATAATATTTTTTAAGATACAGAAAACATATTTCACCTCATTATAATCAGGCAAGAGAAAAACACACACAGTGCCAAAACATAGTAAATGATAAGAGATAACACAGACAAAGTTGTAGACAAAACTACGGCCGTCCAAGTGACCTAGTTGTGTGTTATTGACAAGAGAACAAGTTCGGTGACATGATTGTTGATACCGAGATGAGTGAACTTGTTGCTATGACGTTATAGGGTAAACTGCAATTAAATACTTACAATATCAGTCCCATAGGTCTCCGTTAACATCTTGACTTCCCAATAGTAGTGATGGTTGTGTTGCAACGGGGTGTCTCCCTTCACAACTGCTGTGCCAGAACTGTAGAACGGATGGAATGTCACTTGCTTCTTGTCATCGCTGACAACAACCAGGCTTGTGCTGCTCGCATCCGGGTGCTGCCACTTCCATTCACTGACTGTCAAATTGAAGAGTAAAAAATTTACATTATTAATGTATACTATGTCTCCAAGCACTCGAATAGAATATATAGTATATTGATAGTTTCAGTAGTATAGATGTATTTGTTAAAGCAAACTTTAAGTAACATCAATTCTAACATCAGTATTAATTGTCGAATACAGTAACAATTTGATCTAGTACATGATTCTGGTGTTTTACTATTGATAGTAAAACTATTTGATTTTTCGACAACACAAAACACATAGAACCTTGGTTTTACCCCTTATGGGGAATTTCTAGAAGTGAATTTAATGTGAAGAGCCTGACATAGGTAATTAAGAATTAGACCAAGAATTGATGTAATGTACCAAATCAAATCTGTCTTTTACTTACAATAAATACATTCAAGTACTCTCATATAGAAATTAGATATGGTGAATAAATTCAATTCATCTGAGATGCTCAAAAATCCAAAAATAAATAAATACATTCTTTTTAAATACGCAGCATGTGAAATTAGCTAGTGTATTGAAGGACCGAGTCCATTTTCGATAAGATTTATTTATAGGTATATTGAACTTAACCTTTGTTAATACTTAGTAATGTAATTAAATGAAATTCCAAAATTTGACATACCATCATTGTCCTCGCCACAGGAGCAGTCGTTGGGATTATTCCAAGTAACAGGACCTCGGGTAGACCAACAATTACAATAAGGTTTTGGATGTCTATCTCGGCTTGACGACTTTCTACTTGGACCAAGAGGCATTAAAACCATTTTGATTTCTACGAGAAGCACCAAACACAAACGTCAACAACGGCAGCCACTGCAGTTGCACAAAAAACACTTTTTGTACTTGTTTGTTACGTCAATAATCAGAAATTCGAAATGCACATGCAATACCTACCCCATCCAACAAATACAAAACTGAAGTTAGCTGATGTTGGTTGGACTCGTATTTATAGATTTTTAGATTTTCGTTCAAAAACACTTCTTTACTTTTACGAAATCATATCTAATATATCTTTCAAATTTATTCTGAATATTCTAGATTCTACTAGATCTTCGTTATTAGATAAATCTAAGGTTACAAATGGTTAACAAATGAATGACATTTTAAGAAATATTTCGCATTATTTTATGAATGAATTAAAATGTTAACAACAAACAAATGATAACACTTCATTTCCAAACGAAAACGTTAGAATTTTCCGGAAGTGTCTAGATTATGTTAGAAGCGGCAAATTTAAAATCAAATTAACATAATATCCCGATGATCAAAACATAATCGATAGCGCATTATTATAGTTAATTGTTCAAAATGTTAAATGATAAAAGTGAAATGGGATAAAATTATCATTGTATATTTAATATTAATTTAAAATAAATCTAACAAAGTAAAATAACATAAGTGCACCTGGAAATGCAACTTCATGTCATGTCATGCATGATGGTATTATACTTAAAATAAAAATAAAAGTTATTTAATAATGTAGGTTTTAAAATTTATAAATAAATTATTTTTTATTTTACAATGAGTACCTACTACTTTTACTTTAAACTTTACAATTATGATATATATCAATATCATCTGACCAAACAAAACCGATCTATTGATTTGTTTGATTATGTTTCAGTTGGCATTCCTGAATGTTTTGATTTGCGCTGCGCTCCGCCCGCGCGCGCACCGCACCCCGCCCTCTAACTAATGGCTGGCTGTCAATCACGACAGCAGGCGAAGTGATTTATTTGTAAATTTTAAAAATAATACTGTATTAAAATCTCCATTCAATGTATATTATCCTCTAGAACGTATTCTATTTAATTTAATATAGTACTATGTTGTTTCTCTTAAGCACCCATGTGGTTTTTTAGCATTTTGTGGTGATGCCAAGATCAAGTGAATATTATTATTATCTTATAAAACCTAAGATAAAACCGAGAAGACAATAATTCAGTACCTGTACGAGATTGTCATTTTTCAAGGTATAGGTAAGTTCTATTTTGGAAATAGAGAAATGGTAAGGGTAACGCTAAGGTGTTTTTTTCAAGTGTAATAAATTCATACAAAACCTTTTTGTTCGTAGTGCGGACAATGGTTATCCAAAGTCAGCTCTAATGCTAACCGAGACTTGCCAAAAGCTAAAGAGCTAACGATATTTATGAAAAACTTGGTCAAGCTACCTAAGTATGGGTATCAATAAAGTCGCGTTGCATTAGCTAAGTGTCGCCTCAGGCCGATTCACAACAACAGTCCGAAGTCGAGATAGGCTAGATGCATTTCTGGATAGATAAACGCAGCCAGTGTGCATACAGTGGCCGCCACCGCGTGCCCTCTTCATTGTCATCAGGTGAGTGGTCTCCTAAATCATGGTATTTTTTAAATTAAACATAAGTACCATACCATACTTATATGTATATCATTACTCCTTTTTCCCTTGGGGACAGACAGAGACTAGCGATTTCTACTTCCTCTACACTCATCACTCTCTTCATAAATGCTTGCCAGTTATGGGTGTTCCTAATAATTAAATATACCTACTTAATAAGTCAATTGAAAAAGAACTTAAAACTTCTGTAATTTACTTGTCAATTACACTACAATGTCTGTGAAAGAAATCTAATACCTGTTGTCATAATTTTTCTATTAAAAAATATTGATGTGAAATAACTCTTTGAGTACCTATTCTCCTAAATTGAAAATAAAAATATTATGTTTTGGACTCTTAGTTCTTTTAAACTACGCAACTAATTTTTATGTGGTTTTCACTATCATTTAGATAATTTATTCAGGATCTCATGCAAAGCATTGGCTGTTCGGTAGTATTGTAACAAATTTTTAGTTTGTTACACAAAAAGGTAGAGGTTGTGTCGTATAGAGAGGTCAAATCAATGGCAGAAGAGAGGCATACATGGAAACAACTCCACCGACAAGAACTAAGTTCTTAAATTAATTGATTGATTTATTGACACAAAAAAAGCTAGATAGATTACATAGAAAATTAATTTTGTAAAATCATGCATTCTGGCTGTAATCACACTAACTGCAATATTCGCATGAAATATCAGCTATAACAAATAAAATTAATAATTAACAACACACTCAAGACCCATATTACAACACAACAATCAGAAAGAGATAGTCATTCGGTTATTAGTCACAAAAATGTACTTAGTTTAACAATAACTAGTTTTTATTAAAAAAAAAAAATCAAGATGCTTGTTGCGATAAGCTTTTGAGCCCATTAATGTATTTAGGCCTACTTTTTTTCACTAATTTGTATGTTCTTTGCTGTTAATGGTGCGATAAAGTGTTGATCTATCTATCTTGAGTTAGTATCCCATGACACAAATCTCGAACTTACTTTGGGGCTAGCTTAATCTGTGTGATTTGTCCGTATATAGGTATTTATCTATCTATTTATCTATCTTGTTAACAAGGCGTGGGACGATCGCGAGGGCGGGTGTGCGTGGGCGCGGGCGGCCGCAAGGGCATGGCGGCGCCGGTGCATCGCTTCGCGGCCGTCGACTGCCCGCCGCGCCGCCCGCATCGCTCGCATCGCCACTATGGGTAAGTCTTTACTAAATATTGTAGAAAATCCTCCAATGAAGCAACAAAGGTCGACAGCAACCAGCATTACGACTGGCTATGATTTACATACAAAAAAATTGTAGTGCAAGCCAGTTTTTAATCAGTGTAAAAATTGTAGTGCAGACTGCTGCAGGCTGTTTAGCAAAATTTGAGCAAACAATTATATTATCTTTTCATGCTCAAATTTTGGTAGGATAATTTAGTAGTATTATATGGGATTTGCTGGGGCTGTGTATACTCAATGCATCTTTGCATGACAAAGTTCCTTCTTACTATAACAAGGCCTGAACCTTCCTAAACTTATGGGAATAACCCAGTTATGTGTCATAATTTCTGCTATAATAAGAAAATATCAGCACTTGCTCCAAGTGACCAAAATAGGAAAAAAATTACAAAAATAAAGGGGAGGCTTTTGGCCTGCAGCACAGATTACTAAATAGTTACCCTGCAGTGGGACCTATTGGCTAAATCAAAAAATGACTTTCTCTAAAAGCGTGATTTAAATTGCAGAATAATAATAAAGTTGTCATAACAACACCATTGTAGGGCTCCACCGATGCCCCCCGTGCAGGCCAGCCGGCGGCCGCCGTCGGACACTCGGCTGTACGTGGAGGTGCCCCCGGAGCCCCCGCAGCCCACCATCGCCAGCCTCGCGGCCGCTCGCAGCGTGACCCCCGACACTCTGCTGCGCACCGCCGCGCTAGGTATACATGTTGTAGGGCTCCCCCGGTCACGTCCGTGCGGCCCAGCCGCCACACTCGGCTGTACGTGGAGGTGCCTGGAGGACCCCCAGGAGCCACGCAGCCCACCATCGCCGCAGCCTCGCGCGCTAGCGTCGCTCCCCAGCACCCCTGCCACCGCCGCAGCCGCGCGGTATGCACATGCTGTAGGGCTCTGCCCCGGTCGTACGATGTTGCAGGGCCGTGCGGCCCAGCCGCCGCCACACTCGGCTGCTGTACGAGAGTGCCCCCGGAGCCCCCGCAGCCCACCGCCAGCCTCGCGGCCGCTCGCAGCGTGACCCCCGACACGCCCTGCGCACCGCCGCGCTCTATCATGTTGTGCAGGCTCCCCGGTCACGTCCGTGCGGCCCAGCCGCCACACTCGGCTGTACGTGGAGGTGCCCCCGGAGCCCCCGCAGCCCACCATCGCCAGCCTCGCGGCCGCTCGCAGCGTGACCCCCGACACTCTGCTGCGCACCGCCGCGCTAGGTATACATGTTGTAGGGCTCCCCCGGTCACGTCCGTGCGGCCCAGCCGCCACACTCGGCTGTACGTGGAGGTGCCCCCGGAGCCCCCGCAGCCCACCATCGCCAGCCTCGCGGCCGCTCGCAGCGTGACCCCCGACACTCTGCTGCGCACCGCCGCGCTAGGTATACATGTTGTAGGGCTCCCCCGGTCACGTCCGTGCAGCCCAGCCGCCACACTCGGCTGTACGTGGAGGTGCCCCGGAGCCCCCGCAGCCCACCATCGCCAGCCTCGCGGCCGCTCGCAGCGTGACCCCGACACTCTGCTGCGCACCGCCGCGCTGGGTATACATGTTGTAGGGCTCCCCGGTCACGTCCGTGCGGCCCAGCCGCCACACTCGGCTGCGCGTGGAGGTGCCCCCGGAGCCCCCGCAGCCCACCATCGCCAGCCTCGCGGCCGCTCGCAGCGTGACCCCCGACACTCTGCTGCGCACCGCCGCGCTAGGTATACATGTTGTAGGGCTCCCCGGTCACGTCCGTGCGGCCCAGCCGCCACACTCGGCTGTACGTGGAGGTGCCCCCGGAGCCCCCGCAGCCCACCATCGCCAGCCTCGCGGCCGCTCGCAGCGTGACCCCGACGCTGCTGCGCACCGCCGCGCTAGGTATACATGTTGTAGGGCTCCCGGTCACGTCCGTGCGGCCCAGCCGCCACACTCGGCTGTACGTGGAGGTGCCCCCGGAGCCCCGCAGCCCACCATCGCCAGCCTCGCGGCCGCTCGCAGCGTGACCCCCGACACTCTGCTGCGCACCGCCGCCGCGCTAGGTATACATGTTGTAGGGCTCCCCGGTCACGTCCGTGCGGCCCAGCCGCCACACTCGGCTGTACGTGGAGGTGCCCCCGGAGCCCCCGCAGCCCACCATCGCCAGCCTCGCGGCCGCTCGCAGCGTGACCCCCGACACTCTGCTGCGCACCGCCGCGCTAGGTATACATGTTGTAGGGCTCCCCCGGTCACGTCCGTGCGGCCCAGCCGCCACACTCGGCTGTACGTGGAGGTGCCCCCGGAGCCCCCGCAGCCCACCATCGCCAGCCTCGCGGCCGCTCGCAGCGTGACCCCCGACACTCTGCTGCGCACCGCCGCGCTAGGTATACATGTTGTAGGGCTCCCCGGTCACGTCCGTGCGGCCCAGCCGCCACACTCGGCTGTACGTGGAGGTGCCCCCGGAGCCCCCGCAGCCCACCATCGCCAGCCTCGCGGCCGCTCGCAGCGTGACCCCCGACACTCTGCTGCGCACCGCCGCGCTAGGTATACATGTTGTAGGGCTCCCCCGGTCACGTCCGTGCGGCCCAGCCGCCACACTCGGCTGTACGTGGAGGTGCCCCCGGAGCCCCCGCAGCCCACCATCGCCAGCCTCGCGGCCGCTCGCAGCGTGACCCCGACACTCTGCTGCGCACCGCCGCGCTAGGTATACATGTTGTAGGGCTCCCCGGTCACGTCCGTGCGGCCCAGCCGCCACACTCGGCTGTACGTGGAGGTGCCCCCGGAGCGCAGCCCACCATCGCCAGCCTCGCGGCCGCTCGCAGCGTGACCCCCGACACTCTGCTGCGCACCGCCGCGCTAGGTATACATGTTGTAGGGCTCTCCCCGGTCACGTCCGTGCGGCCCAGCCGCCACACTCGGCTGTACGTGGAGGTGCCCCCGGAGCCCCCGCAGCCCACCATCGCCAGCCTCGCGGCCGCTCGCAGCGTGACCCCCGACACTCTGCTGCGCACCGCCGCGCTAGGTATACATGTTGTAGGGCTCCCCCGGTCACGTCCGTGCGGCCCAGCCGCCACACTCGGCTGTACGTGGAGGTGCCCCCGGAGCCCCCGCAGCCCACCATCGCCAGCCTCGCGGCCGCTCGCAGCGTGACCCCCGACACTCTGCTGCGCACCGCCGCGCTAGGTATACATGTTGTAGGGCTCCCCGGTCACGTCCGTGCGGCCCAGCCGCCACACTCGGCTGTACGTGGAGGTGCCCCCGGAGCCCCCGCAGCCCACCATCGCCAGCCTCGCGGCCGCTCGCAGCGTGACCCCCGACACTCTGCTGCGCACCGCCGCGCTAGGTATACATGTTGTAGGGCTCCCCGGTCACGTCCGTGCGGCCCAGCCGCCACACTCGGCTGTACGTGGAGGTGCCCCCGGAGCCCCCGCAGCCCACCATCGCCAGCCTCGCGGCCGCTCGCAGCGTGACCCCCGACACTCTGCTGCGCACCGCCGCGCTAGGTATACATGTTGTAGGGCTCCCCGGTCACGTCCGTGCGGCCCAGCCGCCACACTCGGCTGTACGTGGAGGTGCCCCGGAGCCCCCGCAGCCCACCATCGCCAGCCTCGCGGCCGCTCGCAGCGTGACCCCCGACACTCTGCTGCGCACCGCCGCGCTAGGTATACATGTTGTAGGGCTCCCCGGTCACGTCCGTGCGGCCCAGCCGCCACACTCGGCTGTACGTGGAGGTGCCCCCGGAGCCCCCGCAGCCCACCATCGCCAGCCTCGCGGCCGCTCGCAGCGTGACCCCCGACACTCTGCTGCGCACCGCCGCGCTAGGTATACATGTTGTAGGGCTCCCCCGGTCACGTCCGTGCGGCCCAGCCGCCACACTCGGCTGTACGTGGAGGTGCCCCCGGAGCCCCCGCAGCCCACCATCGCCAGCCTCGCGGCCGCTCGCAGCGTGACCCCCGACACTCTGCTGCGCACCGCCGCGCTAGGTATACATGTTGTAGGGCTCCCCGGTCACGTCCGTGCGGCCCAGCCGCCACACTCGGCTGTACGTGGAGGTGCCCCGGAGCCCCCGCAGCCCACCATCGCCAGCCTCGCGGCCGCTCGCAGCGTGACCCCCGACACTCTGCTGCGCACCGCCGCGCTAGGTATACATGTTGTAGGGCTCCCCGGTCACGTCCGTGCGGCCCAGCCGCCACACTCGGCTGTACGTGGAGGTGCCCCCGGAGCCCCCGCAGCCCACCATCGCCAGCCTCGCGGCCGCTCGCAGCGTGACCCCCGACACTCTGCTGCGCACCGCCGCGCTAGGTATACATGTTGTAGGGCTCCCCCGGTCACGTCCGTGCGGCCCAGCCGCCACACTCGGCTGTACGTGGAGGTGCCCCCGGAGCCCCCGCAGCCCACCATCGCCAGCCTCGCGGCCGCTCGCAGCGTGACCCCCGACACTCTGCTGCGCACCGCCGCGCTAGGTATACATGTTGTAGGGCTCCCCCGGTCACGTCCGTGCGGCCCAGCCGCCACACTCGGCTGTACGTGGAGGTGCCCCCGGAGCCCCCGCAGCCCACCATCGCCAGCCTCGCGGCCGCTCGCAGCGTGACCCCCGACACTCTGCTGCGCACCGCCGCGCTAGGTATACATGTTGTAGGGCTCCCCCGGTCACGTCCGTGCGGCCCAGCCGCCACACTCGGCTGTACGTGGAGGAGCCCCGGAGCCCCCGCAGCCCACCATCGCCAGCCTCGCGGCCGCTCGCAGCGTGACCCCGACACTCTGCTGCGCACCGCCGCGCTAGGTATACATGTTGTAGGGCTCCCCCGGTCACGTCCGTGCGGCCCAGCCGCCACACTCGGCTGTACGTGGAGGTGCCCCCGGAGCCCCCGCAGCCCACCATCGCCAGCCTCGCGGCCGCTCGCAGCGTGACCCCCGACACTCTGCTGCGCACCGCCGCGCTAGGTATACATGTTGTAGGGCTCCCCCGGTCACGTCCGTGCGGCCCAGCCGCCACACTCGGCTGTACGTGGAGGAGCCCCCGCAGCCCACGTGTTCACTTCTGTAGGATTCGAACCTGGGACCTTCCGGCCACAAGTGTCTTAACCACACAACCACCACAGACTTCCCCGTGATAAATTCAACGGTAAAAGACGGTAACTATTAAAAATTGAATACAGAATCACTCACGGTATTACATTTTTAATAATTTCCGTTTCGTTAAAAATTAAAAATTGTTAAACAAAAATGAAAGGGCATGTTGCATAGCAGGCTATATCATGAGCAGTTCCCCAAAAATCAGAAATAATATCTAAAACCGATTAAGACCATCATATATTTGTTTTTTTGTGATCTTGTTATGGTATAAAAATACATTTAATATCGCTTAATATCGTATAATGGCGATACTGACATGGCGCCCGTACGTATGTTCAGAAATTATGATACAGAAAATCGGATACAATGCTCGATATTTTTTAATTATATTTTAGAAAAATAATTAAAGTAAATGTTCCTAACACATGTTACATGCAATATCACAAAAATATATGTGTATTTCACATAAATAGATGAATAATATACAAAATAAACAATTCTTTCCGGCATGCATGTAATAAAAGTACATTTTTGAACGTACTGGAAATCGGAACTGTCTAATGAAGCGCGTCAACATCAAATCATAATGGGTGTCGGCCATTTTGGCGACACTCGCCTAACCTTCATTACGATTTTGTTGACTAAATGTAGCATAGAAAGGCTACGAATTTATCGGATTTACTTATAAGGCATTGATACTGACCCAAAAATGAAATGTTCAGATAGGTGCTCATGATATAGCCGGCTCCCCATACATTTGTGCAACAACCCCTTTGTAATTGAACATATCATTTTTCATGTAGTTTCGGTCGGTGCAATGTTTAGCATATTATCATGTCATGAAGGTCTATCATATTTTTCTCAAAACTAAAACTCAATTTTATTTTAATAATTTTTATTTAAGTTAAATACGTGTAAGTTCGACACACTAATGATGATATAGTATTTTAAAATTAAGAAATAAATGTTGGGGATTGCGGAGTGGAGACCCAGAACCGGCCGGAGAAAAGTAGGGAAACCACTAATGCGCTGGGCCGATGACATATACAAAATTTTGGGCAAAGCCTGGATGCGATCCACAAGAGACCGGGCAAAATGGAGGGACCATGAGGAGGCCTATACTATACCCAACGATGGGTGATACATGGCTGAAGAAGACAATAAATGTTGAACATCAAGAGATGACCTACATCTGTTTGTTTGCAGGCCTCCACCACTCGCCGATGATGGCGCCGCATCTCAAGTTCGGCATGCTCGTCTCGTTCGCGCTCGCGACCGTGTTCCTGGCCGGGGCCAAGTATTACTTCGATAAGCAGGTCAGTTGTCGTTTGACTAGCGCCCCGCCCCAGCTTCGCTCGGGAGGTACAAACATTGGAACCTATGACACTGAAAGAATTTTTGAAATCGGTTTAGTAGTTTCTAAGATTAATATTAGCACAGCCTACCTATATGCTTATTAAACTGTGATATTAGTGTGTTTGCGCTCGCGGCAGTGTTTCTAGCCGGGGCCAAGTATTACTTTGATAAGCAGGTCAGTTGTACAGAATAAGTAATAGTACTCACGTACAGAACGGCCACTCACCGCCCCGCACTCATTTCAAATGCCGCACCCCACCCCGCACTTCGTTGTAGACATCACTGGCACTTGAACGAGGGCTGGCGCGTAATCGGCGCACTTTCCGTTTCATTTTCATTTTGTTTGGTAACCAGAACACGCAAGCAGCCTACTAAGTTTCACGATATGTGCTCGTGTACAAACGTCATTTTCCTATGTAGTAGTTTTGCGAGCATTGTATGGAGTGTCCGGGGTGTGGTTGTAGTTTGACTAGCGCTCCGACCCGGCTTCGCTCGGAAGGTGCATACATAATTGTACCCTGTGTCACTCAGGTATAATAATAATAGGTTTCTAATAATATTAGTGTAATTACAAGCAACAAAACTTACGTAAGAAATGGACATTACGATATTGATATGTATGTACAGAATTATATGTGTGGAAAATGGAACGTAATGAAAGAGAGATGGGAGTGATAGGGATGAAAGTTGATAAAATGGTGTTAGATGGAGAGTGCATTAAAGGTGCCATAAATTTAAAATAAAAGTATTAAGTATTACTCTGAACTAGGATGATTATACTACTATCGTACTAAATATTATAAATGCGAAAGTTAGAATGCGAGTTTGTGATTATGTAAGGATGTTTGTTACTTAATCACGCAAAATCTACCGGACGAATTTCGATGAAATTTGATACACAGGTAGAAAAATACCGGGAATAGCACATAGGGTACTTTTTATTCCAAAATTCCCACGGGAACGAAGCCCCGTGGCGCGGCTAGTCTCACATATGTATGTATTGATTGATTGATGATTGATTGTAGGTGTCCCGTGACAACTCTCAAGGCGGGGAGGCGGGGGTGGTGTGCGCAGCGGTGGCGTGCGTGTGCGGCGTGGGCTGCGCGCTGTCGCTGTGTCGGGGCAAGCGCGAGTCGCCCGCGCACCAGCCTGATAGAGTGTCTTCTACTGCGCAGAGGGACGTGAGGGAACAGAGGGTGAGTGTGTGCGGCGTGGGCTGCGCGCTGTCGCTGTGTCGGGGCAAGCGCGAGTCGCCCGCGCACCAGCCTGATAGAGTGTCTTCTACTGCGCAGAGGGACGTGAGGGAACAGAGGGTGAGTGTGTGCGGCGTGGGCTGCGCGCTGTCGCTGTGTCGGGGCAAGCGCGAGTCGCCCGCGCACCAGCCTGATAGAGTGTCTTCTACTGCGCAGAGGGACGTGAGGGAACAGAGGGTGAGTGTGTGCGGCGTGGGCTGCGCGCTGTCGCTGTGTCGGGGCAAGCGCGAGTCGCCCGCGCACCAGCCTGATAGAGTGTCTTCTACTGCGCAGAGGGACGTGAGGGAACAGAGGGTGAGTGTGTGCGGCGTGGGCTGCGCGCTGTCGCTGTGTCGGGGCAAGCGCGAGTCGCCCGCGCACCAGCCTGATAGAGTGTCTTCTACTGCGCAGAGGGACGTGAGGGAACAGAGGGTGAGTGTGTGCGGCGTGGGCTGCGCGCTGTCGCTGTGTCGGGGCAAGCGCGAGTCGCCCGCGCACCAGCCTGATAGAGTGTCTTCTACTGCGCAGAGGGACGTGAGGGAACAGAGGGTGAGTGTGTGCGGCGTGGGCTGCGCGCTGTCGCTGTGTCGGGGCAAGCGCGAGTCGCCCGCGCACCAGCCTGATAGAGTGTCTTCTACTGCACAGAGGGACGTGAGGGAACAGAGGGTGAGTGTGTGCGGCGTGGGCTGCGCGCTGTCGCTGTGTCGGGGCAAGCGCGAGTCGCCCGCGCACCAGCCTGATAGAGTGTCTTCTACTGCGCAGAGGGACGTGAGGGAACAGAGGGTGAGTGTGTGCGGCGTGGGCTGCGCGCTGTCGCTGTGTCGGGGCAAGCGCGAGTCGCCCGCGCACCAGCCTGATAGAGTGTCTTCTACTGCGCAGAGGGACGTGAGGGAACAGAGGGTGAGTGTGTGCGGCGTGGGCTGCGCGCTGTCGCTGTGTCGGGGCAAGCGCGAGTCGCCCGCGCACCAGCCTGATAGAGTGTCTTCTACTGCGCAGAGGGACGTGAGGGAACAGAGGGTGAGTGTGTGCGGCGTGGGCTGCGCGCTGTCGCTGTGTCGGGGCAAGCGCGAGTCGCCCGCGCACCAGCCTGATAGAGTGTCTTCTACTGCGCAGAGGGACGTGAGGGAACAGAGGGTGAGTGTGTGCGGCGTGGGCTGCGCGCTGTCGCTGTGTCGGGGCAAGCGCGAGTCGCCCGCGCACCAGCCTGATAGAGTGTCTTCTACTGCGCAGAGGGACGTGAGGGAACAGAGGGTGAGTGTGTGCGGCGTGGGCTGCGCGCTGTCGCTGTGTCGGGGCAAGCGCGAGTCGCCCGCGCACCAGCCTGATAGAGTGTCTTCTACTGCGCAGAGGGACGTGAGGGAACAGAGGGTGAGTGTGTGCGGCGTGGGCTGCGCGCTGTCGCTGTGTCGGGGCAAGCGCGAGTCGCCCGCGCACCAGCCTGATAGAGTGTCTTCTACTGCGCAGAGGGACGTGAGGGAACAGAGGGTGAGTGTGTGCGGCGTGGGCTGCGCGCTGTCGCTGTGTCGGGGCAAGCGCGAGTCGCCCGCGCACCAGCCTGATAGAGTGTCTTCTACTGCGCAGAGGGACGTGAGGGAACAGAGGGTGAGTGTGTGCGGCGTGGGCTGCGCGCTGTCGCTGTGTCGGGGCAAGCGCGAGTCGCCCGCGCACCAGCCTGATAGAGTGTCTTCTACTGCGCAGAGGGACGTGAGGGAACAGAGGGTGAGTGTGTGCGGCGTGGGCTGCGCGCTGTCGCTGTGTCGGGGCAAGCGCGAGTCGCCCGCGCACCAGCCTGATAGAGTGTCTTCTACTGCACAGAGGGACGTGAGGGAACAGAGGGTGAGTGTGTGCGGCGTGGGCTGCGCGCTGTCGCTGTGTCGGGGCAAGCGCGAGTCGCCCGCGCACCAGCCTGATAGAGTGTCTTCTACTGCGCAGAGGGACGTGAGGGAACAGAGGGTGAGTGTGTGCGGCGTGGGCTGCGCGCTGTCGCTGTGTCGGGGCAAGCGCGAGTCGCCCGCGCACCAGCCTGATAGAGTGTCTTCTACTGCGCAGAGGGACGTGAGGGAACAGAGGGTGAGTGTGTGCGGCGTGGGCTGCGCGCTGTCGCTGTGTCGGGGCAAGCGCGAGTCGCCCGCGCACCAGCCTGATAGAGTGTCTTCTACTGCGCACAGAGGGACGTGAGGGAACAGAGGGTGAGTGTGTGCGGCGTGGGCTGCGCGCTGTCGCTGTGTCGGGGCAAGCGCGAGTCGCCCGCGCACCAGCCTGATAGAGTGTCTTCTACTGCGCAGAGGGACGTGAGGGAACAGAGGGTGAGTGTGTGCGGCGTGGGCTGCGCGCTGTCGCTGTGTCGGGGCAAGCGCGAGTCGCCCGCGCACCAGCCTGATAGAGTGTCTTCTACTGCGCAGAGGGACGTGAGGGAACAGAGGGTGAGTGTGTGCGGCGTGGGCTGCGCGCTGTCGCTGTGTCGGGGCAAGCGCGAGTCGCCCGCGCACCAGCCTGATAGAGTGTCTTCTACTGCACAGAGGGACGTGAGGGAACAGAGGGTGAGTGTGTGCGGCGTGGGCTGCGCGCTGTCGCTGTGTCGGGGCAAGCGCGAGTCGCCCGCGCACCAGCCTGATAGAGTGTCTTCTACTGCACAGAGGGACGTGAGGGAACAGAGGGTGAGTGTGTGCGGCGTGGGCTGCGCGCTGTCGCTGTGTCGGGGCAAGCGCGAGTCGCCCGCGCACCAGCCTGATAGAGTGTCTTCTACTGCGCAGAGGGACGTGAGGGAACAGAGGGTGAGTGTGTGCGGCGTGGGCTGCGCGCTGTCGCTGTGTCGGGGCAAGCGCGAGTCGCCCGCGCACCAGCCTGATAGAGTGTCTTCTACTGCGCAGAGGGACGTGAGGGAACAGAGGGTGAGTGTGTGCGGCGTGGGCTGCGCGCTGTCGCTGTGTCGGGGCAAGCGCGAGTCGCCCGCGCACCAGCCTGATAGAGTGTCTTCTACTGCACAGAGGGACGTGAGGGAACAGAGGGTGAGTGTGTGCGGCGTGGGCTGCGCGCTGTCGCTGTGTCAGGGGCAAGCGCGAGTCGCCCGCGCACCAGCCTGATAGAGTGTCTTCTACTGCACAGAGGGACGTGAGGGAACAGAGGGTGAGTGTGTGCGGCGTGGGCTGCGCGCTGTCGCTGTGTCGGGGCAAGCGCGAGTCGCCCGCGCACCAGCCTGATAGAGTGTCTTCTACTGCGCAGAGGGACGTGAGGGAACAGAGGGTGAGTGTGTGCGGCGTGGGCTGCGCGCTGTCGCTGTGTCGGGGCAAGCGCGAGTCGCCCGCGCACCAGCCTGATAGAGTGTCTTCTACTGCACAGAGGGACGTGAGGGAACAGAGGGTGAGTGTGTGCGGCGTGGGCTGCGCGCTGTCGCTGTGTCGGGGCAAGCGCGAGTCGCCCGCGCACCAGCCTGATAGAGTGTCTTCTACTGCACAGAGGGACGTGAGGGAACAGAGGGTGAGTGTGTGCGGCGTGGGCTGCGCGCTGTCGCTGTGTCGGGGCAAGCGCGAGTCGCCCGCGCACCAGCCTGATAGAGTGTCTTCTACTGCACAGAGGGACGTGAGGGAACAGAGGGTGAGTGTGTGCGGCGTGGGCTGCGCGCTGTCGCTGTGTCGGGGCAAGCGCGAGTCGCCCGCGCACCAGCCTGATAGAGTGTCTTCTACTGCACAGAGGGACGTGAGGGAACAGAGGGTGAGTGTGTGCGGCGTGGGCTGCGCGCTGTCGCTGTGTCGGGGCAAGCGCGAGTCGCCCGCGCACCAGCCTGATAGAGTGTCTTCTACTGCACAGAGGGACGTGAGGGAACAGAGGGTGAGTGTGTGCGGCGTGGGCTGCGCGCTGTCGCTGTGTCGGGGCAAGCGCGAGTCGCCCGCGCACCAGCCTGATAGAGTGTCTTCTACTGCACAGAGGGACGTGAGGGAACAGAGGGTGAGTGTGTGCGGCGTGGGCACCAGCCTGCGCGCTGTATGAAGAGGACGCTGTGTGTGCGGCGTGGGCTGCGCTGTCGCTGTGTCGGGGCAAGCGCGAGTCGCCCGCGCGCCTGATAGAGTCTTCTGCCACAGAGGATGAGGGAACAGAGGGTGAGTGTGCGCGGCGTGGGCCGCGCGCTATCGTTGTGTCGGGGCAGCGGTCGCCCGCGCAGTGTAGAGTGTCTTCTACAGAGGGACGTGAGGGAACAGAGGGTGAGTGTGTGCGGCGTGGGCTACAGAGGGACGTTGCCTGGCGCCTCAGTGTCTTCCCTTTTTCGAACAGAGGGTGAGTGCGGCGTGGGCTGCGCTGCGCTGTCGCTGTGTCGGGGCAGCGCGAGTCGCCCGCGCACCAGCCTGATAGGAAGTGTCTTCTACTGCACAGAGGGACGTGAGGGGAACAGAGGGTGAGTGTGTGCGGCGTGGGCTACGCGCTGTCGCTGTGTCGGGGCAAGCGCGAGTCGCCCGCGCACCAGCCTGATAGAGTGTCTTCTACTGCACAGAGGGACGTGAGGGGAACAGAGGGTGAGTGTGTGCGGCGTGGGCTGCGCGCTGTCGCTGTGTCAGGGAGCAAGCGCGAAGTCGCCCGCGCACCAGCCTGATAACAGTGTCTTCTACTGCACAGAGGACGTGAGGGAACAGAAGGGTGTGTGTGTGCGGCGTGGGCTGCGCTGTCGCTGTGTCGGGGCAAGCGCAGGTCGCCGCGCACCAGCCTGATAGAGTGTCTTCTACTGCACAGAGGGACATTGAGGGAACAGAGGGGTGAGTGTGTGCGGCGTGGGCTGCGCGCTGTCGCTGTGTCCGGGGCGCGAGTCGCCGCACCAGCCTGATAGAGTGTCTGCACAGAGGACGTGAGGGAACAGAGGAGGTGAGTGTGTGCGGCGTGGGCTGCGCGCTGTCGCTGTGTCGGGGCAAAGCGCGGTCGCCCGCGCACCAGCCTGATCAGTGTCTTCTACTGCCAGAGGGACGTGAGGGAACAGAGGGTGAGTGTGTGCGGCGTGGGCTGCGCGCTGTCGCTGTGTCCGGGGCAAGCGCGAGTCGCTGCCGCACTGCCAGCCTGATAAGAGTGTCTTCTACTGCACAGAGGGACGTGAGGGAACAGAGGCAGGTGAGTGTGCGGCGTGGGCTACGCGCTGTCGCTGTGTCGGGGCAAGCGCGAGTCGCCCGCGCACCAGCCTGATAGAGTGTCTTCTACTGCACAGAGGGACGTGAGGGAACAGAGGGTGAGTGTGTGCGGCGTGGGCTAGCGCCGCTGTCGCTGTGTCGGGGCAAGCGCGAGTCGCCCGCGCACCAGCCTGATAGAGTGTCTTCTACTGCACAGAGGGACGTGAGGGAACACGAGGGTGAGTGTGTGCGGCGTGGGCTGCGCGCTGTCGCTGTGTCGGGGCAAGCGCGGAGTCGCCCGCGCACCAGCCTGATAGAGTGTCTTCTACTGCACAGAGGGACGTGAGGGAACAGCGAGGTGAGTGTGTGCGGCGTGGGCTGCGCGCTGTCGCTGTGTCGGGGCAAGCGCGGTCAGTCGCCCGCGCACCAGCCTGATAGAGTGTCTTCTACTGCACAGAGGGACGTGAGGGAACAGAGGGGTGAGTGTGTGCGGCGTGGGCTGCGCGCTGTCGCTGTGTCGGGGCAAGCGCGAGTCGCCCGCGCACCAGCCTGATAGAGTGTCTTCTACTGCACAGAGGACGTGAGGGAACAGAGGGTGATGTGTGTGCCGTGGGCTGCGCGCTGTCGCTGTGTCGTCAGGGCAAGCGCGAGTCGCCGCGCACCAGCCTGATAGGTGTCTTCTACTGCGCAAAGGGACGTGAGGGAACAGAGGGTGAGTGTGTGCGGCGTGGGCTGCGCGCTGTCGCTGTGTCGAGGGCAAGCGCGAGTCGCCGCGCACCAGCCTGATAGAGTGTCTTCTACTGCGCACAGAGGGACGTGAGGGAACAGAGGGTGAGTGTGTGCGGCGTGGGCTGCGCGCTGTCGCTGTGTCGAGGGCAAGCGCGAGTCGCCACGCCGCGCCTGATAGAGTGTCTTCTACTGCTGCAGAGGGACGTGAGGGAACAGAGGGTGAGTGTGTGCGGCGTGGGCTCTCCGCGCTGTCGCTGTGTCGGGGCAGCGCGCAGGTCGCCCGCGCACCAGCCTGATAGAAGTGTCTTCTACTGCACAGAGGGACGTGAGGGAACAGAGGGTGAGTGTGTGCGGCGTGGGCTGCGCGCTGTCGCTGTGTCGGGGCAAGCGCGAGGTCGCCCGCGCACCAGCCTGATAGATGTCTTCTACTGCACTGGCTGCACAGAGGGACGTGAGGGAACACGAGGGTGAGTGTGTGCGGCGTGGGCTGCGCGCTGTCGCTGTGTGTGTCGGGGCAAGCGCAGGTCGCGCGCACCAGCCTGATAGAGTGTCTTCTACTGCACAGAGGACGTGAGGGAACAGAGGGTGAGTGTGTGCGGCGTGGGCTACGCGCTGTCGCTGTGTCGGGCAAGCGCGAGTCGCCCGCGCACCAGCCTGATAGAGTGTCTTCTACTGCACAGAGGACGTGAGGGAACAGAGGGTGAGTGTGCGGCGTGGGCTGCGCGCTGTCGCTGTGTCCGTCAGGGCAAGCGCGAGGTCGCCGCGCGCACCAGCCTGATAGAGTGTCTTCTACTGCACAGAGGACGTGAAGACAGAGGGTGAGTGTGTGCGGCGTGGGCTGCGCGCTTTGTGTCGCTGTGTCGGGGCAAGCGCGAGTCGCCGCGCACCAGCCTGATAGAGTGTCTTCTACTGCACAGAGGGACGTGAGGGAACAGAGGGTGAGTGTGTGCGGCGTGGGCTGCGCGCTGTCGCTGTGTCAGGGGCAAGCGCGAGTCGCCCCGCGCACCAGCCTGATAGAGTGTCTTCTACTGCACAGAGGGACGTGAGGGAACAGAGGGTGAGTGTGTGCGGCGTGGGCTGCGCGCTGTCGCTGTGTCGGGGCAAGCGCGAGTCGCCCGCGCACCAGCCTGATAGAGTGTCTTCTACTGCACAGAGGGACGTGAGGGAACAGAGGGTGAGTGTGCGGCGTGGGCTGCGCGCTGTCGCTGTGTCGGGAGCAAGCGCGGAGTCGCCCGCGCACCAGCCTGATAGAGTGTCTTCTACTGCACAGAGGACGTGAGGGAACAGAGGGTGGAAGTAGTGCGGCGTGGGCTGCGCGCTGTCGCTGTGTCGGGGCAAGCGCGAGTCGCCCGCGCCCCAGCCTGATAGGAGTGTCTTCTACTGCACAGAGGGACGTGAGGGAACAGAGGGTGAGTGTGTGCGGCGTGGGCCGCGCTGTCGCTGTGTCGGGGCAAGCGCGAGTCGCCCGCACCAGCCTGATAGAGTGTCTTCTACTGCACAGAGGGACGTGAGGGAACAGAGGGTGAGTGTGTGCGGCGTGGGCTACGCGCTGTCGCTGTGTCAGGGCAAGGGCAAGCGCCAGTCGCCCGCGCACCAGCCTGATAGAGTGTCTTCTACTGCACAGAGGGACGTGAGGGAACAGAGGGTGAGTGTGTGCGGCGTGGGCTGCGCGCTGTCGCTGTGTCGGGGCAAGCGCGAGTCGCCCGCGCACCAGCCTGATAGAGTGTCTTCTACTGCACAGAGGGACGTGACGGGAACAGAGGTGAGTGTGTGCGGCGTGGGCTGCGCGCTGTCGCTGTGTCGGGGCAAGCGCAGAGTCGCCCGCGCACCAGCCTGATGAGTGTCTTCTACTGCACAGAGGGACGTGAGGGAACAGAGGGTGAGTGTGTGCGGCGTGGGCTGCGCGCTGTCGCTGTGTCGGGGCAAGCGCGAGGTCGCCCCGCGCACCAGCCTGATAAGAGTGTCTTCTACTGCACAGAGGGACGTGAGGGAACAGAGGGTGAGTGTGTGCGGCGTGGGCTGCGCGCTGTCGCTGTGTCAGGGCAAGCGCGAGTCGCCGCGCACCAGCCTGATAGAGTGTCTTCTACTGCACAGAGGGACGTGAGGGAACAGAGGGGGTGAGTGTGTGCGGCGTGGGCTGCGCGCTGTCGCTGTGTCGGGGCAAGCGCGAGTCGCCCGCGCACCAGCCTGATAGAGTGTCTTCTACTGCACAGAGGGACGTGAGGGAACAGAGGGTGAGTGTGTGCGGCGTGGGCTGCGCGCTGTCGCTGTGTCGGGGCAAGCGCGAGTCGCCCGCGCACCAGCCTGATAGAGTGTCTTCTACTGCACAGAGGGACGTGAGGGAACAGAGGGTGAGTGTGTGCGGCGTGGGCTGCGCGCTGTCGCTGTGTCGGGGCAAGCGCGAGTCGCCCGCGCACCAGCCTGATAGAGTGTCTTCTACTGCACAGAGGGACGTGAGGGAACAGAGGGTGAGTGTGTGCGGCGTGGGCTGCGCGCTGTCGCTGTGTCAAAGCGCGAGTCGCCCGCGCACCAGCCTGATAGAGTGTCTTCTACTGCACAGAGGGACGTGAGGGAACAGAGGGTGAGTGTGTGCGGCGTGGGCTGCGCGCTGTCGCTGTGTCGGGGCAAGCGCGAGTCGCCCGCGCACCAGCCTGATAGAGTGTCTTCTACTGCGCAGAGGGACGTGAGGGAACAGAGGGTGAGTTTGATGATAGCGTATTGTTTCGATCAACAATTCACAGTGACAGCTCTGAAAACGGCCCGAGAAATAAGAGCACTCAATAAGCGTGTGCTCTTTCTGACAGTACGGTCCATTGCATTACGATATTTATTGCTTAGACTTAAAGTATATTTTTGATTGAAGGTATTTATTCAATCAACATTGACTGCTTTTCGCTTTGATTTTGTATGAGACCTTTAATCTAGGTGTATTGTTGATCAAAAGCATAGTGGGAGTCGAAGGGTACAATATGGTAAGTACCTCGAAACGCTGAGTCGTGTTGCCACGATAAGTAAGGGCGGCTTTTAAAGGCAGCCGTTGGTCCTGACTATCGTAGTTGATAAGTATCAATCGGCATAACGGCTGTCATATCCAAGGGCAACAGTCAAGAAACTTGCACCGTCTAAAGGGCCTTACGTTCCTTCATACATAGATCTTAGTTATCTGAAATTAAAAGATTTTTATCTTTGTCTCCAGCCGCCGTCGTCCTCCCCCTCGGACGACATCTCCCTGGGTGTGTTCCCCCGCTCTCCCGCCCCCGCCCCTCCCCCCCTCGCCGCCCCCGGCCCCGCCCCCCCCTCGCCGCCCTCCCCCGAGGCGCCGCCCCCCTACAACATCGCGGTCCTGATGCCCTCGCGGCAGTCCCCGCCGCCGCCCGCCTACAGTGCGCTCAGCTAGCTGCCGCCCGCCCACCAGACTGAGTTCATCATATAGGGGAAGAACAACGGGTGAGGATTTATATATGTACTCGTATTTAGTGTCTGAAATATCTGTTTCTCATTTGCACGGTCGAATATGTAGATAAAAAAAATGTGGCAAACTTTTTTTGCAACACTTGGCACAGTTGGCTAGGCACTCGAGTGTCATATTAGAAGCACAGGTTCGAAGCCCATGCGCAGCTCAAAAAAAACCCCTTAAGTTTGCAGATCAATTTGACCCATGTACAGTCATTTTCTTTGCCCAATACCGTCCGGTGAAAGAAAACATCATGAGGAAACCTGCATACTACCAAATATTCAGTTAACTAAATGGCTGTGGTCTTCAGACGGATGCTCCATCAAAAAAAATGAAAAATATTTATTTACATTAACAAATTCATATCTTATAACTAGGTGCTGAAGTCTTCTTTTATGCTATCAAAGATGCCTGCCAGGAGGCCGCTCTTGTTAAACCGTCGGTCTATAAGAAATGCTTTGTGACCATAAAATGTCAAATTTCAACTCTGTTATGACGAAAATTCATGATTTGACCCAAAGATTCTGTGGCAATGATCGTGCAAATGTAAGAAACAGAATATATTTAAAGATGTATTGGATACACATTGATATTTTGATGAGAACCTTATAATAATTTGATTAAAACTAACTTGTGAAATAGACATTATATTATAATTTTAACACTGATTAAATAAAAAAGTATATAAGAATTCATTCTAAAATAAGTTTTACTTAAGACGACCATGTTATAAAAGCACTGAAAATTTTAAATATTTTAATAATTCTCACCGATGCATACTAAAGCACTCTTCAAAATATCAAATGAGTATTCAATGCATTTTGAAATAATTCTTAAATTTTATTATGTCAATGATATAAACACAATATGTATTACATGCAACACTTAAAAATAGTATGTATTAACTCCAATTTTTATGAAATTTAATTCCCAATGTTTTAAAAAAGAAACTGGTAAATGTTGCCAGTAATCCTTATCCCTCCCCTATATTGATGACTTTGTTCTGTGAGGCAAACTTAGTAAGTACTTACGTAGTAATACGGCCATAGATATTACCCATTGGGCTTGGGAAGGGAATCATTTGCTCGTTACGTCGTCGGCACAGAAATCGCAATAATATAAAACAGAAATGCCAACTGTATTTCACTAAAAACAAGTGCGTATACAGGAATACGCAATTGAAAATTCAAATTCGAACGGGAAGTTTATTCGATTGTGACTCAGCTAAGGAGTTTCAGAGTCCTATGCGGCTTATCTCAGGCAGCAAAATAACGCGACCTTCTATTATATTACTAGCTTGCGCCCGCGGCTTCGCTCGCGTTAATCCTTTCTTATAACATCTACCTGCATGCCAAATTTCAGCCCGATCCGTCCTGTGGTTTGGGCTGTGCGTTGATAGATCACTATGTCAGTCAGTCACCTTTGAGTTATATAAAAATATATTATATTATTACTATTTCTGTGATCATCATAAAGAGTCATCTCTTTCATACGAACTGTTTAAAGTTTCAAACTTGTTTGAACAAGACATTTTTTTTTACAAACAAGCCGATTCTTTCCCAAGCACAGTGGGTATTATCTATATCAATTTGTATTTTAAAAATAAAAGTAGATAAGGGTTCACATAGATCATTTTGTTTTCTTCGTCAAATGTGTGATCCGTGCCAAGTAGTGACGATTGTAATTATGCGCGATTTGTTCATTAGTGTACGAATGAGAGAGATATATCTATTCGAAGAGAGTAAAAGAGAAGTATGATAAAATGATCTGTGTCTGTCGCGGTCCAAATTTACATACTAGTTGCGAATTTACTTAAAAAATACTCGTTTTATTTATACTTACATCAACTTTTTTCTAAAATCACATCTATAGTTGTTTTTTTTAATATTTAGGGCCTAGGAAGATGGCGACAACAGCACATGCGGTAAACAAAAGACTTGTCAATGTCAAAATACTCTGTTTACTCCTTATGCTTGTGTCGCCCTCTGGCGTGATAACTTCGCAGTTATATTCCGTTATATACAAACTTACTGCTAGGATACTTTGATCTAATCTGATTGATACCAATGAAATAATTTTCCACAAGGATCAGGTAGCTATTAAGATCGAAATTTATTCTGATTTAAAAAAATATTATTCTATATTTATCAGCAAATCCGTATAATTTGTATAAAATATATAAATTTGGATTTCTGAACCCATATAAAAGTAAGTATATTTCTCTATGAAAACCAAAAATGAATGTTGTGTGCGTTCTTGAGAATACAGGGAAACGGACGCGCTACTTCCAAACTGATGAGTTTAATGATGATGAGTGATGAGAATGATGGAGATTGGAGACTTCCGTAGAATTGTATGATGGTGACGCTGAACCTTCGAACAACAATACACCTAACATAAAGTTGACAACTCTGAAAACGGTTCGAGAAATAAGAGCATACAACGATATTTTTTTTTTGTTTAAATAACATACTAATAAATAAGTATGCTAAAATTATTACAATCTAGCCCAGTTATAAGCTTATGAGTAATGTTACTTTAACCTAGTTTTATAAATAAATTGAATAAGAATGTGTCCATCGGCACTTTTCTTAAAGTCTCTATTGAAATGAAATGAAAATGATTTTATTTAAATAGACGAAAAAATAGCACTTTTAAATCGTCATATTCTTGTTTTTTAGATAGTTGACGTCATAACATTACTTAAAGCTTATTTAAAGGTTATCACCGCCTCCAAAGCGCAAGTGGAGAAGAGGCGGCGCAACAAATTCTATTGCTTAGGACTTAAGGTATATATTTGATCGAAGGTTCAACACTGACTGTTTTTCGCTTTGTTTTTGTATGAGACCTTCAATATAGGTGTATTGATCTACCTATAATTTCGATCGACCGAGTAGGAATGCTGTGATCTCAACCGCGTTAGGCTTTTCATGTGTCACGAGCATTAATATGTATATAGTTTGGTCCTTAAGACAATGCGATAAGGTTTAAAATTGTGAAACCAGATTGCAGATTGTAAAATTCAATCGAGGGAAAGGGCTTTAACTAGGGATTCCTCCACTCATAGGCGATGGGATAGCAACCTGTCACTATACCTGAATCTCCATTCCATCAGAGAGCCCACTATTCAGCTAAGCGTGGCCTTCGAGTCTCACGACTCTTGGCTCTGTCTACCTCATAAGGGATAAAGACGTGATTCTATGTATGTATGTATGTTAAAATTGTGCACATATCAATGCTGGTGACTGTACTCGGTCGTACTATTTTAGCCTCCTGAATATGATGTCGAAGATACTTTTTTCATGTATTATTTTTATATGTTTTTGTTTATGAAGAAGGAATTAAGTTTAAGTTTTAAGCAATTTAAGGTATACACATTACCCTTAAAGAAACTCTACAGTCAATCAGGGTAAACAAGGATGATTGAATAAGCTGCACTATTAAATTTTATTTGTAATTCAATTTTCAAGAATTTCAATTGTTTTGAACGCATCTTTAGTTTATAAAGGTGCGTTCCAAACACTTGAAATTTTTTATCAATAAAATTGTTCTCAATCAACTTTGTTTAAAATAATTCTGATTGACCTTATGTTTAATTCCCCTGTTTACTAATTTTTGTAAACAATTATCGATGAATGGGTTTAGATAGGTATGTACTTGTATTTTGTATGCGATACTTTTAATGTTAACGCACGCGTAGTAGCGATACGAACCTCTTTGTCGGTCAACTGAAAAGGACGGCGTTATACGCGAAAAAGAGAGGGCATATTTTCTAATAACTGATGTATAAAATGTGAAAGATTATGTTGGCAAGATAAATTGGTACGTTCGTAGACACTATACCCTTTTCAAATACACGTTTCTGGTCCTGCTGCCGGATATACACAGTCACACAATACACACACACTTTAAGATATTCACAGGTATATTTGGCTACCAATACACAATATTTTTAATGAATCGATATTATTATTATCATAGCATAGTGTCCAGTTTAGCTTGACAAATCAGAGCGGGTCTATAAGCCGATTCTAAACCAAAACAATTATCTTCTGTATAATCTGTGTTAAGAATGCTTGGTGATTGTGATAACTTCTAGTGAATGAATTGTGTCAATCCACGGAATAAGATACCATATGGTCATTGGCGTTTAAATCGTTCAGAAACACAAATCGTATAAGTTTACTTAGCTTACAATATGCACAATGTCGTAAGTCCCAACAACCATAAGGTACATTTTCCCGTAGCTTGAGGACATGTGTGTTCAATAAGGCAGCCGGGCCGATAATGTCTAAAAATTGTAAAATCGCGTCGATATATGTAAATAACAATATACAGTGTTCATTAATCAACAGATGTTTAGATTACGTCTAGTTTTGTATTCGATTTAATGCAGAAAGCATAATTTTAAACCCCAATATATTGCAATTATGTATATGTATAAAATGTTTAGCATAGTAATGTATACATAGGATGTCGTATGTGTATAGGCTAGTGTGGCTATGTTCGCCGGGCAGTATGTTAATCGTGTCCTTAGCTCAAAATGAAATGACACGATTTTTTTTACCTCGGACGTGTCAGTTTTTATGTAATTTCCATTAGCTGACATCAGGTCTCGATTGATAGAAAATGAAATAATTATTAAAAAAAAAAAAGTTCAAGTGATTGACAGACAACATACAGCCAAAACTACTGGGCGTAGGAAGCTGAAATTTGGCATGTAGGTTCCTTAGGGAGTGTAGGGGGGCACTAAGAGAGGATTTCCTGAAATTCCCAAGGGAATAAAGTCCTGGGTCCATATATGCTAGTGGGGTTCTTGAATCAAAAATACGGAAAAAAAAAGTACTTACCTATCTCAGAAATATACGTATCAACGCTTATTTTCTACATATTGCTCGGTGAATATAGCTATTGATGAATATAATTATGTGTATTATATCACGATAACGTAGTACGGTCGGTACTTTTTATTTTTAATTAGTTTAAATATACTCGAAAGCCAGTGTACCCTAGTGCTATTTTATTTTTAAGTCGCCCGATTGTACTAGTGACGTAAATTTATTTCGTGATCTCATAGCGTTTAGTTTTTTTATCTGTTCACTCGTTATTTAACACACTATCTCTTTCACACGTTCGTTTGTTGACAAGGACAGCAATGTTGAAACAGTTAAACGCACAAGACCGATGTTAAATGATTTTAAGTGTTCTTTTGGCGAGAATATGTACTAAGAATAATTTAGTACATATTCTATTAAGAATAATAATTAAGTCTATGGATAAATTCGTCAACAGACAAAGAGTTGTCCAAACGATTCTTTCTTGTGAGTAATAAGTCGGATCTCGCCAGAAGAATACTGCATTTATTCCCACCTTCTTGTATAATGTCTACCTAATTAAGCCTAGTCATACGCATAGTGATTTTTATAAGTTCGCGCCCATTTGTGTATTTTGGTGGATCCCAATATAGAACTGATTATTTTATTTTTATCTGATGCTTAATGAAATAAAAATATTGTGATTATTATCTCTTTTATTTATTTTTACTGTGTTAGTGAAAATAAACGAATAAAATTAATATGAAAATTTTATGATAAAGGATCATTGAATTATAAATAAATATGGAAGTGTAACTCTCATACAACGAACGCTCAAATCTTGGTTCCATTTACGCAAACAAATGTACCTAATTACAACAAGACTCTCTCACATTCTCATAGAAAAAGCTAGTACACGATTGGGCGCGTCAAGGTCACGGGGCGGGGTCAACACACCGCGGCAGCCGGCTACCGCTGAAACAAACGGCCAGCCGCTTGGCGTTTGAAGTCTCGGCACAGAATTAATATAAGTACTACGTAGTCTCGGCAAAGGAAAGAAAAGTAATTCCGCTGTTCTTCATATCTGTGTGATTTCTACACCACTTTACGACACACGATGGCCTATTTTTGCTAATTAAACTTGCGAAATTACTCGATGATACGTACGATACAATTGACACATGCGTTTGGTACAAGTACAACCGTTGAACGCGCTGCGCCACGGCGAACTGAGGCGAAGTGAGGTGTCTTTTTTACGCCCCGCCCACCGAGGTTCCTATTTCGTGGAACCTTTTTTTGGCGTTGTTAGAGTTCTATGGTATATTGGTTCGTTGTAAAGGATGGAATGAAAAGACACAAATTTTTAAGCTCATCTTATATATTTCCATTTAATAACATTAAGTACATGATAATGTAAAATAAATAAATTCATTCTAATTTACAAACTAATTCAGATTGAATTTAAACTAAAATTAAAATTAATAGTCATACAGAATTATTAATTACAAATCTGTAGTAGAAAAAAAATATAGTAGCAATTTTTAGAAGATATCGTGAGCCCAGCGGCTTTATTTTATAATAGAATTTATTAAATCGAAAACAAGAGTTAATGTAACAAAACTTTAGCTTATTTTATTATATGAATAATTAAATAAAAAACAGTGCGCATTTAAATTAGGTATCATTGTTTTCGATAGGCCTACTTATTAGACCTTAAGCTAGGAAAATGACAGTCTCAATATATACAGGAATGTTACAAACAAAGAAATAGTTACACAATTCAACACAGCTTACATATCTATTCGTGTGTAAATGACTAGGTGTCGTGAACATAAAATATCTAATTTCAACACAAGGGCTGTGAAATTATTAAAATAAACTCGTTGAATATCACAAAGAAACAATAAAACCGTACAATTATAATTAAAACAATGAGGAATTTTCCGAAACCCAAATAAAAAAAAAATTGTTCCAGGTGAATTGATAGGTGGCGCTTAGTAAAAGGCGAGACCATTCAAAAAGCAAAACTGCACGTAATTGGCATTTAAAAAAAAAAACCTAAACATCTAAAAAGTATCAATATTGTTTTTTTTATACTGATTTTTTTTTTCTTAGCTGTCAGAAAAATCGCTCATTCATAAGAAATAAAGAATGCTACTGACGAATAGAGTATATTTTTTCTTCAGCAATTCAAAATCTTACAACGTTCCCTCGGAGCTTTTGTTGAAATTTGTTAAAGTTAGAAAACTAATATTTTACATTTTGAAAACGTTTTTATAGATGTACCATAACAGACTATGTGTGTAGGAAATCTTATGCAGTAAATAGTTTTAAAATAACGCGATAAATTAGTATAATTGGTTTACAGTCCTTTGTTAAAAATCTCACTATTCTATTATATATCTCTATCATATTCCGGTGCGAATGAAATAACGCTTCAACCATACAACTTGCAGTTTATTGAAAATGAGTGTTCAGGAAATTCAGAGCAAGAGATCGCATGAGGTAGTGCGCCTATTGTAAAACAATCCTTCATCCAGGTAGTTTAAAACTTTATGGAACTATAGAGTATAACGCTATCTCGTTCTTTTACATGGCGGCCTTTTCCTTTTGATTGCAAGTGACTATGAACCTTATCTATGGAAGTAAGGTACATTATTGCTTGCACCGCCGATTATTTCTAAAACAGTAAAGGTTTTACGAAGCGTAAGTCTAGAATGTTCGAGTAAGTTGTGTACGTTTCTAAACGCGCCGGTACGTTTTCGTTACAATAGTCTGAAAGAGTCCTGTTGTTGTCCTGTCTGTTCCAAAATCAAATGAGACGCATTATTTCATGTGAACATATTATGGAGAAATATCTATAAATAAATTATAATTGTTCTATGTGCCACGGATGGTTCTGTGATACTTATACTATATCCGATATATGTACTAAACTATATTTACTCATACGTATATGTATTATATTTCATACGCTTCATCTCTGCTCATTTCGTTATTCTAACAATTATTTCATATTCGAATAAAGAAAATTAATATTTAATTAGCTACCTAAATTTCTTGGTCATGTAATTATTCATAATAAAATAATGAGACCTCAAATTAAATGCTAAAAAGTGTCAAAAATCATAATGAAAATAAATTATTTTGCTTTAAAATCTACTTAAACCAGTGGTAAGTTAAACAAGATATGGTTTTTAGAACATGCCATATAATATTATAGTAGATCTATGTTATATAGGTAAAGAACCTAAAATATTAAATCACGAACACAAAATTCAATATAAGTAATAGAATTCCCAAAAAAAAAATTGTAATAAAAATTTAAAGCTATATGAAGAAAAATAATTATTTATAAGAAAGACTACAATAGTACTCGTATTTTAAGAATATATTTTTTTTTGTTTTAATTTCTTCAAAGGTTATGTTAGCAAACCTGTGTGGCAAATTAGAAAATTCTGAAAACATGCATATAAATGTAGAGAAAGAATTTTGTCTTTGTATAAACACCTTTGAATCTACGGGCGATAGCGCCTATAATTTTTTTTTAATTTTGTGTACGTGATATAAGTTTATACAATATGATACTACCCGTATCTTACATACTGATATTCGTTGATGTGGTGGCTTTTATTTACACTCGCTGTATCTCAAACAACTTCACGTCAGTGTCGTACCAGATCGGAGGGTCCACGTTTCTGAAATTAAATTAAAAATTATAAGTTTTTAATAAAAAAATATTGACATTAGCTGATTTCATGGAACAGTTGAAAGCACTCACAGATTTAAGGGTCATTTAGACGGTGCAAGTTTCTTGAACATACAAGAGCAATAATTGAATGCAATAATTGCAGTGCAAGAATTGACTTTCAATAATTGAAAGCAACTGTTTACATGGTAAATAAAAAACTTGAATACAATTATTAAATGCAAATCTTGACATACAATAATTGCCAATGTGTTCTGTTTACACGTATACAATTGTTTAGGCAATTATTGCATTCCATTTTTGAAATACAGATTTGTATGGGCACGTGCAATTTTTTAGCGACTTGCTTCAAGCACGTATTTGCGTTGTCAAATTTTTCATGCAAGAATTAAATGACATTTTCTGGCATGTATTGTTTACACCAAGAAAAGTTTTGAATCCAAACTTGCATACCAGTTCAAGAATGTTACGTGTTGTTTAGACTATGCAAGTAAATTATTGCTTCAATTTAATCGTATTCAACAGGCAAGAAACTTGGCCTCCGTGGCCTAACGGTTATCACGCCAGACTGCCACAACGGAGGTCCCGGGTTCGTGTGCGTTACCCTGGCAGGAAAGTGTGTCCTGGAGTTAAGTGAATGGAACCAAAACGTTGTGCGTAGTCTAGTGTACATGTGCCGCGAATAAAACTTTTGTGCGTCTTGTAGTTTAGGAAAAAAACGGGAAATCTAGGATTCTGCTAGGGTAACGTCGTTCTAGCAGGAAAGTTCTAAACGAATGATCGGAGAGAGAAATATTCTGAGGGGGCAGAGAGCTTAGAGCTGTGCATTGACCTGGGCCGAAAAGATCATTTGTGCGTCTTCAGGTTTTCGGGATATTGCATTTCCTGCTAGAGTAACGTTTTGCAAAATCGTGGATCTCCTAGATCCATCGTATGTGCGTCTGTAAGATAAATATACACGAGTAGCTATTCATTTGTGCCCATCTGTGCCATAATTAGATTTAAGAAAATATTTATAATTTTTAAGTAATCGCGTTGTCTTTGAAATCACGAAAAAAATCATAGCGCCTAAATGAAAAGACGTGTAAGCTCGCTGAAAACTGTATTCGATTCTTTTATACACCTATAATAACCACAAAAAGTTTCTGAAGTGCACATGTATTCATTATTGAATAATATTACTAAAAGACAAAATTAGGTGACTTAACTTTGACGTCAACATACAAGAAACCGGCTCAACCCAATAAGTGTGCGTGTGAACCAAAGATTAGTGTGTTCAGTCATATGTTATCGTGGAAATTTTCATCTCAAAATGTTAAGGATATAAGTAAATAAACACAAATCCAAAAACATATGAACAACGGCAGATTATCCGGCCAAATTAGAATGACTACAAAAAAGCGACGGTTTCATACATATCGATAACCTTCTCTATTGAACGTATTATACCTAAGCTGTTGGCCGTACAGTCGCTATCAAACGTCTGTCGGCAATTCCCAACTGGGAATTCCCGACAAAGTTTGAGGAAATAATTAAAAAATCCTAACTATCCTATCCTAACTAATATGCGAAAGTGAGTTTTTTTGTTTATTTACTTGTTTGTTTGTTACCTCTTCATGCTTTATCTACTGAACCATTCTTCCTGATATTTCGCATACACATTGTTATAAGTACTGAAAAGAACATAAGATACCTGGGAAAAAGCACTGTTCCCGTGGGAAATCCACACGGGCGAAGCCGCGGGCAAAAGCTAGTATGGACATAAAATGCACAGGACATGCACAGGACATGCACATAGTGGCCATATAAAATAAAAAAAGAGGTTTTTGATTTGGAAATTATTATTTTTATGCTCTTATACATAGGTAATTTTAATAGTAAATATTATGGCATCAAATCACAGATCAAACTACTACTGTGGACACTGGGAACAGTGCTTTTTCCCGGGATGAAAGGTACCTTATGTCCTTCTCCAGTACTTCTAACTATGTGTATGCGAAATATCAGGAAGACTATTTCAGTAGATAAAGCATGAAGAGGTAACAAACGGATTTGACACCGTAAATGCTTCGGTGGTCCAGTAGTCAAAGCATAAAATATGTCTCATGATCTGACTGGGTACTTTATATATCTACCAAGCATATTTTACGGAAAGGATTTCCAGTCTTATTGGGATATTGCATTTTTAAATCAACTGCTTAGCCGAAAACAAAAATGACTCAATGACTTTGATTATTCCATTCCAACTTCATAACTTTTAACCAACATCTAATTAGTAAACAAACGAAACTGCGCAACAGGATCTCCATAGCGTCATAACATACAACATGCACGCGTGATGCACGCAATGCACCAAACTGTTTACCAAGAGAAAAGATGACTCACTTCTAGTAAAAAGCAAAATACATCGCATTATTGAAAATAGAATGACGATTATTTATCTATCTCTGTCCCACTTATACCATTTTGCTTACTAGTTATCTCACTTTCTTCACGCTAGCTAGACAAAGCGACTCCCTCCCTATTGTCTTTGTTATCCGTAGACAGAAAACTAATCCAACGTCATCGGGTGCCGCGCGGAGGAAGGAAACATCGGTCGGTGTGCAGAATTGTACGACTCGACATGGAAGAAGAAACAGTAGCCATAGCTAGTTCATAATAGTGGTACCTAAATAAACTTTTACATTTAAAAAACACATTTTGTATTTTTATAGTAGGTACCTAATCTACCTATTTCGACAAATAAGGAACACGACCTTAACTTTTATACAAATCCCTATTTAACAACAATACATATTTTTTAATTACTCCCACTATTTCCCACAAATAAAGTTACAGATTGGCATTTGCTAATAAACGTTTGAATGCGACTGTACGAACAGCTTAGGTATAATACGTTCAATAGAGAAGGTTATCGATATGTATGAAACCGTCGCTTTTTTGTAGTCATTCTAATTTGGCCGGATAATCTGCCGTTGTTCATATGTTTTTGGATTTGTGTTTATTTACTTATATCCTTAACATTTTGAGCTGAAAATTTCCACGATAACATATGACTGAACACACTAATCTTTGGTTCACACGCACACTTATTGGGTTGAGCCGGTTTCTTGTATGTTGACGTCAAAGTTAAGTCACCTAATTTTGTCTTTTAGTAATATTATTCAATAATGAATACATGTGCACTTCAGAAACTTTTTGTGGTTATTATAGGTGTATAGAAGAATCGAATACAGTTTTCAGCGAGCTTACACGTCTTTTCATTTAGGCGCTATGATTTTTTTTCGTGATTTCAAAGACAACGCGATTACTTAAAAATTATAAATATTTTCTTAAATCTAATTATGGCACAGATGGGCACAAATGAATAGCTACTCATGTATATTTATCTTACAGACGCACATACGATGGATCTAGGAGATCCACGATTTTGCAAAACGTTACTCTAGCAGGAAATGCAATATCCCGAAAACCTGAAGACGCACAAATGATCTTTTCGGCCCAGATCAATGCACAGTTCTAAGCTCTCTGCCCCCTCAGAATATTTCTCTCTCCGATCATTCGTTTAGAACTTTCCTGCTAGAACGACGTTACCCTAGCAGAATCCTAGATTTCCGTTTTTTTCCTAAACTAAAAGACGCACAAAAGTTTTATTCGCGGCACATGTACACTAGACTACGCACAACGTTTTGGTTCCATTCACTTAACTCCAGGACACACTTTCCTGCCAGGGTAACGCACACCACCGGAGGTCCCGGGTTCGATCCCCGGTCAGGTCAAGATGGAAAATGATCTTTTTCAGATTGGCCTGGGTCTTGGATGTTTATCTATATATGTATTTGTCATAAAATATAGTATCGTTGAGTTAGTATCCCATAACACAAGTCCCGAACTTACTTTGGGGCTAACACAATCTGTGTGATTTGTCCGTTTATATTTATTTATATTTATTTATTTGTACCGTCTAAATGGCCCTTTATTCTTTAGTAAACAATAATATTATAGCATAATTGCTATAATATTATTGTTTACTTGTATTTAATAACTGTTCTGCAAGTGTCATTTAGCGAAAAAAGTACTCTTCTTCATAGTGTCTTGGATTATATTTGTGAGGATCAATACGAACACCAATAACAAAGCATTATTTGCAGCATCATACCGCGGATCTAAAAAAGCCTATTTGAGGAACTCATATTGTGATGAATTTGCATGGGAAACGGATCATTTGTGATTAGTCAGTGGCCTTTTAGAGTCTTATTTATAATAACTTCTTTACGAAAAATCATATAAATGGCGGACTTAAAGCCGGAGGCTTTTTCTACCAGTCAACCAAGAGGTGGTGATCTTATTAGTAATTTTCTGCAAAAAATGTCATTTTGCTTCAAGCAGCATTTCGAAAGATAAACACTTACATTCATATTTTGCGGATGCTAAGTAAATCTTGCACTTTTTGTAAAAAGTGAAATGTATGAACGGTTGTTAACGGTAAGTGTTTAATAAGGTAATTGAATTTTAACAAGTATGTGTCGATGAAACAGCGATTTAGTTTTATTTTAATTTATTCACTAGCTTTTGCCCGCGGCTTCACGCGCGTGAATTTCCCACGGGAACAGTGCTTTTTCCCGGGATGAAAGTAGTAGCCTATGTCCTTCTCCGTACTTCCAGCTATGTGTATGCAAAATTTCAGTAAAATTGGTTCAGTAGATAAAGCGTGAAGGGGTAACAAACAAACAAACTCATTTATAATATTAGTTAACTTTCGCATTTATAATATTAGTTAGGATTTTCTTTTCAAGCAGTGTTTGGAATTAGTTGGTAATTGATTTAGTAACAAGTCAAGTCACGTGTCAAGTTACCCGGCAAGGATCTTATGGGGCGGCAATAGCGGCCAATCTGCAATGAATTTAGATAGATTGGTTTGTCGTCGACCGTAAAATCATTCGGTAAAGTTGTTTTTGTTATATTGGCCCTTCAGGCCCTATCTACGATTTTTTCGAACCGGGGCAGTGGCGCCCCCTTTCGCGTGCAGAATATAATTTGTAATTTCTTTGCGCCTGTATTTGTCACTCAATCACTCAAAATCCACTTGACAGATTTCGATGAAAGTTGGTACACTGGTAGAAAATAACCTGGAATACACATAGGGTATATTTTACCCCGAAATTCCCCCGGGGCTGGGGCCCAGAGCTTCGCGATAACGCCCGTATGTAGTGGGACGGGCAGTAAGCCCACTAGTGGGTGCTGGGGGAGACAGCAATAACAACTGACCGTATGTAGTGGGACGGGCAGTAAGCCCACTAGTGGGTGCTGGGGGAGACAGCAATAACAACTGACCGTATGTAGATGACGCCCCACATGTAGGTACGGAACCACTGCGCGGTGCCGGCGTTGGCCTGGTACTTGCGGATCAGGATCGGGTGCGGGACGGGCAGTAAACCCACTAGAGTGCCGTGCTGGAGGAATCGCAGGATTTCTGACTCGTCTGTCAGGCCCCTGAAATTTACAATGAGAAATCATCATCGATTTTAATGTTCGCACTGCTGGGTCTTATTTATGGATAGATAAGGGTGATGGGCCATTAGCGAAGATCTACCCGCGAATTGGTATGTTTTAACGACTGCGAGTATAGCCGGGACCAACGGCTACGGTCTTCCGAAGCACGGAGAAGCTAGAGATAGCAAATTTTTGGTCACCCATCCCATGATGGTCCCAAATCATCCCTATATCCCAGACTATCAAGACGCTGATGGTCTGCAGCAGTAGTTAAGCTTTCAAGCTCTGGAGACTCACTCGGCGGTGGACCATTTCGTAGATTTGTTGCCGAGTTCACAGGCCGACAATAAAACACTTACTTGTCAATACAAATCTTCTCAACCTGCGGCACCAGCACTTGCAGCAGCCTCATGATGGTCTGCAGCGGCAGCTTGGCCCTCCAGCTGGAGACCCAGTCGGCGGAGGGTCGCCATGTGCCGTCGCCGGCGGGCCGCACTGTCGGCCGGTCGTCTGTTACACGGATGCTGTTACGCTAAAAAAAAAAAGACAAAATACCTTATTTTAAAAGAAGCTGTTTTGAACAACGAAAGTATCATTTGACAACATTGATTTTGACATTTGAGAAGAGGTGTTGACGAGAACGCTATATTCTTCCATGTGACTAAAAAGCTGGTGGAGTTGAGCTTCGTGTTCTTCTTCATCTTTGCTGAACACGAGAAAATCGTCAAGGAAACAATAACAAAAGTCTAGTCCTCTCGTCATTTTGTCAACCTTTGGAATGTTTGGCCAGCATTCCTTAACCCAAAGGAAATAAACGGGAATTCGAACAGGCCAAAGGGTGTGGTGATAGCGGTTTTTGGGGATATCCTCCTCGAAAACAGGGATCTGATTATAGGCCTTCGTTAAATCTATAGTAGAAAAGACGGTACAACCAGATATAGAGTGGGCAAAGTCGTGTATGTGCTTAATTGGATAACGGTCTGGGATGGTCCGTGAATTAAGCATCCGGTAATCGCCACATGGTCGCCAGCCGTTATCCTTCTTAGGCGCGAAGTGTAAGGGAGAGGACCAGGGGCTTTCTGAAGGACGCGCGGTGCCGCTATTAAGCATGAGCTCAAATTCCTGCCATGTAGTCCTAATATGATGTACCGTATTGTGCTTTGGAGACACCGGAGTACCTGCAGGACTGGTAATTGATGGGTACTTACTTAAAATTTTAAGGAAGCGCGTGTCGCCTGTTGAAATTTTTACACTAAAAACATCAGCATGGGCTATGGGAAGCGTTTGATGACAAAATTGTAGTATTATCAAGAAGGCGTTTATTCCGGCAATCAACAACTAAATTATAATGGCAAAGGAAATCAACGCCTATCATTGGCTTCGTTAAGTTAGCTACAATGAATCGCCAAGCAAAGTTACGCCTTAAGCCTACGTTTAAATTGAGCTCAACAAAGCCGAAAGTGTCGATTACTGATCCGTTGGCAGCAGTGAGTTCTAAGTTAGTCTTGACTCGACGCTCCCGAAGCGCAGAACGAGGGTAAACGCAAAGGTCACTGCCAGTGTCCACCAGGAATTGGGCGTTCGTGCTGCGGTCGGTGATGAAGAGGCGACCATTGTACGTTGGACAGTCGTTTGTCGCCATTACCGACTGCCCGCGAAGTTTTCCGACTTGGTGTAGTCACAGGGCTTTAGGCATGAGCGAGCCTTTGCCCCGAACTTGCTGTGATAGCAGCATACAGGGTATTTCTGGTAGCTGGAATTGGACCTGCTCCGCTGTCTTGATGACGAACGCTGACGATCTCGCGGCCTCGAACGGTTCGTGGAACAGCAGGATGCTCTAGTATGCTCGTCCAGCTTAAGAGTGAGGTTCTGTACATCTTCTTGAGTTCTGCGATCTCTTCAAATTGTTATGACGTATGTGCCCTGCTAGAAGAAGCGGCAGCGACGTTGTATGGAGATGTCAGCTCCTGAATCGGTCTGCCAGCTGTTCCAGAAAATGGGTGGGTTGCGATGCCAGTACTGTCTGGATTTTGTGAGGAAGGCGGTTGCTCCATATTGATTTGAGGAAGTCGTCAGGCACAGAAGGTCCGGCCAAATCCCTTAAGATACCTCAAAAACTCTGGAGGCTTTCTATTTCCAAGCTCTTCGTGGGTCAGTAGCTGTTTGATCTTGTTCTCATGGGACGCGGACAGTCTTTTAATCAGTTCCGTCTTTAATCTCTCGTAGCGGTTTTTAGCCGGAGGATTAACAATAATATCCTTCACGGCTTTGGCATACTGAAGGTCCAAGTTTGTTTGTTTGTTTGTAAACTCTTTATTGCACATACACACAAGAAAAATACAAAACATAGTGAAACAAAAAGAGAGGCGTACAATGGCGGACTTATCCCAAAAAGGGATTTCTTCCAGTCAACCAAGTGTTTGAAAGGAATATTTGAATGAAATAAGAAGGGAAGCGTAAGGCAAAAATCAGAAAAAGAATAGAACACGAAAATACATACACCAAAGTATACATATGTATATATATATATATATATATATATATATATATATATATATATATATATATATATATATATATATATATATATATATACAATACATATATATAAATACATACACACTCAAATGTCTAAAGATTTTTATAGAAACTTTTGAGTTGAGATTTGAAGGAGGAAAGCGAAGGAGCCATCTTTATGTTAAGAGGAAGCTTGTTCCAAAGCTTTGCAGCACGCACATAGAAAGACAGAGCATAGATCCGCGAGGTGTACTCAGGAATATGCAACTGAGGATTATTGCGCGAACGCAAGCGCTCATCAACATCTCGGAAAGCGAACTTTTCTCGAAGGTAACAAGGGTAGGAGGGATGGAAAAGGACATTAAATAGAAGTGAAAGAATATGAAGGTTGTGGCGAAGGCGAATGGGCAGCCAGTCAAGCTGACGACGGAATTCGGAAACATGGTCGAACTTACGAAGTCCGAAAATAAAACGAATACCCTGATTCTGAAGACGCTCTAATTTGTTATATTGCTCCTCGGTGATATTTGAGTAAGCAACATCAGAGTAGTCCAAAAGCGGGATGAGGAGGGACTGAGCTAGCAGAGTTTTTGTAACAGTGGGAAGAAAGAACTGTAATCGACGAAGAGCATGAAGGGATGCAAACATTGTTGTTGGTTACGTTCGTAAATTTCACGTAATCATCAGTGACGTCATGGGTATTGAACTGACTTCGACAAAGGCGAACCAAAGTTCCGGATCCTCGGGATTAGGATATTATAATGTATTTATATATAAATAGTGTTGTAAATCCTAACTAATATTATAAATGCGAAAGTGAGTTTGTTTGTTGGTTGGTTTGTTTGTTTGTCACCTCTTCACGCTTTATCTACTGAACTAATCTTCCTGAAATTTCGCATACACATAGCTGGAAGTACGGAGAAGGACATAGGCTACCTTTCATCCCGGGAAAATGCACTGTTCCCGTGGGAAATTCACGCGGGCGAAGCCGCGGGCGAAAGCTAGTAGCAAATTAAATAATAAATAATAGTTGTAAATAATAATAAACAACATTGTGTATTTATGTATACATTTTATATTTTGAAACGTAAAGAAGTTATGATAAAACTTCCATTTTTTGGGTTCTCGTATATGAATACAATGAAAATGTGAAATAAATCAGAAAAGTACCAAATAAACTTGCGGCAAGTTAGACTGTTTCGAAAGCTTAACGGAGACAACACACGAAAAGACAGGAAGGAAAGCTAAAAAAAAATGTACATAATTATACACCATTTGTCGTGTCCAAAACGCCCCACCTCCTGCACAATAGAGGACTCAAACGAGGCTAACGACAGAGCGATCAGCGTAGCCAAATACTGGTCTGAAATAATTTGATAGCTATTACGACTCGACAAGAAGAAGAAGCACTTACGTGTGTGACCGTCTGTTTGTCAGTGTCCGGTGAACTCCTGCCGTCGGTGTCAGATTTGCTGTCGTTATCTGTACCGTCAGCATCACGTCTGGGTAACAGTCTCTCTTCGATCTGCGGCGGTGGGTGAGCGGATTCGCGTTCTGTCATCGTTGCGATTGCTACACATTAAATCAATCAATTAATCAAAATATTATAAAAAAAATAAATAATATAAATTCAAATTAATATAATTTCTTGAATATAAATTCAATAGATAAATAATATAATGCTTCCATGCTGGGGGCCGATTCTACTAATTACAAACGTCGATATCGCGTCTCAATTGTGTCTCAAGAACCAAAGAAATTGAAATAAAGTGACAAGATCTCTGTAAGACTTCTATGATTTATTACGATTTCTTTGACTTTTGAGACACAACTGAGGCACGACATCTACGTTTGTAATTTGTAGAATCAAGGGCCTGGTCTGGGAGCGAAGAAAAAACATAGAATGTGCCAGCTGCTTCTCTTCCCGCGCAGATTGTAAAAGCCAATCGAGGGAAATGGCTTTAACCTGGGGATTCCTCCACTCATAGGCGATGGGCTAGCAACCTGTCACTATACCTAAATCTCCATTCCATCAGAGAGCCCACTATTGAGCTAAGCGTGGCCTTCGAGTCTCACGACTCTTGGCTCTGTCTACCCCGTAAGGGATAAAGACGTGATTCTATGTATGTAGATAAATAAGTTTTCGAGGTATAATCCGAATCATACAAAATGGCGCTTCTTAACTTAGTTACAAGACGCGTTGCAGTAGCGAACTTTAGTTGTTAGAAATCAGAAATTCATTATTGAAACTTGACCTTCAAAGGATCTTTTTCACGTGGAAAACTAATTACATAATCATAGTGTATTATGTCTCAAAGCTACAAACTACTAGCATTTCGGAACGACCACTGCTGAGAAGAAATGCCGAATAAAATTCATGAAACAGTCTTAGGGCCGATTTCACCAAAGTTAGATAAGTCTTACTCCAAGAATAATGACGTAAGTTACTCCTGGGACAGCAAATTTTACATTTCACCAACAACTTAACCTAAGAATAAATAGATAACCGAGGGATAATATTTATACTCCCGATTTTGAAGGAATAAGGATTTATTCCTTGGTTAAACATGGCCGCCAGACTGTCAGCTGTTACTTCGAAAGAGATGTCATTTTCCAGTTTTGACATATAACCCTGCCGAACAGAATAATACGCAATACACTTATTTTAATAAAGGAGAAACGAACTATTGAATTTGGGTCATGGAAGTAGTAAGTACTTTGTACAACTGGAAGGTTCACTAAGACTAGAAAAGCGAGCCGAAAGAGAGGCTCGAAATCGTGGCGCGTCCCTTTCTGACGAGGGTGACCATGTTAAACAAAATTCTTAGGACCAGTGAACCACATGTCACATGTCATGAGTCAGTGTGAAGGCAATTGAGCCTACTTTCGTGAGTTGTGTGTGAGTCAAAATTACGCTCGTTTGCGCTCTTACGCCCCTACAATTACGCTTCTAGAAAAATATGTAGCTATTCCATAGGTTCAATAAAATATAGTACTATTTATAAACATATTATATATATATTAATTTAAACATGTCAATATACAAATATATATATATATATTTATAAACTAAGTAAAATAATACTCAAGTTAAAAAAAACGATTTATTTACGTTATTGTTTATTTTATTTACTTATTGGGGACGCCAGCGCAAGCTCCAGACGGGTGATCAGTCCACTCATGCCGGGACCATTTCACCCAATTCCCCGAGACCCGTATGTATAGGGTTTTGAGTCACCTGGTAACTCACGTTGGTGGCGACCCACTGAATCTACCTGTTACTTTGCAGGATTTTAATAACTGCCTATTGTTATGTCGCTCAGATCATCCTCAGATACTGAGCCCAATACTTCTCTCCTTGCAGCAGCGTAAAGCTAGTTACATTTCCAACCTGAGGATTACCGGGCGGATTATTACCGCCCGGTAATCCTCAGGTTGGAAATGTAAGCTACATATTACGAGTTATTAGTTAATTTCCCACGAATCATCCCAATCCATTTTTTTCTTAATTCTATATTTGCGGTAATCTGAAAAAAAAAATCTTTGTTAGGATACATTTATTTTCTTTATAATTATTATGTAGTCACCCTACTACCAGAAATGAAAACTTACCCGTGAAAGGAAATCCCACAACCTGGGTATAATTTCTTTATTGCAACCTCTAATAGCACATCATTTATTAACCATTCTCAAACTCCAATAACAATTATTATTAAAAACAATTAAATTCACGCGCTACAGAAAAAAAGCAGCCATTTTGTTTAATTTGTGTTGCTAGTGTATTGCAAATATTTACTATTTCCATAACTAGAAAGTTTTTCATGCTATTACGCCCTTAGTACACCGACGCGTTCGCATGCGAAAGCGATTCGCTGCGAAACGCTTGCGATTGCGAAACGTCTGCGATACACTGCCGGTTTTTATATGGCATGTTTTGTAGAATGAAATCAAGACTTTATATTTTAATATATTGGTGTATATTTTTGCACGTCACATCGCATTGATTTCTGATTACATGACGCATTGCGAAGCGAAACATGATATTAGCGAATCGCCTACGTCGTCATTGTAACAGCTACTTCGCAGCTACGTGCGAACGTACTGATAAGGATGCAACTATACTAATCTCGCTTAGTTTGAACGAGACACAGCATATACTTACGAAACGCTCTTATCCAACTGACAAGTTTTTTGAAGTTTCGTTGCCGTATGCGAATGCGTGGGTGGACTAAAGGCGTTATTAATTAACTAGCTGTTGCCCGCGGCTTCGCCCGCGTAAGTTTCGCTTAGATGAAAAATCTTTTTGTGTCCCAAACTGTAGTAACGTAAACTCCAGTACCTACTCAAAATTTCCAGATCTCTGGTTATCCAATTATATTAGGTACTCGTAGTACAGTCACAGTGTTAAAATGAATCAAAAGTGATATTTCATTCAATAAACGATCTTCATCTGCTCGTTATCTACAATTTCCCGTGTACCACCACTCCCACCCCGAGTCCCTCTTTGTCTTATCCCGCGTCCTGGCTATTTATACGTCAGTAGAAAATGCTCATTAGGTTGAACGACATTTGCTAAGGCCCCATTTCCATTTATTTTATAGAGTAGCTGGTCTTTTGGAGTTCTTCATCACATGTTCCATAATCTTCAATTTTTATACGTCAGTAGAAAATGCTCATCAGGTTGAACGACTTTTGATAAGGCGCCATTTCCATATATGTAATAGTGTAGCTGGTCTCTTGGAATTCTTCATCAGATGATCCTGATCTTCGATTTTTATACGTCAATAGAAAATGCTCGTCAGATTGATAAACTTTTGCAAAAGTACCATTTCCATATTTCTTATAGTTTAGCTGTTCTGTTAAGGTTCTTCATCAGGTGTTCCAGTTTTCAAAATTAATTATAGCCTATATGTTGCCAGGCAGCTATACAACAAAAAAAGTTTCATTCAAATCCGTCCAGTAGTTTTTGCGTGAAACGCGTACATACATACAGACAGAAAGACAGACAGATAAAAATTAAAAAAAAAAATTTTTGCTTTCTATTATTCTTTTTAAGTGTCCCTCTATCTATTTCAGTAAAAAATACTGCATGTACAGACAAAATATTTTTACTGTTTTATTATATGTATAGATTTCTTCCAATATGTTGCCTAATGAATATGATTTCAAGTAGGTAATAGTTGTATCTAGATGGTATCTAGTAAATAAATAAGAAATACTTACACAACGAATTTCCTTTGATTCATTGTAAACGTTTTCTACTAAATAGAAGTAAATTCTTAACATAGCAACTGAGTGAAAGGGACACAATGACGGGAAAGTGATTCTCTTTCGGGCACGTTTTTTATTTTAACTATGTGTTTGTAATAAAATCTATGTTGTTTTGTCCGTTCGCCGCCGTAATATTCTAGCGCGTGCGGTAGTTTCATATTAGTAGCGTCGTCGCCCGCTCGGCCGGCGTCGGCAGTCGCGAGCGACCATTTTGAATTCAGTATTGTTTGGACATCGCGCGGGGAGGCCGCGCCGCATGAAATTGCTCGCGTGAATGGCATGGCGGACGGCCGCCATTTGTCCTGACATATCGGTTTGATTTTAATACGCGGAGAGGTCTCGCGTCTTTTGCTTGTTAACTAGTTTGAGTTATATTTGTGAATTTCCTGTTTGTTAAATAACTATTGAACATTTGTGTTTGTGAAACCTTTTACTTTGACTGTTTCTTGTGAGATGCGAAACGTGGCTGCCTGGGGACGCCGAAATCTGTTGCCGAGTGGAACTGCTAGACGGATCAGGTATTTTTTTCTGGGGATTGAGATCTCATGGGGTAGGTTGGGTGATTTAGGGAACAACCCCCTCCTCTTCCGAAGACACTCGAAATTGGATCCGAAGAGCAGAAGATTAAGTTTGGTAAGTGACCCTTGGGTTTGTGGGTGGTTGTAGCTATTAAGTTAGGTTTAATATACAGGGTTCTGTAGTTCCCGTTGTAAACTACAGTGGTAGCAGACTGCGTATAGGTTAGGTTAGGTTAGTCGGACAGACGTAGTGTCGGGTCGAGGTTTTTTACCGGTATTTTTTTTACCCGGTAAATTTTTCGGTACCGAACCCCCCGCCCTTTCGTCTGCCCGGAATCTCTGCGCACATTTTCTGGTAGCAGAGCGTAGTTAATCTACCCTCTATTTGTTTGTTTGTAAAAAATAATTAATTGTTTGTAAAAATTATTAGATTTTTCTTAGTTTGTATAAGAATATTTGTAACCTTTTTTGTATTTGTTTGCGGTTTGTACCGTGCGTTCCGGGTTTGTGCCATTCTCATACCTACCGCGGTTCTTCGTGTAGTTGTTTGATTTTGTTGTTTTTTATTTACCTTTTGTTATTTTTTGTTTGTGACTTGACGCGATGGCGAAGGTCTCCAATGCTAAGGCGACACTCGCCAACGAACTGAGATGGTTTGTGACGGCCGGAGGACTCCTGTCCCGGAAGGACAGGGAGGGCGCCATACTGCTAAGAGCGGATCACCTCCACTCACGATTGATTAGCGCGGAAGCGGCCATGGTGGTGCTTACCGAAGCCGAACTTGCCCCGGAGGTCTACACAGGTCACATGACGGACATGGACCAGATCCTGAGTCTGCACGATGATATCGCGGAGGCGGCGACCGCAATAAGGGCGAGACAGGCTGGCGGACCAGCCCCTCGCACACCTGTTAGACAGGAAGGACCAGCGGTTACTGGTCGGCTCCCCACCCTTCAGCTGTCCCACTTTGGGGGTAGGATGGAGGAGTGGGTAGCCTACAAAAATATGTTTGAGTCCCTGGTCGTAGCACGACAGGATTTGTCGAAGGCCCAGAAGATGGCCTACCTCCTCTCCACTCTGGAGGATGAAGCGCGGTCGCTCATCCAGCACCTCCGGGTGGAGGACGACCAGTACGATACGGCTTGGGAGTTATTGAACTCCCGCTACCAAAATTTACGTTTGTTAGCGGATGCGCACGCCGCACAGTTGATGGCCCTGCCCAAGGTGGCCAACAGGGCACAGTTGCGCCTGCAGTTGCTCACGCCCGTTACAGTGGCCTGTAACGCGCTCCGCACACTGGGGCTGCCGGTGGACCAATGGTCCTTTTTGCTGGTGCACATTGTATTGGGCAAATTGCCCAATGACATCCGCTCGCGGTTTGAGCGCGAGAATGCGGAGCGGGACAGCACCACCCTACCAACATTCACTGACTTGGTGAAGTTTTTGGAGTTTGAGGCACGGGCCGCTGAGAACACCATGACGGACTCAGCGCCATCCAGAGCGCCTGAACGCAGGCCCTTGGAACCCTCATGGCGAGGGAAGCCCCAACAGGGAAGGCAACCGCCACCGCGTGGAGCTGGTGCGCGGGTTGCACACACGGCAGCAGTCGCGAGGGACGCGGACTGCCTGCAATGTGGTCGGATGGGCCACAGCCTGCTGCAATGCAGGGACTGGCAGAGACTGCCAGTACAAGATCGGCGCCGCATGGCAAAGCGGCATGAACTTTGCTTTTACTGTTTGGGCAGTCACTATGCACGTGACTGTCCCAGGGCCATACCATGCAGTGCATGCCGTGGGCTGCACCACGTGATGCTCTGCATGAACCGGAACGGGGATGGCCCCCGGTTGTTGAGGCAGGGGTCCCCTATGGGCGGGGGCGCTCCTGCGCGAAGCCCTCCACCATCGGATGGAGGACGCGGCTTCGCTCGTCGCACCCCCCCTCGGGAGGGGGGTCGCGTACCGGCGCGGGTCTTGGCGGACCGGGACCACGCGCCCCAAGGTCATGGCCAGTATGTGGCTGGCCAGGCCCCGGATAGGGCCCCCATGGGCGGGGGCCCTAGATCGGACGTGAGAGTGGGGACACCCCCCTCCACGCGGGTTACCACTACCCAACACATGCAGCCGCAGCGGTTTTCTCCGCCGCTGCACGAGTACCCACGGCTGGAGTACCACCCGCCGTACCATATGTATGGCCGGGCCGCGGGTTATGCCCCCCCTCAGATGGGGATGTGCACTCGCCCGCCATATTATCCGGGTCAGTGGCGCGCCCCTGGTTTGGAGAGAGTGGGGAGCCCGTAACTAGCTTGCTCCCTGGCTGGGACAGAGCCGCGGACGGTTCTGCTCCCTACCGCGGTGGTCCGCGTATGGGGTCGTGGGGGGGAAGCCATTAATTTGAGAGCTCTGTTGGACTCAGGGGCTCAAAGCAGTTTGGTCACCACTCGAGTGGCACGCCAGTTAGGTTTAGTCGTGGAAGACTCGCCTGTGCCACTTCTTGGAGTTGGTGGCATACAGGTGAAGTGTCTGACGGGCCAGACACTTGTCACCTTTTCTTCGCTGAAATCCTCCACAATGAGGATCACGACTTCGGCTATGGTAATGGATACCATTGCGGGTTGGCACCCCTCGACAGACATACCGCCGGGTGTGTTGTCTTTGGTTTCGGGTCTGGATTTGGCCGACCCCTTTGTCTTTCATCCCGGCCCAGTGGACTTGCTCCTGGGCTCGGACGTATTGGGTTGGATTTTGTTGGGTACACAGAAGGCTCTGGGTTCGTCTTCACTGATGGCAGTGTCTACTATCTTTGGTTTCGCCCTGATGGGCCCTGTGTTTGATAATAGCACCGTGGAGGAGCCACCGGTCGTCGCATCTGCGTCCTTGGCCAAGACCATGCAAAGGTTTTGGGAGGTGGAGGAGCCACCTATGAGTTCCAGGATGGATCCGGAACACGCTGAGTGCGAAGCCCTTTTTCGATCGACCACGGAGAGGTTGCCCTCCGGTCGGTTTGTAACTAGGTTACCCTTTGTTGCCTCTCGTCCTAGCCTAGGGCAAAGTAGGGCGCTTGCGGAGAAACGACTGCTGTCCATGGAGCGACGTATGCAGCGTGACCACGTACTTCGCGATAAATATATTGAATTTATGCGCGAGTACGAGGATTTGGGTCACATGTCTCCGGCTCGAGTTGATTGGAGCTCAACTGAGCATTATTTTTTGCCCCACCACGCGGTGGTGAAGGCCTCAACAGGCAAATTGAGGACCGTCTTCGATGGGTCCGCACCCACTTCGAACGGGGTTTCGTTGAATCTGTGTTTGCATTCGGGTCCCAAATTGCATAGGGACATAATTGACATCATCTTGAACTTTAGAAGACATCAAGTGGTTTTTGGTGCGGACATCCGGATGATGTTCCGCCAGACAGTCATACATCCTGAGGACAGGCGATTCCAGTTGATACTCTGGCGTGAGCGCCCTGAGGATCCTGTGACGGTGTATGAACTCAACACAAACACGTATGGTTTGAAATCTAGTCCCTATATCGCCATCAGATCATTGCTTGAATTGGCAGAGCGGGAACGGATCCGCTTTCCCCGTGGGGCTTCCGTGCTGTCACGTGACTTGTATGTTGATGACGTGTGCACCGGAGCCCAAAGTATTGAGGAGGCCCTCCTACTGCGGGATGAATTGATTGAAATATTGAAGACAGGTGGCTACGAGCTACGTAAGTGGTTGTCTAATGAGCCTAAAGTTCTAGAAGGGATCCCGGAGGATCACCAACAGAACCCTCACCTGTTTGAGGATGTGGATGATCCCAACAGGATAGCGGTGCTGGGCATGCAGTACCAGCCGCTAACCGATATTTTTACATTCCAAGTGGACTTGGAAATACCAAAGGTCTGGACTAAGAGAACGGTGTTGTCCGTAATAGCCCGTATGTTTGATCCAAGCGGTTGGATCAGTCCAGTGATATTCTCTGCGAAGTGTCTTCTTCAGAGACTTTGGACTTTGGGCGTCTCGTGGGACGAGCCGCTGTTTGGTCCTCCATTGGATGATTGGCTCGAGTTGTTTTCATCGATTAAGGAAGTCAATCGGATTGCCTTGCCTCGTCGAATATTGCCCCCGGGAAATATCGAGCCAGCCTGCATGGCTTTTGTGACGCGTCGGAGCGAGGCTACGCCGCGTCAGTCTATATGCGGACAGTTGACGCCGATGGCCGGGTCAATGTCTCGCTTTTGTTAGGGAAGAGCAAGGTCGCCCCCATCAGGACTAGGCTGACTATTCCCAAGCTTGAGTTGAGTGGAGCTCACCTTCTCTCTAAATTGTTGCATCACGTTGCCAGTGAGCTGGCGGCCACGGTCGAGATACGAGACATCTTCGCCTGGTCGGATAGCCAGGTCGCGCTTGCATGGTTGCGCGCGGCCCCACATACCTTGGAGGTTTTTGTTGGGAACAGGGTTTCCCAAATTCAAAATATTGGAATTGATATAACATGGAGACATGTGCCGGGAGAGCTTAACCCAGCGGACTGTGCTTCCCGAGGTTGTACGGCACCAGAATTGGTGTCACACCCGCTCTGGTGGGGTCCAGAGTGGCTGATGGGATCAGAAACATCTTGGCCTGTCTGTCAGACAGATGTTACTTCTTTGAGTTTGACTGGGCTCCGTGTACATGCTGTAGTCGCTGAGACGACGTCGGAGCCGGATTGGCTACTTGCTCGGTATAGTAGCTTGGATAAGCTTCTGGGTGTTACCAGTTGGATTAAGCGTTTCATACATAATTGTAGAAACCCACAGGCAAAGCGGTTGGAGCCGATTGCAGGTGCAGAAGAGCGCCGGAGCGCATTGTTGCATTGGGTCCGTGTCGTGCAGACCGGACGGTTTGAGTCAGAGCTTCGTATTTTGCGCGACGGACGCGCTAAGTTGAAGGGCGCGGTCGCTCGTTTGAACCCGTACATCGACTCGGATGGGCTTCTTCGGGTTGGAGGCAGGCTCCGGAAGGCGGATCTTCCATATGAGACTCGCCATCCTCTGTTGTTGCCCAAGGGCGGACCCTTGGTGCAGCTTTTGGTGTCTGATCGACACATTCGTAACGCCCATGCTGGGTGCAATGCTTTGTTGGCTATTTTGCAACGCGAGTTTTGGATTTTGTCTGCCCGAAGAGCAATCCGTAGTGTCCTGTTTCGATGTATTGCATGTTATAGGTTGAAGGCATCCACGATGCAACCACAGATGGGTGATTTGCCCGCTGATCGAATCCGACCTTCGAGACCGTTTGACGGCGTTGGAACCGATTTTGCCGGTCCCTTTTCGATCAAGGCTTCTCCCTTTCGTAATGCCCGTATTGTGAAGGGCTATTTGTGTGTATTTGTTTGTTTGGCCACCAAGGCTGTCCATTTGGAGGTGGTATCGGCTCTGACTACGGAGGCCTTCGTCGCCGCGTTGGATCGCTTTGTTTCGCGTCGAGGTCTACCTTCCCTTATTAGGTCTGACAATGGCACAAACTATAAAGGAACTGTAAATTATCTTAAGGATGTCTCTGTGTTTATTGATAAAAATTGTACTAGTTTAAGTCAAATTGCTGCCCAAAGGGGAATAACCTGGAAGTTTAGTCCCCCAAGTTGCCCCCATTGGGGAGGGATTTTTGAAGCGGCTGTGAAATCCGCAAAGACCCACCTCCGCCGCATTATCGGAGAAACGGCTCTAACTTTTGAAGAGCTGGCCACAGTGTTTTGTAAAGTTGAGGCGGTCCTCAACTCTCGTCCTCTCTGTCCGCTATCTCCAGATCCAAATGACTTGGAAGCTCTCACCCCTGGTCATTTTTTGGTGGGAGGGCCGTTGAATGCCCTGCCCGAATACCCGTGGAAGGATGAACGCGTATATCGGTTGTCGCGTTTTCAAATGTTGCAGCAAATGAGCCAGGACTTTTGGCGTCGCTGGTCGCTTGAATATTTGCATTTGCTGCAGCAAAGAGTGAAGTGGACAGACAGGACTGAGCCTCCCAGGGAGGGTGATTTAGTATTTTTAAAAGAGGCAAATTTGCCCTCATTGCTTTGGCGACGAGCTCGCATATTACGTTTGATTCTTGGCGGAGATGGCACTCCGCGTGTGGCTGAGGTGTTGGTCGACGGTTCGATTTTGAGGAGAGCTGTGACCTCTCTCGCCCGCCTTCCCGTAGAGTAAGCTAGCGGTCTGCTTCTCAGACCGGGACGGGGGGATGTTTGTAATAAAATCTATGTTGTTTTGTCCGTTCGCCGCCGTAATATTCTAGCGCGTGCGGTAGTTTCATATTAGTAGCGTCGTCGCCCGCTCGGCCGGCGTCGGCAGTCGCGAGCGACCATTTTGAATTCAGTATTGTTTGGACATCGCGCGGGGAGGCCGCGCCGCATGAAATTGCTCGCGTGAATGGCATGGCGGACGGCCGCCATTTGTCCTGACATATCGGTTTGATTTTAATACGCGGAGAGGTCTCGCGTCTTTTGCTTGTTAACTAGTTTGAGTTATATTTGTGAATTTCCTGTTTGTTAAATAACTATTGAACATTTGTGTTTGTGAAACCTTTTACTTTGACTGTTTCTTGTGAGATGCGAAACGTGGCTGCCTGGGGACGCCGAAATCTGTTGCCGAGTGGAACTGCTAGACGGATCAGGTATTTTTTTCTGGGGATTGAGATCTCATGGGGTAGGTTGGGTGATTTAGGGAACAACCCCCTCCTCTTCCGAAGACACTCGAAATTGGATCCGAAGAGCAGAAGATTAAGTTTGGTAAGTGACCCTTGGGTTTGTGGGTGGTTGTAGCTATTAAGTTAGGTTTAATATACAGGGTTCTGTAGTTCCCGTTGTAAACTACAGTGGTAGCAGACTGCGTATAGGTTAGGTTAGGTTAGTCGGACAGACGTAGTGTCGGGTCGAGGTTTTTTACCGGTATTTTTTTTACCCGGTAAATTTTTCGGTACCGAACCCTCCCGCCCTTTCGTCTGCCCGGAATCTCTGCGCACACTATGATTATTTTAAAAACAGTACTATTGACTTCAACATTAAGTTCATTTTTGTTTGTCACGGATTTTGAAGTAAACCTTCCAGTTGTACAAAGGTACTTATTACTTCCATGATTTGGGTGGCTTATACAGTCATTCACTTCAATCATTCAGATTTATCCGAGAGTAAATTTACTCCAGTGTAGAGTGGTGAAACGTGGACGAAGTTATCCAATAATTAAATCTAAGAATAATTATATTCCGTGGATAGCTATTCTCGTGTAAAGTCATGTTTGGTGAAATCGACCCTTAGTCACCTATCATGCCAGAGGGGCTATTTTTTATCTTTATACGTAAATACATAGATTATGTAGTCAAAAACAAAATATAAGAAACAAATATAATAGTTTAAGTTTTTGCTTTTGACTTTTCCATCCACAAATTATTCGTTGACAGACTACTAACTCAATCTCAGTTTTCAACATATTTAATGAATAGTATATTCAAAGTTTAGCGTTAGGCAAGTGAAGTTACGTTTGATCATATTGGAAGGACCTAGTGCCTAAGAGACAGGCTCGGCCTAGTTTGGGTACTAGCGGATTGGACGTATGTACGTACGATTACTTTTTTGTACTTACATGCTTAGTGCTTTATTTGTATAGTCAGTAGTGATCTTCTTTTTAGCGAAAGCTGTATGATATGTCTAACTTGTGTATTTTATAAGATAAATAAATTATTCTTATATAATCTGTGTGATTTGTCCGTATATATATATTGATGTTTATAGGGATACTAACGGACAGTCCTAGACAGCTTGCGAACTATTGCCAGGTAGAGATTAACATAGTTTGGGCTATGTGGAAGGGAGGCTAGTAGACCGAATTGCTGGGTTATGGAGTGAGATACATTATTTTAATTTCTTCTCAGCAGTGGTCGTTCCGAAATGCTAGTAGTTTGTAGCTTTGAGACATGACACTATGATTGACGTGAAGAAGAGCCTTCTTTGAAGGCCAAGTTTCAAAGGCTGCCGCTCCGCTTGCGATAAAAAATATATGTTGTGTTTTTTACGCGACTGACCAAAAATGGAGTGTTTTTATTTATTTATTTAAAACTCTATTAAACCAAAAATGGTATAAAAGGCGGACTTAATGCTAACAGCATTCTCTACCAGTCAACCTTCGGGATAAACAGAAATAAATATGTATGGGTGCACAAAGTGACTAAATTTTTTATAAATAGGTATCACAAATATAAATATATTTTCAGGGTTCATGTATGTAAGTATGATGAATGTATGTATGTAAGTTTCTTTATTCAATAAAGAATTTCTGATACGATATTTACCCGGCGTCTCAGCGAGCGTAGGATTGAGAGTCCCGGGCTCGGCGGGCAGCGCGGGCCGCGAGCCCTCCATCGGCGGCTCTGACACGCTCTCCGCACTGACTGACCTGCGGGATAGGGCGGGCGCTTCATAGAAACGGGGCGTCAAATATACCTACTACAAATTAAACTGTATATCCGTGAACACGTCAGTCACACGTCAATGTGTGCGTTTTCAGTCATAGCGTCCTAATACACACAAGAACGGGGGAGAAGTGCGGGGGGTGCCATATTGCGGGAGAGCCTGGGAGTTTCCTTTCTGTACGTAGTACTTATATTAATTCAGTGCCTGCAGCACAAGTTACCAAGTGAACACCACAGATATCGGATATCTTTCTAAATATAGATAGAAGCGTTGACGCTTGACTTTTCTAAAAAGGCAACTTCGACAAAATAAATATGATCCAATTCCGAAATATTTAAAAACTAGCTGTTGTGCTGCCGCTCCGCCCGCGACAAAAAGTTTATCTTGTGTTTTTTTAATACTAACTTTGACCCCCCATTTTAGCCCTTTGGGAATTAATTAAAAAAAAAATGGTAGGCATTATATGACCCCGGGGCGGGCCGCAGCCAAAGATCTTGTAATGGCGCCGTGCTCGGGCCAAGTTATGGAACACTAGATACCAGGGTTGAGCTGTGGAGACCTAAAGGATAGCTACCTGGGTAATGTGAGGTCGGTGGTGGCAGCAGTGGGAGTGTCGGGCCGCAGCCAAAGATCTCGCGACGGCGCCGTGTTCATAAGATAAGTTGGCTAAGTTATGGAACACTAGATACCAGGGTTGAGCTGTGAAGACCTAAAGGATAGCTACCTGGGTAATGTGAGGTCGGTGGTGGCAGCAGTGGGAGTGTCGGGGGGCAGCCCCCGAGCGCGGGCCGCAGCCAAAGATCTTGCGATGGCACCGTGTTCAAAAGATAAGTTGGCTAAGTTATGGAACACTAGATACCAGGGTTGATCTGTAGAGACCTAAAGGGTAGCTACCTGGGTAATGTGAGGTCGGTGGTGGCAGCAGTGGGAGTGTCGGGCCGCAGCCAAAGATCTCGCGATGGCGCCGTGTTCATAAGATAAGTTGGCTAAGTTATGGAACACTAGATACCAGGGTTGATCTGTAGAGACCTAAAGGGTAGCTACCTGGGTAATGTGAGGTCGGTGGTGGCAGCAGTGGGAGTGTCGGGGGGCAGCCCCCGAGCGCGGGCCGCAGCCAAAGATCTTGCGATGGCACCGTGCTCATAAGATAAGTTGGCTAACTTATGGAACACTAGATACCAGGGTTGAGCTGTGGAGACCTAAAGGATAGCTACCTGGGTAATGTGAGGTCGGTGGTGGCAGCAGTGGGAGTGTCGGGGGGCAGCCCCCGAGCGCGGGCCGCAGCCAAAGATCTCGCGATGGCACCGTGCTCATGAGGCAACTTGGCTAAGTCATGGAACAATAGATACCAGGGTTGAGCTGTGGAGACCTAAAGGATAGCTACCTGGGTAATGGGTCAGCAGTCAGAAAGATCTCGCGATGGCACCGTGCTCATGAGGCAACTTGGCTAAGTCATGGAACAATAGATGGGGTTGAGCTGTGGAGACCTAAAGGATAGCTACCTGGGTAATGTAAGGTCGGTGGTGGCAGCAGTGGAGCCCCGAGCGCGGGCCGCAGCCAAAGATCTCGCGATGGCACCGTGCTCATGAGGCAACTTGGCTAAGTCATGGAACAATAGATACCAGGGTTGAGCTGTGGAGACCTAAAGGATAGCTACCTGGGTAATGTGAGGTCGGTGGTGGCAGCAGTGGGAGTGTCGGGGGGCAGCCCCCGAGCGCGGGCCGCAGCCAAAGATCTCGCGATGGCACCGTGCTCATGAGGCAACTTGGCTAAGTCATGGAACAATAGATACCAGGGTTGAGCTGTGGAGACCTAAAGGATAGCTACCTGGGTAATGTGAGGTCAGTGGTGGCAGCAGTGGGAGTGTCGGGGGCAGCCCCGAGCGCGGGCCGCAGCCAAAGATCTCGCGATGGCACCGTGCTCATGAGGCAACTTGGCTAAGTCATGGAACAATAGATACCAGGGTTGAGCTGTGGAGACCTAAAGGATAGCTACCTGGGTAATGTGAGGTCAGTGGTGGCAGCAGTGGGAGTGTCGGGGGGCAGCCCCCGAGCGCGGGCCGCAGCCAAAGATCTCGCGATGGCACCGTGCTCATGAGGCAACTTGGCTAAGTCATGGAACAATAGATACCAGGGTTGAGCTGTGGAGACCTAAAGGATAGCTACCTGGGTAATGTGAGGTCGGTGGTGGCAGCAGTGGGAGTGTCGGGGGGCAGCCCCCGAGCGCGGGCCGCAGCCAAAGATCTTGCGATGGCACTGTGCTCGTGAGGCAAGTTGGCTAAGTTGTGGAACACGGAGCGCTTGCGAATTATGGTGTATACCAGGTTTGAGTTACCTGTGGAAGATAGAATAGTTAGGTTAAAAGAATAGGTATTAAACTTTATTAAATGCGAAACTTTAGATATTTGTGTGAATGGCACCTGGGATAGCATAAATTACTAAGCTACTTTTGCATAATATATTTCACTAGAGCGGAGCCCTAACATGCAGCTAGTATTTTATAACATAATTATCAGAATAAAGACGATTCCTTTACCCGAAACTAACAACGTTAGAAGATGGAATGCATTTGTGTAATAAATTTTCGATCTGACGAAGTGGCTGCAATTAATAACGAACCTTGTTGCTACGGCATAAGGTCTACTCACCATCGAACTGGTACTGGATCATGTTGTTGAACATCTCGAGCAGGAAAAACACGAGGTGGTGGTGGTGCGGCTGCGAGAACAGGAACCAGGGCGTGCTGAACGCTTCCAGTAGGTGCAGCAGCTTGCTGGATGATAACGAACCTTGTTGCTACGGCATAAGGTCCACACTCACCATCGAACTGGTACTGGATCATGTTGTTGAACATCTCGAGCAGGAAGAAGACGAGGTGGTGGTGGTGCGGCTGCGAGAACAGGAACCAGGGCGTGCTGAACGCTTCCAGTAGGTGCAGCAACTTGGTTGAGGCTACCATCGATAGCGTCTTCAGGTATGGGGACACTGGAAAGAGACAGCTAGTTATTTTTCTTTCCTTTAATGGTCAATATATTTGTTAATGGTCAATATGGACGACATACTCATTCCTTCTGGGTTTTCATCAGATCCTAAATTGACATGATTGAAGATATTCTCATCTGTTATTTCTCAGTCACCAGCCAAGGCCGAAGGACCAGCCCTCATCTCCAGCCGGCGAAAGTGATGCCAAAGGCCAAGCGACGTCTACATAGTGAAGATCGAAGCGAGGATTTCCTTTTGGGTTTTCACCAAATCACAACCGACAACAGGATATTTATGATGACATTTTCACTGACGGCAATGGCGCAGTTTGGGAGAGGCCTATGTCCTTTAGTAGACTGCTACAGGCTGATGATTATGATGATTTTCACTTCCGAATCAGTATTCACCCATTTAAGAGTGGAACCAAAGAACGTATGTTCCCAGTCGCCCCCGCGAGGGTTTGAATAAAAAATTCAGAGTCGCCACCGGAGGCAAATGGAAACTCATCGCCCCCATTTAGTTTCGCTGTACGTACATTGCTTCCTCGTATCATAGACAATAACACCGATTAAGCCATTTATTCTAAATCTGCCGTAGTTAGACTTTATCATTCAAATGAAGTTCAGAATGTTGTACATTGATTATTTTGCCTTTGAGACATTTAAACAGTTAAAATGAACGGAAAACGGACGGAAAAATAAAAGCACAAGTTGTATTGAATTGAAATATTTCTTTTATTTTGACTTTGATTTGAATAAACATTTTAATAAAAAAAAGATATTTTTTATCACAGATAATCAGACTATTTACAATAATAGTATATTTTTATTATAAAATACGTATTAAGAATAATCCTTATATTTAACAGACTTTTCACTAAATAAAATTATGAAAGATTGTCATAATATAATAATAATTACAGTACAACGATAAAACAGTAAACAAAAGTATAAAAAACAGCACTGCAAGTGACAGTCTCAAATGTAATAAGGCAAAATAAATAACAATGTTGGAAACTTCATTTGAATGATAGTCTAAATACGGCAGATTTAGAATAACTGGCTTAATAATGTTATTGTCTACAATACGAGCAAGCAATGTACAGCGAAGCTGAAGTGGGGGCGATGAGTTCCCATTTGCCTCCGGTGGCAACTCTGAATTTTTTATTCCCATTTGCCTCCGGTGGCAACCTCGCGGGGACGACTGGGAACATACGTAATTAACTATTAGCTTTATTCTGTTGATAAAAATTCGGCTGATCGGCCAAAGTCGATTCGGCGTCATCTCGATCAGTTGGTTGTACCCTAAAACTGACCCTGTACCACGCGAGGTGTTTCCACCTCGCGCCCCCACGCGACCTCTAGTGTTACATATACGTACCATTGACCAGTATGGTGAGCAGACAGTCGAACAGCGGCTGCAGCCGCTGGTGTCCGGTGGTGACGATCTTGTGGAACACCACCACCAGTAGGTCAGCGTGGGTCCCCGTGAACACCGGGATGTCCATGGGCACGCTCGCCGCGTACGGCTTGTTCAGGCGGACTCCGAAGTTACGCTCCCCAGATAGTAGGAGCAGGATGAACACGCCTATATGCATTAGGCCTACTCTCGCTGCAATTTAAATATATTTTTAATATGACACCTGATAGTAGGTATATGTTTTTTTTTCATTTTAGGTTGATAGACTGAAAGTACAACACATTAATTTATGTTAACACTTCGGTCCTTAATACAATGTAATAAGGTCGAAAATTGGATGCAATCAATGCTCAACTGTACATGATTAAAAGTCGAACAAAAATCCGGGCAGAAAATATGCAAGTAAAAACAGAATACTTCTATTAGTATAGAAGTACATACTAATGCACATTGTTAACATATTTATTATAATAGATAATTATTAGTAGGTATGTTTCTGTTTATAGTTTATTATAAGTATGTACTTATTATTACGTCTATATTTTGTGAGTTCTTAATATTATTTCGTTGCACTTTATCGCACCACCCTACTACTCTCTGATTGATCTAATGGTTGACTGGTAGAGAATGTCACATGGCGTTAAGTCCACCATTTTTACATAATTTCTGAAATATTGTACATAAAGTTTCAAATAAATAAAATTAAATTAACGGTTCAACAATATTATTTCACCATTTCTTGCTAAAATAAGAGTATTTTCTTCAACTTACACTGATCGGCGCGCGAGTCGTTGAGGTGGTACAAAATGGGCACCAGAACTTCCAATACGTCGCTACTCTTCAACACGTAGTACATAAATTTCTGAAACAAACACATGCCTGAAGTTTTGAGTTAAAAAGTTGAAATTTTATAAGTCTTAAAAGACAGAGCATAGTGATACCTACTGTATGGTGTAACCACACACAGATGCTAAGCTATGGGAAACCTCCGAAGAGATTTAATCCAAACCCGTAGAGTGCTAATCGTACACTAATTTAATGTTAAGTTATTGACGTTAGTCTAACTAGTAAATATGCAAGCTAATCAATATAGTATTAAAAGGTATATTGACCTAGTGTTAGCTTCTATGTAGACAATAATTATATCTATGTGTGTGATGGCTCAAACACCTACTATAATAAAAATTCCATCTGTATATTTATGTACCTACCTATGTCTCACAAATAAATGTTATTTATTCTTTGTACCTTTTGCCTCAATAAAAATATTTGTTTCTTCAAAAGTATGTCTTTTAAGAGATATGTCTGAAAGAGAGGATTGTTCAACACGAAGAGAAAGAGAAAGAGGGAATAGAAAGAGATAATTTTTTTTTTTCAGAGATATTAAAATAAAGAGAGCGAAGCATTTTCCGAATGACATGAAAAAGATATAGAGAAAAAAATAAGAGAAAAAGGAGAGAAAGAGATAAAAGGTAAGACTTTGTTATAGTCAAGTTCATGATTTATTGTTCTTCACGGATATTTTTTTTTTTGGAGAATGCAATAAAAAGAAAGAGACAGCAAGAAACTGACCTTGTTATATTCACACATCTTCCTCAACAAAACAAGTCTTTGATGTAGATAGCAACAGACGAAAAAAACCGAAAGAGTGAGAGAGAATATGATAGAGACAGCCTCACCTTGTTATAATCACACATCTTCCACAACAAAACCAGCAGTTCTTGATGCAAGTTGACCTTCTTCTCTGCAGAGGGTTGTTTAACAGACGGGTGTGAGAGAGAGTGAGAGAATGTGAGAGAAAGAGACAGCCTCACCTTGTTATAATCACACATCTTCCACAACAAAATCAGTTCCTGATGCAAATTAACTTTCTTAGCGGAGTTCGGGAGATACGTCTGTTGCAGAGGGTTGTTCAAACGACGGGTGTGAGAGAGAGAAATGTGAGAGAAAGAGATAGCTCCACCTTGTTATAATCACACATCTTCCACAACAGAACCAGTAGTTCTTGATGCAAGTTGACTTTCTTAGCGGAGTTCGGGAGATACGTCTGCTGTAAAGGATTGTTCAACAGACGGGTGTGAGAGAGATAGAATGTGAGAGAAAGAGACAGCCTCACCTTGTTATAATCACACATCTTCCACAACAGAACCAGCAGCTCCTGATGCAAATTAACTTTCTTAGCGGAGTTCGGGAGATACGTCTGTTGCAGAGGATTGTTCAACAGACGGGTGTGAGAGAGATAGAATGTGAGAGAAAGAGACAGCCTCACCTTGTTATAATCACACATCTTCCACAACAAAACCAGTAGCTCCTGATGCAAGTTGACCTTCTTAGCGGAGTTCGGGAGATACGTCTGCTGTAAAGGATTGTTCAACAGACGGGTGACGCCACGCAATAACAGCTGGAAGTCTTCATCGCGGTGGATTCGAGATAAATAGTTGATGAACAAGTTGTCTGGAAGGCTCTGTGGACGAAACGGTATTCTCTAAAAAAAAATAAGTACTGTCTTTGATTCCAAAAGCCTTATTAAAAAAACAAATGTCACTGTCACCTGTCAAATAGATGATAAACTAGTGTTGCACACTTATCGATAGTATTTTCGACTTTTGAAACATCGCATTGAATATAGGGCTACTATATTATAAGGCTATTAGTAATACGAAAAGTTAATCTCTAAAGTACTGTTTTTAATTACAAAGGCCATGTAAAAAAAAAAAAAATTTCGATTAGTGAAACTATCGCATTGAATGAAGGGCTAAAAGTTATTAAAAATAATTCAAATCAAAGTAACAATTTTAAATCTGTGACCCGAGTAGAAAAAATGGTTTGAACATTATAATTTAAATGGAATATGATTGTAAATAGAATAAAATGTTACCTCGTCAGTTTCAGCGTTGACAGTATTGCTGGTATCGTGGTCCAGGGTTACGATCAGTATTTGCAATGATACCTATAAAGGAAAATACTATTATAATTTGGGAACAAATTCAATTTTAAAGAGGCGAGATTTAAAAAATGATGGACGGTGGGAAAAATGGTGAGTTCATGTTAGTTTAGGTGTGGATGTGGGTATGATCGATGAATAATATAGTCTTTTGGATTTTTGAGCATCTCAGATGCAATATTAGTACTAAAGTACTCTCATATAGAAATAAGATATGGTGAAAAAATTCCATGCGAAATTTTCTTTTTTCTATATGAGAGTACTTTAGTACTAATATTGCATCTGAGATGCTCAAAAATCCAAAAATAAATATTGATGGCTTCCTATACTTTAATTGATTTTCAACTTCATCGAATATGGGTTAAATCAAATACCTTACTCGTATAGTGGGTATTGGTGTTAGGTTACGCATGCCTAATGCGTTTCAATAGAAATTGGATATGGTGAAGATTTTCGATGTGCAGGATTGAAATGCGATAGCTCAGTTGGAAGAGCAAGGTCGTATAAAGACCTGGTCGCGGGTTCAAGTCCTGCTCGCATGGAATTTTTTCACCATATCTTATTTCTATATGAGAGTACTTTAGTAATAATATAGTCTTATTGAAGATGCAACATTCATCAACCCTAGACAATGGGATAATTTATCCCACTATTCCTTTCCATCCTTACTTTATCCTAGACAAATTAAGAAAAGGAATAATAGATCCCCGATTAGTTCACGATCAGCTAACTTTTTTAGATTGACCTGGATCTTTATTATTATACGTTTTTGTTATAAAAGCTAGTAACAAAAAGTCTCTTAACTTTGGGGCTAGCTCAATATGTATGATTTGTTTATACCTATTTATTTGATGAAAACAAACTAGCGCCATCTACAAAAAAACCAGCACCATCTACCGACAAAGCCACGCACCTCTACCAGTGGCTCCAGCTCCAGCAAATCCAGTTCCACTGGGTCGTATGAGCAAACCGTGTTGAGGAGAGATATGGAGAGTGACAGTTATCTTAACAACGCCATCTATTGTCAAAGTCACGCACCTCGACCAGTGGCTCCAGTGTGTCAGCGAACAGCAAGTGGTTGTACGGTAGACCCAGTCCCACTGGGTCGTATGAGCTACTGTGTTGAGGAGAGATGTGAAGAGTGACAGTTATCTTAACAACGCCATCTATTGTCAAAGTCACGCACCTCGACCAGTGGCTCCAGTGTGTCAGCGAACAGCAAGTGGTTGTACGGTAGACCCAGTCCCACTGGGTCGTATGAGCATACTGTGTTGAGAGAGAGATGTGAAGAGTGACAGTTATCTTAACAACGCCATCTATTGTCAAAGTCACGCACCTCGACCAGTGGCTCCAGTGTGTCAGCGAACAGCAAGTGGTTGTACGGCAGACCCAGTCCCACTGGGTCGTATGAGCATACTGTGTTGAGGAGAGATGTGAAGAGTGACAGTTATCTTAACAACGCCATCTATTGTCAAAGTAACGTACCTCGACCAGTGGCTCCAGTGTGTCAGCGAACAGCAAGTGGTTGTACGGCAGACCCAGTCCCACTGGGTCGTATGAGCATACTGTGTTGAGGAGAGATGTGAAGAGTGACAGTTATCTTAACAACGCCATCTATTGTCAAAGTCACGAACCTCGACCAGTGGCTCCAGTGAGTCAGCGAACAGCAAGTGGTTGTACGGCAGACCTAGTCCCACTGGGTCGTATGAGCATACCGTGTTGAGGAGAGATGTGAAGAGTGACAGTTATCTTAACAACGCCATCTATTGTCAAAGTAACGCACCTCGACCAGTGGCTCCAGTGTGTCAGCAAACAGCAAGTGGTTGTACGGCAGGCCCAGTCCCACTGGGTCGTATGAGCACACCGTGTTGAGGAGAGATGTGAACAGAGGCAAGGCGTGGCGATTGTCTGGACTTGTCAGGTATCTGGACAAATAGGAATCTCATAAGGAAAATTTACAGCGTCCTGGTAAGCTTCAAAGTTTATGGAATGAGCTCCCTGCCACAGTCTTCCCTAGAGGCTACAGGGTTTTTTAAAAAATGCTTAAAATGCTTAAAGTAGGTACTCTAATGCTTAAAAAGATTTATTCAGGGTCGGCAACGCTCGTCACATGACACCCCTACTTGTTGTTAGAGTTGTATTAACAAGCTAATAATTATAATATAGAAAACACGACTGACAACTAACATAACTCGGAGGAATGCAAGGAATCTTAAAAATACATCTCTCATTAAAATGTGTTACGCCGTTCAGGACTTATGGTGGAATAAAGAAACTTACATAAATACATACAATATATGTACATACATACATGAACCCTGAAAACATAACACTCCTTTTTTGGTCGTGTAAAAAGAAAGAAACAGTTCAACCAACAACAGTCGCATGCAATACGCATGTCAGTCCTGGCTATGAAGCAGCTGAGTTAATGCGGCAGCAGAAATATACATCAAGGTTTGAAAACTATACTAGCGCGTTTCATTTCTATCCCAACGCCATCTAGCGAAACTTGCGCGATCCATATACATCGAGGTTTGAAAACTATGCTAGCGCGTTTCATTTCTACGCCAACGCCATCTAGCGAAACTCATGCGATCTAATCTACTTATTATGGTAGCTGCTGTTGGCCGCGTGCTGCGGCAGGTATATCGTTTCGCTGAAGCAGGTCAACAACAGACGCAACAGCTCAGTTCTAGCTGCTTCTTGCTGAGCGTTGCGGGGCGGAGACCTCGCAAGACTTAATAAGTTGGTCAAAAGCAGCAGAAATATACTTCAAAGTTTGAAAACTATGCTAGCGCGTTTCATTTCTACGCCACCGCCATCTAGCGAAACTCACGCGATCCATTTATTATGGTAGCTGCTGTTGGCCGCGTGCTGCGGCAGGTATATCGTTTCGCTGAAGCAGGTCAACAACAGCCGCAACAGCTCAGTCCTAGCTGCTTCTTGCTGAGCGTTGCGAGGCGGAGACCTGGCAAAGCCCACTCCACCAGCCCAGATGTATTCGCAGCTGTCGAGGGATGATAGCTCTTCGGCTCGCTCCTGACAAAGGACACTAGTATTTTTACCAGGGCTTGTTACCGATGGTACCGGTACCAAATTCTCATTGAAGTACCGGAAAGTACCGGTACGTTCCGGGGGTTTATATAGAAAATTTGGTACCGGTATCCCTGATTTTTCGAAATATTTGATACTTAACATCAAATATTTCGAAAATGGTTCACTTTTGGATAATATATTATAGGGTTAAATCAATTCAAAATAACAGTACCTACAACCCCTGAGAGGAAAGCATCTAACCAGTAGCCCTGTAAATAGATTTACATTTAACAATTAAAACATTTTAGAACATCGGCCGTTTTTCAGAGCTCATATAGGCAATGATTAGAGATAGATAAAAAGTTGTAGAGAATTTTATCATCTCCATCTCCCTCTGGCTCCGATCTGGTTGGACAGGACTTTTAGTATGTTTATCTCTTAACTAGTCTAAACACAGTTCCTAAGTCAAAGTTTCCGCTTTCAACTTTTCCACCCACACTATGGGAGTATGTATTAATTTACCAAGCTAATAGTATATCTCCAAACATTATTATAAATAAATAAATATATACGGACAAATCACACAGATTAAGTTAGCCCCAAAGTAAGTTCGAGACTTGTGGTATGGGATACTAACTTAACGGTACTATATTTTAAAATGAAATACATATATAGAAAAACATCCAAGACCCAGGTCAATCTGAAAAAGATCATTTTCCATCTTGGCCCGACCGGGGATCGAACCAGGGACCTCCGGTGTGGCAGATTACAAACTTTTCAGTTTTTTGGTAGGATTTGTATACATTGTACATTTGTATGTATTTTAAAATCATTGACCATCTATGAAAATAAGGTCATCTGGTGAGCTTTATGCTTTTAATAGATTTCGTTATATGAAAAAATAGTAACAAAGTCATACTAATAACTATTTCTAGTTGTATATTTACACTAAATGTAGCTATCACAGATATGCTAGTTTCAAGTGCTGATAAGGTGTCAACAGGCAGATCAATACTCACCGGGCCAGAGCGCTTGGTGCTTGTTACTGTGAAGTCTGGGCAAAACAGCAAGTCCTGAAAATTACATTTTTTCATAATTTATGACAGTAGCCGATTCCTAAAGGAATTTATCATGTTCTAATTTTGAAATTCATTCCCTCCCTAGGGTACAAATGAATTTGTATGCATAATTTATGACAGTAGCCGATTCCTAAAGGAATTTATCATGTTCTAATTTTGAAATTCATTCCCTCCCTAGGGTACAAATGAATTTGTATGAAACATTCTCTCCCGCGTGAGGGAAGAAGCACGTTCAACCCGATACTGTGAACAAATATACACTTCTTTCCGAATATGAGAAATGAAAAAACATATATAGAACTCACACAAATAGCATTGATGAGAGACTGCGCGAGCGGCGCGGAGTCGCTCTCGGCGGCGGCCGGCAGCGACGACCAGAAGAAGCCGTGCCACTCGGGCTCCTCCAGCATATACGGCAGCACTCGAGTTAGCAGCCGGGCACAGTTCAATGCTGTGATAGATTCATACTGTTATATGAGCCATGTGGATTGTTTAATCCTTTTTTTCCTAGCCTATTGAGGTGTCCCTGTCCCCTGCTGGGCAAAGGCATCCCCTTCTCTCTTCGGGGGGCTTAAAATGGCCACTTTGATGAATCGGAATACAATCCATTATAACCTTATGTTAGTTAAATAAGGTTGATTTTTAAATATTTAAGAAATTACAAAAGCATTTTGATAATGAATTAAAAAAATTAATGATTAACAAACATTATTATAATTTAAATGAATATTGGGTTGACAAATTAAAATGACAATTATGACAAACAACATTTAAATAATATTTTTTAATTAATTATTATTATAGTTATTAATGAATTCATTTTATTTTATTCTATCTATTATCTATTTATTTTACTAATATTATTATTATTATTTTAATTCTAGAATATTTAGAGATTGTTAATTAAAATTCACAATGTCTGTATAGGCTAATTTGTACTTAATTCTAAGATCTTTGGCAAATTATTGTGAATAAATGAATATGAATATGAATGGATCCTATACTAATAGTGGCCGTTTTAACCTCCCAGAATTTGTTTCCTTTGCCTGAATCTGGCAGGAAGTAGATAATGATTGGAATCATGAAATCTGACATTATATTTTCTACACAATAGATAAGCAAATAATGTCCATTAATATGCCAATCCTTCAATCGTGGTATTTAAAAAAAAACAATTGTTTGAGATGCAATGCCGATGCAAATTAATTTGTATATTTGACTAGCAGTAAAGAATTTTATTATATTGTGTTCTAATTGCCTGAAATTTGGTAAATACTTAAATATAAATAGTAAACAAAAGATATGAAGAAGGACATTAGATTCTGTACTATGTGTTACTTGTTTTGTCATTTTCAATCAAATAACTGGTCTAAGGATCAGCCAGCTAGTTAATTAGTCCTTCAACAATGAAGAGGCAGCATCGGGCATTGGGTCTGTTGTTAAACAATTGTTATCTGAAATGCTGTGATTGAAGGATTAGATGCAACAGCTAAGGCTATTCATTCAGGCCGATAGTTAAATGGAACACTTTCAGGTACAATTTGAATCATTGGAATGGCATCGACACGCAAAGAAGAAGAAGTTAAAACGGCGCCATTTATTGAAGAGGCTAGGCTGTTAATTGAAGCTAGTTGGTAGTGACACATACGTTGATATCATGTCTGAATCACAGTTATTAAGAAGTACCTAGTTAGGAACTTTTTATTCATGCGAGTTTATTTTATTACGGTACATACCAGTTTGTTGTTCGCGCTGCGTACGACAGCTGCTGTCTACAGTCTTCACTAACTTCTCTACAGCTTTGTAAACCAGAGTTGCTAAATTATTTGGTGACTCCTCCCGAAGAGCACGAATCTCAGCTCCAGGCACCAGCGCAAATACATCTTGTACATTTGTCACGCTTTCAGACCAAAACTGATCCCAAAAACTATCGTCTGAAGATTCAATTGGCTGAAATAGGTAAATCGTATCATCAATAAAATCTAAAAGAAAATAATTCTTGTAAGCATCTCAAGGTTGCTCTGCTCACCTGTGTTTTCGATGTGAGTTGAACCACAGCCTTTCTAAAGTTCAATTTTGTATCAGCGTTACCCATTTTACGATTATTTCCTTTTATATTACTAAATCCATTTCACGATCTAAAACCCAAAACAATAGATTTTTTGACGTAAAATGAATGACATTACAACTGTCACTGAAAGAAGACGTGTCAATGACAATTTCTTTTTTTTTATAACCATGGCAACCCTAGATTATTGAATCGCTTCTTAGTACATACCACAGACATATAATAATAGTAAGCAGACTGAACATGTCATTTGAAATTGCATGGCAAAAACACACACTAAGATTATTATTCACACAACGACAAAATACAGGGTCGGATCTGAGCTTAGACTATAAAATAATATAGACTCGGCATAACAAGCTTTAGCAAACAGTAGAATGCGGCCGGTCGCCATGTTTTGTTCCTGTCAAAACAAGTACATAGTGATGTGGTTCGTCATCCTCAAATATCACAACATATCGATAGATAAATGAATTGTGATTTATTTTATTCTATTGAGATTTATGTAATAATATTTCTTATAAGATATACCTATAGTCGGTTTCTTTCTTATGATTTTAGATTGACAACATGTAAAGAAAGAAAAGAACAGTGACTGGATACAATTGGAATCGCAAATTTGAATGTTACAACCAAACATATTTATATTTGTTCCCTGCATTTTGAAGAGAAATGTTTCAAGCGAACTTTAAATGTAACAAGACTGCACGACGATGCTTTGCCTTCGAGTGAGTTGTTGGTGAGTTTTAATATGAATTACTCAGAAACAGAATAAAAAATGATATAATCTATTCAACTATGTAAATAATGTTTATCTGTAATATATGAAATTATTCAAGTAGGTAAGATCTATGTTTAATTTTTTTAATGCAATGATAATTACTTAAAAACTGACAATATAGTCTATTCAATTGTGTAAATATTGTTGATTTGTGATAGTTAGAAATTATTCACAGTGGATGAGGTGAAGACGTATTTTTTTAAGTTTTAATTATAATGATACTTCCGAACACAGTAGCCTAGTCAATTAGGCAACATACTGTAAACACTATCTCTGATGTGAGTAAATAACTGAAAATGTTACATTGAACATACTGTGATTTTTTGAATACGAATAAAACCTGTTGATTTTGAAAAAAAAAGTTGTGGTTGTTTATTTTTTTGTGTTCCTTCCTTTTGTGTTTTATATTAAACCTAAGCTATGCACGCAAAACAGGTATAAAAATCTCTAAATATTTTACGCATTTTCGTATCATAACCTTCATTATTCTACTGCGAAATTTTATTATGGTGAAGTCGAAGTGCATTTAATAGCTCATATTATCACGTAAATAAAAGCGAGGAAAGATAATAGATACTTACTCAACAAAAATGTCGAATTCTATGAACACCATGCAATTAAGTTATCGATATCATCATAATCAATAATAGTAATACTGCTCTACGGCAAGCCGCCATTTTTGTTTCCGACTCAAGTTTAGGTTTGCACGATTTTTTTGTAGGTATGTCATGTCTATTCTTTATCTATAGTCTAAGGTCTCGGTGCATCGCGTGGTGCATCTTTTGACAGTTAAATCCGATAGTGATGAGACATGTATACTTTTCAATCTTTAATCATGCTGTTTTTTTTAATATTTAATTTCGATTATAATAAAATAGAAGATAAATAAAATATTTGAGGCCTGTTTGCATTTTTATTTTGTAATATGAACTTTATACATTACTTTAAATTATTTACATGTAACAAATGAACTCCATATTTAAATGAATCTATTGATTATGATATATTTATTTGCGGGTGTCGGCTGTGCCAATCACTAATATATTTATCTTGTCATGTCATTTGTTTCTATCTTGTTTATGAATTTTCTGCTCACGCAGAAAACAATAAGATTTGGCTTAAACAATCACTCTAGTAGTAGTAAGAAATTCGAAACTCAATGATGGCAACCAACTCCAGTATTCCATCTATTTACGAAACGTGACACTAGACTAAGACTTTGATTTAAGACGAGGTCCAACCTGAGCTGCTAAATACAAAATTCATATGCGCTTAACCGCGCCGTGTGCCCGTTGCACTAAGATAGTTTTTTGCACAACACAATGTTCTACTTTCGTTGGCAGGATCGAACAGATTTTGTGATATAGCAACTATTTCTCAAATATCTTTAAAAATATTAGTCTACAAACAAAAGTGCTCGTTTAAAACTTTAATATAGTATATATATTAACTAATTATATAAAAATATATATATGTTATCGCTGAAAGTTGTAAGTTCAATGACTTGAAAGCTGAATTTTTTTCTAAATTTTCGGTGACTTTATGAATTAATTAAGCATAAAATATGTATTTTTATTAAAAAGTACACGATTGAAACCTAAACATAATAATCTATGTCCAAAAATTACAATTTTTCGAATGTGTGTGTGCTATGACATGGCCTTAAGTAGAAAGTAGGAATCATGGAAGTAGTAAGTACTTTGTTGTACAAAGGTACTTATTACTTCCATGGTAGGAATAGACGAGCTTTGAATATTTGCCTTAAATCTAGAAACGTCATTTCACTGTCAGGTTTTGTTTGATATTTGTCTATGGAAATTATTTGAAGTCGGAAAAATGGCTGCTGCGAATATTGTTCGAAGCGTTTTTAGCGGATTATTACGAAAATCCGCTACATACAATACATCTGTGGTATGCCGACTATCCACAGTTGCAGTGCAACAAAAATTTGCCGCTGTCAAAAGTGGTATTAAATTCATTAACAATCACCACATTCAAAATGGGGTAAGGTTCTTATCAATCGATAGTGTAATATTTTTGAGATATTATAGATTTGTGCATGTTATTTCTAATTTTAATCACTTGGACGTGTCGTGAACGTTCATTGATATTTAATGGGGATTTATAATTTTCCTAAATAAGATTATAACCTCAAAAGTATTGCATAACAAATCTACAATACTGAAATGTTTAGGTACAATGTCAGCGCATGCAACAGTACTCTGCAGGGGCGCCTAAGCCCTCGCCGGGCGAAATAAGGGACCGAGTGATGAAAGTGTGCAAGTCTTACGACAAACTGAGTATGTGTCAGGTATATACATTTATTTTATTACTTTTGTTTCAGAGCCAGAGTCTTGGTGTCCGCAACTACAGTCATGACGCCCCGCTATCGTTAGACCTTATCAAAAGTAGGGTGCTCCTAGTCTTACAACTTTATGACAAAGTTAACCCTGATAAGGTAGCATCACTTTCGGCTCTGGCTTAGAAACGCTCTTCTCTATGATATAATCATTATTTTTCAATTACTATATTTTTTTTATTATTTCAGTTGACAGTAGACGCACATTTTATGACTGACCTGGGTCTCGACTCCTTGGACCATGTTGAAGTGATCATGGCGATGGAAGATGAATTTGGTTTTGAAATTCCCGATGCAGATGCCGAGAGGCTGCTTAGACCTAAAGATATTATCCAATATGTAGCAGACAAACAAGACGTTTACGAATAAATGCGCATTAGAACTGATAAGTCTCTGTACTTTGTTAGACTAACTGTAATTCCTTTGCTTATTTATGATCATAGACAAATTTGAAGTGCTTTTTTTAAATGTTTGCAGTTAGTCTAAGATCTTGAGAGAAATCAGCTTAGGGTCTAGTTCAGATTGTTTTGTTACATTCAATAATTAAGAATGAACAAATAAACTCATTACTGCAAGCTCCATCAGCAGATGTATAAAGTGTAAATCCTGTTTTTATTGATTACATGCCTGTTAGAATAGTCAATTTGTTTTTCATTTGGCTAATACACCTAAATATTCAATAAATGATGAATGGATACTATATTTTGTATTTTTGTAATTTTTTCATCCAACCTTATTTTTATCCTTCAATCAAGCATAGGAGTTTCTAATAGAATACTTCAAGCTCTCTCGTTAGTCGTGTTTCCTCATGACTGAGGGTTGTCATTTTATGGAATGAAACTCATGACTCTTGGCAATTTTAATGGAGTGGTTTTGCCATTGCCAAATGGAGGCATTTCACACACTAGCTGATAATCATCAACCAGAGTGCAGGTTTCCTCACGGTGTTTTCCTTCACCGGAAGCAAGTGGTGGTTAAAGAACTAACATAGGTACCTACACGAGTCAGATTGGTACCTATACAAACTTATATTACGAATGTGTATCTTTATACACGCACACACACGTGTGTAGCACGGGCACAGGATTCGAACCTGTAACCTTTGCAGGCACAGGCGCTCGCCTAACCACTCGGCCACCACTTCATATGCCGCTTTCTTTGGGTACCTAAGAGTTGTGTGATGGTATCCGTGGCCTAACGGTTATCACGCCAGACTGCCACACTGGAGGTCCCGGGTTCGATCCCCGGTCAGGTCAAGATGGAAAATGATCTTTTTCAGATTGGCCTGGGTCTTGGAGGTTTATATATGTATTTGTCATAAAATATAGTGTCGTTGAGTTAGTATCCCATAACACAGGTCCCGAACTTACTTTGGGGCTAACTCAATCAATCTGTGTGATTTGTCCGTATATATTTATTTATTTATATAAAATCTAAATATTTGTTGTGAATGTAGATATGATACGACTACTCATAAAAATATGTTGTCCATCATACTAAATATTTCTGGCATCACATCACATCACCCACAACCTGAGATGCTATTCTTGAACATTTTAAATCTTCCAGGTTATGACAATTTAAAAAAATAAAACAACTGAATTAGAATAATCATCATTTATATAACTTTAATTGATGAAACTTCATTTATAAAGAAAAGAACAGTACATGCTAAGCATACATTAACATTTAGGTATATACAAACTAAGCTCGCAACATCTTAATCCACGTCACGGCACACACATCAACATCCCACAAAACATAGTACACCGCTATTTACAAAGAGCCTCCATACTACCCCAACTTAAATACTGATCTCCCGAACTCGTCTTTGGAATCGACAAAATTCACGACCATAAATTAGAAATTAAATATTCTCTAGTTATATTTACAAAATAAATAGTCTATAGTAACTAGTAGCGAACATTCGAGTCACAAACACGTATGGCGTCGGAAAACAACGTTCGGTTTCGCGTTCAAAGGTCGCGGATGAGGTTTTTGTTCTGAAGCCAGAGCAGGCGGCGCCGCAGCCCGGCACTGCGCTACCTGGGCCGAGCCCGGGCCCGCGTGGGGCCGGCTGAGCGCAGGCGCCGCGCCGCACTCGGGTCCACGCGGGCCACTCGGACCACGGGCTGCAGCCAATCTCCCAGTCCCTGCAACGCTCGCTTCTTCTTTTTCAACTCCTTTTCTTCCTCCGCAGACGACCGCGACTTTCGCTTCTCCTCTGACGCTTTCTTTTTCTCCTCTTCCACGAGAACCTTCAAGTCTATATGTAATTTGTCTTCGTCTTCATCCATTGTGTCACATTTGTCTTGTGAATCTTGCGATTCCTCTTCCATTTTGAGATTGCCCACTAAAGTCTTTTCACTCTCCTTTTCGTCTAACGTTCTGTCACCTTCGCACTCGGACATGTTTGTGTCTTCCTCGCTGATGGTATCTTGTGTGGTTTCGTCATCGGGCGGTTCTGCTGACGACCGATCTAAACTACTGTCATTCTTTTCCGCTTCAGTACTACTCGCTCGAGAACCCTTTTTAACCTTCTTCTTATTAGGCCACCCAGTTCTGTTCTTCTTCTTGAATTTGCCGCGTCTCGCTTTCGTTTGTTCTTCCACGCCTTCCTTGATCACGTTACGAATTAGATCGCAGTCTTCGCATTCCGAGACTAAACTGGAGACGTCTGGGAGATTTGTGGACGTCACAACTGAAGCGTCGCCTTCGATCAATTCTTCCGATAGGTCGTATTCGCCAGCGTCCTCGAAGACTTCAGATAAAAACTGTTGGAGCCGCTCGGACGCCTCCTGCGATTCTGATATGACTGGTTCTATTTTGAGATTGCTTTGAGTATCACTGATGGTGTCTTCTGATGCTGTGGACTTGGTGTCATCTGGATGCTTCCGCCGGTGCAACAGCCCAGCTGATCCGAGAATGGCGAGCGTGGAAGCGTGTTCCCTTGGAGACTTCCTGGGGTGACCGTCTAAAGCTATAACGGCTGCTGTTCGTTTCCTAATCTTCTGCTTCTTCATCCCCCGCGTGCCGTAAGACCGCGAAGGCCCAGGTTTCTCCTCCCGTTTGACCAGGTCACTGAGTGGACAGCAATTTGGTTTCAAAGGTGGCAATTGTCCGATTTCGTATGGTAACTTTGGCGATTTGGAGTATAATGCTGGAACAAGATATTACACATTATTACAATTTTATAGTTTTACACTATCAAATCTTTTTTATTTTATGTGCAAAAAAGATACAAAAATATATTTTTTTTGTTACAATCTGACACGCTTATGGGACAATAAGTAGTATGTTTGAAGTGTAGGCTTCTAATGGTATGCTTGGAGTGCGCATTTTCACATCATTTCACATTGGGGTAGTTTACAAAAATATATAAAAAAACAGTTTGTTATTACAGAGTGCAGAGTTAAGTGAAAATGCTTACCAAAATACTTGGGCACATTCTTCACCAGAACCTTATCTTGGTCTTGCCTCTTGAATGTCTCAAACCAGGGTTCGCTTCGAGGCACAGACTCGAAAGCAAACTCTAGCTGCTCTACTGCTGGGGTGTACTTCAAGCGGCCATCTTCCCACTTCATACACCTCTCAGACGGCTCCTCTCTTAGTGGATTCACCTCAGCTTCGGCAATTTCGACTTCCACTGGTGTTTCAACAATTGGCTCCGGTTCGACCACAGGTGGTATGGACGTCTCTAAAGTTTCGACTACTGGTGGTTTGATAGGTGCTCTCCGTCCCCTCTTGGCGACCGCTGGCGCTTTCCGTTTCCGTCGCCGGTTGTCTTCCGGCCAGCTATCTTCCTCGGAAGATTCCTCTTTGAGCGCCAGCGGCCGCGCCTGGCGCCGCCTTTCGTTATTGGGCGGTGGCGGCTGCGGCGGAGTTTTCCGTTTCGCGCTCAACACTTTCTCCTCGTCATCCGAAGACGTCGAACTCGTCGAGCTAGCGCGCTTCGGAAACATGAATTGTTCGGCCTCGTCACTCAACACTGACAACTCCGACCGTCTCACTTTCCTAAACTTCACAACTAAAGGCTTAGTACCATTGCAGGAGGGCGGAGAATCCTTCCGTTTGGTCGCGAACCCGCCACTCGACCGCAACTTCGTGCTGACACCAACAACTTTGTAATATTGCCGGTCTTCCGGGTCGTTACACCTTTTGCTGCATCGGGTGTTGTGTTTTCTCTCTTCATCGAAAGTTCCGTTGCGTTTGGGGCTTTGGTTACCATTCACTGTGGAATCGGGGGTCTGAGATCGTTTGGAGCGTCTGTTTTTGGTTTCGGGGTCCCCGTTGCATATCTTTCTGAGGGATCTGCGTTCACCGTTGATGGGGGTGGCCTTGTCGAGGAAGTCTGCGACATCTGCGCCGGCGCCGATGAGCTGGTCGAGCGCCAGGAAGTTGTGGCGGTCGCGTACGAAGGCCACGTGTTGCGGCGCGCGCCGGTGCAACGCTGCGTCTGCGTACGATGAGTTGCACATCTCACAGTACCCGCCTTTCGTCTCCTTTTCTTCCTTTTCCTTTATTCGCGGACGACTTTTCCTTGTCATTCTGGAAAACAAATTGTTTATTAGCAAATTATAGTTATATTATAAAGAGGATCTTGGCGTCTGATACAAGTAGTTATAAGTTCTACTTGGTTTTAAAAGACCTTGTTCTTAAATAACATTTGTAATAAAGTTCAAATTGTATGGCTGTCTGTCTTGATCTTGCAAATTAGTGTTGGTCGCTGGGGCTAGGTAGGAGGCATCAGGAAGTAAAGGGGCAAACCGTATATTCTAAGAATTTCACAGTAAAACATGTCAAAGTTAACATAAATACACTGTTAACAATAACTACATTCAGCTAGTATTACAGATATTGTTTGGTTAAATATCTGTGAAAGTATTAATAAATTAAAGTATTTCAGTGCCAATTACCTCATTGCTTTAGCCAAGTAATAGTCTATTACTTACTTCTGACCAGCAGTATGACGATTGTTATTGTTCAGAGTCTCAGGGGATTCTTTTTTGTCTTTCTTTTCTTTAGGTGGGTCCGGGTCTAATGATATCTTGGGCCACTCATCAAACTCCTTGAAAACTGGCCGGCACACCCTGAAATTAAAAAAGAAAAATGTTTAGAACTAAATTTGCAGATCAGAGATATATAGAGGAATTCATACAAATGATGCATACTTGTCCAAAAACTCAATCTTGATAAAGTGTTTAGTGAAGAATTTGACATGCGCTTTGCGTGGTGCCGCGAAGAAGGTGTCATACAGTTTATCCAAGAGATTTATAGCCTGAAAGATTAAGAAAAATACGATATAATACGATACATATATAAAGGAGTGAAATGCTTAAACACTATACTATATAAGGTACAATTTACTTTAACACGGAGAAGGATGAAAAAAAATGCCACAATTTTAACAATAAAAAATCTACAAACTGATGATCACCATTAGTTAATATTTTTGTTAAGATATTCTGAAAGTACTTGTTCATTCCACTCCACAGTAATATAAATTGTATAAAAGCTATAGTATAAAAAAAGGATTTAAAGAAAAAAATACTGAAAAGGCATGCAGAAAGGATGGAAAATGTACCGACACCAATGCATGTTTACATAAGAAGTTAGAAAAATATTTGCTTTTCATTCCATTTTTAGTCCTTCCTGGAGCATAAAAGACACATCATCAATTTTCATGCTGTACTTCATATCATTACTCTATTAGCAAGACAGTGACAGTCTTTGCCTTAAAATTTATTAATTATAAGTCTATGTCCAACAGTGGACTTCTTGGGGCTTAGACGATTAAATCTTCTTCCTATCCGGTAACGTTTAACGATACTATGTTTTATAAAGACCCGGGTCAATCTCAAAAAGATAATTTCCCATCTTGATCCGACCGGTGATCGAACCCAGGACCGTGATGACCGTTGGGCCACAGAGATCAACTTAGACGAATTACCTTCTGAACAGTGAGCTGCACGTAGTTAGTATGCGCGTGAATCGGTTGGTGGTCTTGCCGCACGCTCTGGAGCATCGCATCGGCGCGCGCGCGGGCCGGCTCACGGCGGCGGGGCGCGCATCGCGCCGGCGCCGGCACCAGCGGAGCCCTATCGCGGACCACGTGCGTCACACGCGACGTTAGGAATATCTCTTGGTGCTGGAATTTAAATTTGCTATTTTAGCGATCATCATCTAGAGTCGAAATGGCAAAAATTAGATCAAGAGGATATGATTTTAGCGATAAATAGATGATTGGGAGACTACATGCAAATGAGGTAAGTTTACTATGTTTGAGTCTATTAATTTTACTAATATTATAACTGCGAAAGTTTGGATTTGTGTGTGGTTGTTAGTCAATCATGTCTCAACCACTATCAAAGAGTAGCCCGGGACGGGATGCAGCTAGCTATAAGTGTTATTTTAGTTTTTTTGTTTGTCTCGGTTTCTTTTTATGTATCAATATAGATAATTAATTAAAATTTACTATTTATTTTATTCCAATAACATAATTTTGACTCATAAAGGATGTACTACACTAGTAGGAGTGCAAATGATTTTAGCTATTACAATATGTACAGTTCCTTATATTTGAAGTTTAAAAAACCAAAGCGAAATTGAATTTTCATTTTTTATATCCTATGTGCAGAAAACATATACAATAGCAGTATTTTTGACTGCAATACAATGTACTAATTGGTTTGAATATGCATTGGAAATAATTATACTACAGTTTACAGTATGTATATCCAACTCAAAGAGTGATTTAGCATTTACACTCACATGATTTATGATAGATGTATGAATGTAAAATACCTCTTACCTCTTCTATAACATATTTACATAACAAAGTGTTAAAAATAAACATATCTAGACTAAATATGAATGACTACAACTTAAGATGCCAGTGTATTAAAATAAAATATAAAAATATACTTGAAAATGGGAGTGTTTTTTTTATTTTGTTTTAGTGTTATTAACTCCATGACAACATTTACAACAGCTAACAAAGATTTTTGTTCAATACTTTAACTACCTATCTATTGAGGTACGGTGTGAATAGGTTAAAATTTAGAATCCAATAAGACTTGTTTTGAATTATATTCTTATTCATGTGGGTAGTTTCTTACATATCAGGTAGGGTCTGCAGTTCTTACACATAGTAAAACACCTAGAATCCAGAGCCTACAAGTGGGTGGTAAAAATGTTTTTATATTTACAAGTAGGTAGGTATGTAAAAACAATGTGAAAGTCAGCAAACTGTTGACCTGTAAATGCACTATGCATGTGTTGCAATGATGCTGACATTGAAAAACTTCCCAACTGGTACTATTAGGAGTTCTCAGAATTGTAGGTAGCAACATATGAGTTGAACTGTAAGGCAAATGGGTGTGTGGGCATTCGCGAGGTATCGGCTCTATCGACGCGGCACGACGTCGCTCCATGGAGTTTTCCTTGAAATACAGTCGGCACAATAGGCAGACGCCGGCAAACGCCTAAACGCTTCGTACGTTCTATCCCGCCAACCGTCCCGCGCAAAAAATAACACACCACACCATCGCAATCTGAAATAGCCTTTAAGATGTGCCCAGTAAGAACTATTTCTCCCTGAATGTAGAAAAGTAATATCAACTGTCAAAAATCAAGCATACACACGCGTAACCCAAAGGAAACTACATTTCAAACGGCTTTTAAAATGGATGTAGTGCAATGTAGCGCGAGAGAGCGCGCCGCGCGGCCTCGGCCCGCTGCATTTCGCGCTGCGGCGGCGACTCTAACGCGACCGTACAGTACAAAAGATGACCTAAAATCGAACGCGAGCTACTCGCCCGCCTGGATAAAACATACACTGTTTGAAACTATTTTCTTAACAATTCTGACACGATCACTTTGTTGATTCACATGCGTAGATATTATAGAGCATATATACTTACTCAAAAGCCGTCCGCGAGGCCCCCGCGCTCCGCTTATCACAGAAATAAGTAACTATATACTAGTCACCGAGACGGGCCACTTCGTCACTGTTATATTTGCCTCAAATGGTAAAGTAACGCTTATGTAATAACATTACACGATATCTATCGTAATTCTATTTTGAATTGGTAACAACACTGACACTTTTTAATGTAATTCACTCATATTTGCCATGGAAAATCTAAAAACTAACAACAAACACAAATCTGTCATACAAGATGGAGATATTTTGTTAGTTATTGTTTTGGTCACTAGGGGCGCTGTTGATGACTAGGACGGAAGGAGGGGGAGTTCACTTTTCATTGGTTGATTAGCCTATACACGATACGTTCCGTTTTCAATAAGACTACGCGTAAAAAGAAACAAACAGAATTTATTTTTAGTTGGAATAAATTAAAACTGATAACAATATGTATTACAAACCATGGGTTACTTCTTACCGCATTTTGAAAATTCATTAGGATATTTGTTATTTTATTAGTTACTATATTTTATTAGAATAGACAAATGACAATAAAATAACGAAATTTTTGTTTATAAAATTAGGAACGGAATGTTTATTATGTGACCAATTTTAGGATACCTACACGTAATCTAAAAATCCCAAGACAATAATGTCCTAGAATTTACTCATATAATGTTACATGGCACCTATCAAAATTTTAGCTAGCTGTACGTATATACGTACAAAAAAATCATAGCTGGGACTAAACTTATAAAATAACATTTGGCGGTAAAATGCTATAGGTACCTATATTGGTTTGCTTACCAATCCCATGTCTTGGATTCTACGCGATATAGATCTAGCGAGTCCATGATCTTGTACGTCCAAATAGAAACAGAAGTTTTGTCGAACTGCAAATAATAACACATGTATTATATTTTAAGACCATATAGATAACAAAGTAATGAAAGAACATAGAATATGGCGTACCTCTGTTATACTTTTCATCAAGATTTAATGTTGAGATTGTTGAGACCATCTTCCTTCACCTTACAACTATATTTTTAAGGTCACACGTTATCACTTCAAAGTTTAATGCTATTTACAATCAAGTTCTAATACAATTAACGACATATTCAACACTTTAATTATATAAGATTGTATTTGTATTGAAAAAAATTGTGCAAAATGCATTTCGTTTTAGAATACGTTTCAAATGTCGAAATGTCAATGACAGCTGAGCACCATAGACAACACCTTTAGGGGATCTAGATCTATGGTTTAATAATCGATATAAAAATCGATAGTAGAGTAAAATACTTAGCGGCTGTTGTGCCCTCAGAAAAATAATTGAACTTTTTTTTTTTTTTTTTATTAAATATGGGTTTGCTCTTGACCACAATCTTGCCCGAGGACAGAGATGAGGTCTACGATGAAGCGAGCTTACCCAGAAGCAGCCTATTCACTCTGGTTTTGAAGAGAGTCAGGTTGTATGTGCTCGGAAACACAGACGCAGGTAGGGAGTTCCAGTGCTTTGCTGTGCGCATCAAGAATGATGACGAAAAGCGCTTGGTGCGTGCGGGGGGAATATTAACTAAGAAGGGATGATAGCCCGCAGTGCGTCTGGTTGTCCGGTTGAAGAAAGGGGCGGGCGGTATGAGCTCATGCAGCTCATGAGCACACTCTCCGAAGTACAATCGGTAGAAAACCGACAAGCAGGCAACTTTTCGACGATGAGCTAGGCTGTGGAGCTTAGCGTTCGTTAATTTTTCATCGCCGATTATTCTTTTGGCTCTGCGTTCCACCGAATCCAAAGTGGCCAGTTGGTACTTCGCCGAGCCGTCCCAAAGGTGACTGCAGTACTCCATGCAAGAACGGACTTGAGCTTTGTAAAGAGTAAGAAGCTGTCCAGGTGTGAAGTATCGCTTCACCCTATTGAGAATGCCCAGCTTCTTGGCAGCTGATTGGGCTTTGGATTCGATGGTGGTGCCGAAGTTGAGGTTTTTTGTCAACTCCATGCCAAGGAGTATGCCATGAACTTCTGTATAAGCAATGTTAAAATAGATAGACAGACATCAATCAGTCGATCCAATCAAATCCTACTTCCTACTAATATTATAAATGCGAAAATTTGGATGTGAGTTTGTGAGGATCTTTGTTCTCAATCACGCAAAATCTACTGGACGGATTTCGATTAAAGGTATAGGTACAGACAGGTATAAATACTGGGAATAGAATACATATGGTACTCTTATCCCGAAAATTCCATGAGAGCGAGAATTTGATCCAATAATAGCCAAGGCATCCATTTGTATGAACCATTATTTACGAGTAAGTTATATAAGTAGTATAGGTAGGTAAAGCTATGAAGTTTTTCTTAGCCACGTTTTTATTCAAAATAATGAAAAATGTAGAGGTTCTTGATTTTCGTTATTTCCATTGATCCCAAGATAAATAATTTAGGTTTCTATAAGCCTTATAATCTCCACATGCAGACATAAACCAGTTACAGTTTTTTATCTTATATTGTATGGATTCTAAAGTGAATCGGTAAGTTACCGAACACGTGATAATCGTACCTATAACATCAAAATGATGCACTCAGAAACATAGCCGTTGCATTGCGTAAGCATAAACTGTAATAAATCAATAGCATTGAATGTTACTCTTTTCGTTATACGCCGAATACTATGTAACACACACAGAGCAAATAATACACGGGAGGCAGGCGGTATATAAACGACTATATACGTATTTTATTGATTGCCCACGTTTCCAGTACCGAAGTGGACGGACGTCCGCATACATAGCTATCTAGTTACTAGGCAGAGTAGGCAGTTGCTGGGTCGCTTATTTTATACTCGAAATAGGTCACCTAGTTACACTGCGCTTTAAAAGTTTGTTAGAACGGTTACGAAAGAACTTTCTAATTTTAAACAGAAACTTAATTTAATCTTCAGAAATAATTAGATAAGTACCTATAGGTACATACAAACAAATTTATCTTTAATTATACATATAACATCGGATTAAAGTAACTCCCCGGCTATCACGAGGTAGATAAGGTGGTCTTAATTCGATCTTGCATGTAGTAAACAATCATACTTTTCGATTCCGATGTTCTTTATCCCCTTATTAGATTAGTGGCGCTCCCTACACAAAATAGTTGGAGTAATATGTTAAAAAATGTTCTGAACCTCTGCTCAACACTAGTTTCGTACAGCTCCATCTAGATCGAAACTTTACAAAGTAAATGTTATGTCTATTCGATAAAAGATGGCAGCACTGTACACATACAAATATTGTAAGTACTGTTTTCTGACGTCAGATGTCACTTTTCAACTCGAGAGGAATCCAGAAGGGTTTATCAACTAGCTCACCGTCACGACGTTATCCACCATGGTGTTTGCCATAAACTTATAATATAAGTACTGGTGTTTGCAAACTGACGAATGAAGTAAGCGATTGCTACTTATAATTTTCGTCAATCTCATACAGCCATTATTGGAGAACGCCTGGCAAGCCCAGTTATCAATTAGTTGAGTACATAACTATAAAGTCGCTTTCCGCGTTTTTTTTGCTTAGATTTCTGATTTTGATGCGGTATTCATTGAAGGTCGTTAGGTCGGATTTATAGTTTAATATTTTTTTAAAAGTCTTTTTATGTCTATGCTTTGAATTTCGTGTCAGGTCGTTAGCATCGAGCAATAAGGATTCCCACGCGCGAGTCCGTGTTGCTCTATGGTCGTTAGTGATATAACAGCCATAAAATATACACTATCACATCACAACAAATATTCTATTGCTTCGAAAAATTAAGGGTGATTTGTCAATGAAATAATAAAACAACGACACCCACTTAATTACACTTATATTACATAAAAATTAAATTATAATTTTACAATATTACATTTAATATACATAGCCACTTTGTAAAAATTCTTATTTATACATACAGTATAATGTATATCAATATTACTGAATGATAAGGAGTAGATAAAATGAGATATATTACAAAAATATATAAGCGCGGACGCACCACCTACGAGCATATAGCATTTAAGATAAAAACCATTTATTATACTTAGGCATAATATAATATCTGTCAAAATTATGAAATATTTTCCGTATTGGGTTAAAATAAATTAGTTCATTGCACTATAATGAAACTAAAATTATTTACAAATTATTTACATTAACAAAATAACTTTTATTTATCACATAAATCTATTTTAAAGCAGATTAGAATGTGTGATGTAACCCAAAATGGCGAAGATTAAAAAATATCGTCTGTGGTGAACCCGCGCAAACTCTTGGACTAAGATATAATCGGACAAACATCCACATCTCAATCGAGTTCAAAATTTAAAATAGCTCACTTTACAATCAGTCTCAAAATCCGACTCACAGTCAAATAACAAACACATTTATTTTTAAATTTTAAATCTCGAATGTCGTAAGCATTGGTCGTGTTGCGGCGCGTTGTCTATGGTAACATTAGTGCGCCTTTTCTTCTAGTTTATCACCGTTGTTGGTGCCGTTCAGGACTGGAGGCACTGGGGGTTTGATAGGGGGCGCTGGTATCACCTGTAAAAAAATATTTTGCCATTAGGTTTTAGTTGCTAGATTTTGTGCTGACGAAAAACCGAGTGTCCATTCTTTCAATCGATTACAATCGATTGCCACTAGTTTTCTCGTCTCAAGATTATAATAACTAAAAAAAACAATAAATACAGAAACGGTGGAAATGTTGTGGGCTATTGTAAATCATATATAACTTTATGTTAGTGTTAAAATTGCAATATTACAACAATAAGATTAACCAGAATTAAGACGTATCATGTTGTGCGCATAAGTTCATTCCTCTTGATATAAATAACAAAAAAAATATGTGTCTAATACTATTTCTACGCGCCTAATACTATTTTATATAAACCACTGTTTTTTTTAATTTCATAAAAATACATTTGCGAAATTCAGTTCCCAACGCATCTAAGAAGCTAATAAAAAAAAAAAAAATATATATAATAACCCTTCAAACAAAACACCAAATAAAGCTTTGTACCAGAACCATCCCTCAAATCAGATTTCAACAGCAAACATTAAAGATAAGATGCAAAATTAAAAAAATAATGACAATGAAAACAATTCCATAAAGAAAAGGCTTGACTCTAAATGAAATGAAAATAAAGCTCAAGACAGAAAAGCGTGGCGAATATTTTACCGACAATACTCTTGCCACAAGAGCATTGACCTTTTAAATAAAAAATAACAAAAAGAAAAAAACTATCTTTGACATGAACCAGTCCCCGCTGTTGAGGTACTGGCCTTTGCACAAATATCTGTGACAATAAGTACAATTTATTTCATCACTATGAATATACAACCCAAGAACGAAAGTCACTAATCCATAAGTAGATGTGTAAAAATGCTCGCTATTTACTTGCTTGCAAAATTTTGGCCCAAAAGAAAAAAACCACACAGCCCCTCACCGATAAAACAGAAACTCAACTTATCATTCTGGTTCTCCGTTTACTAATCTATGTCATGCTATGTTAGTCTATGGTCTATTCTATGTTCTCTATAGTCATGCGCCATTCTTTGCGTACGTATCTGCTGGCGGGCCGCCCTCGCTGTAGGCCTGTTGGGGAAATTTTAACAAATCATCCAAATACCTAAAATACCATTTTTTTATATTTCAATATTCGTCACCAGAATTAAGTACTTGAAAATAATTGTTTTGATGTGTGAGTTGTAACGGGCAACACAATAATGGCAACATAAAAATTAAATATTTATGGTAACCGCAAAACTTTAGTTGGTAACCCCAGTTTTGGTGAAATAAAAATCACCTTGTTTTGGGCAAACAGAAATGCTTCATACTAAATGCCAGCATATTTAGATATCAGACCTTGTTAATAACTGTTTTGCCTAGCATGTTTAGTCGTGTGGTGATAGTATAATTGATCCATCTACCTCTACACCTATGTTTTTTCGACAGACACAATTATTTCACGAAAAAGCGCCGTGCGTGTCATGCCGTAGTTTAGGCTTCACACGTAGGTACAAACAGCGTGTTTTACACGACACTCCAGGAGTATTTTATAGAACACACCAGGCGTATTTTACACCACACTCCAGTGTTTTACACGACACTCCAGGAGTATTTTATAGAACACACCAGGCGTATTTTACACCACACTCCAGAAGTATTTATAAAACACACCAGGCGTGTTTTACACAACACGCCAAGCGTATTTTATACAACACGCCAAGAGTGATTTCCCACAGTTAAGCGACATTGATCTAAATAATGTATACATACAGAAGGCTTAGGCCGATGCGTGTCGACGGCGGCCACACACAACTTGATGTGTTCCTCTCTGCAGCCGTACGCGACCGGGGTCAGCTTAATGACCGTGTGTAGAGGGACGTGGAGGTATGGCAGCTCCTCTGGAATGGAGAAATATTGGGACATGGTAAATAAATGTATAGGGAGAGCGATGTCCTGCCGAGAAGTTTCATGTTTCCGAAAATTTCTTCCCTTTGAAAATTTCCGAAATTTCTCAGAAATTTCTCGGGTTTTTAGGGAAATTTTCCGTTCTCGAGAATATTTTCGAGAAATTTCCAAGAAACGCTGTTTCTTTGAAAATTTCGGGAACGGCACATCACTAATAGGGACAGATTGAGCCAGCCCCAAAGTAAGTTTCCTACGGCTACCGATGAGGATGTGGAAGTGGCAGAACATTCGTTGAAATGGCATCGACACGACAAGAAGTAAGTTTCATTGTGTTATGGAATGCTAGTTCAACGACCCTATATTTTATAATAGGTACAGTAGGGTGCAAATAAAACTGACCCTCTTACCTTACTGAATCCTCAGGTTTATCTGCCCCGACTGTAGATAACATTAAAATAAATAGTCAAGACCCAGGCCAATCAGAAAAATATAATTTTCCATACTGATACTCTGGTTTGATCAAACCCGAGAATAATGGTCCGGACCATTATTTCCAGGGATCAAACCCGAGAATCCGCGGTTCAAAGTCACTCACCAGCAGACTTGTCCAGGAAGTAGGCCAGCAGACACCTCATGACGGCCTGGTGCGACACCACCAGCACGTTGCCCTGCCGCTCGAGCTCCATGATCACGGGCTCGAGTCTCGAGTCACAATAATAGAGACACAACCCTCACCAGCAGACTTGTCCAGGAAGTAGGCCAGCAGACACCTCATGACGGCCTGGTGCGACACCACCAGCACGTTGCCCTGCCGCTCGAGCTCCATGATCACGGGCTCGAGTCTCGAGTCACAATAATAGAGACACAACCCTCACCAGCAGACTTGTCCAGGAAGTAGGCCAGCAGACACCTCATGACGGCCTGGTGCGACACCACCAGCACGTTGCCCTGCCGCTCGAGCTCCACGATCACGGGCTCGAGTCTCGAGTCACAATAATAGAGACACAACCCTCACCAGCAGACTTGTCCAGGAAGTAGGCCAGCAGACACCTCATGACGGCCTGGTGCGACACCACCAGCACGTTGCCCTGCCGCTCGAGCTCCATGATCACGGGCTCGAGTCGAGCCACGAGGTCCTCGTAGCTCTCCCCTCGAGGGTATCTGTACGCGAACTTGTTGGCGTCCCGCGCGTTGAAATCTGAGGGGTATTTTTGTTGGATTTCCGCGTACGTCATCTCTTCGCAGATGCCCTGGAAAAATTGATAGAATTATATTGTATGTGTGTGATCATAATATGACTAAAGCAGAACTTAGATTCAGATCCGACTGATATTTTTGTATACATATCCATATTGATATAAGAAAGTAACTCAATTTGTGGCAAGAAATAATAAAAGTTGTCTTGTAAGAAATATTCCTTATAGGAGATTCCAACTATATAAAATTCAGCCATTGAACTGATAACTGAAACGGCAAGTTTAAATCTTAATGGTTTATTTATTAACCTACAGTATGTGTCCGATCTATGCTGGTCGATGTAATATGTTCAACTAGACTGATAGAAGTGATGATAATTTCATCGATATAACTTACAGCAACCATCTCATTGATAGCCTTCCACCTCTCCTGCGGCGCCTTGATGTCTTTGACGGTCTGTATGACCTGTTTCATCCAGGAGGTCCAGACCCTGAGCCCGGAGATTTGCTCCTGGTCGATGTAGCGACTGATATGGCGATTATATGATACAAAGCACTTACAGGATCTATCTCATTGTGGGTCTTCCACTTCTCCTGCGGCGCCTTGACATCTTTGACGGTCTGTATAGCCCGGTTCATCCAGAAAGTCCAAACCCTGAGTCCCGTGATCTGCTGCTGGTCGATGTTATTTGCTTGACTAGACTAATAGAAGAGATGAGAATATCATCGAAATAACTTACAGTATCAATCTCATTGAAGGCTTTCAATGTCTTTTGTGGCGTCTTGACATTGTCGTCAGTCTGGATGGCCAGTTTCATCCAGGAGATTTAAACCCGGAGCCACGGGATCTGCTGCTATTTGATATAGTGTCTTGACTGATATGACTGTTATATGATAAAAAGCACTTACAGCATCTATCTCATTGAGGGCTTTCCACTCCTGCGGCGCCTTAACATCTTTGACGGTCTGTATGGCCCGCTTCATCCAGGAGGTCCAGACCCGGATGCCGGGAATCTGCTGCTGGTCGATATAGTGTCCATACTAATATGACGATTATTTGATAAAAAGCACTTACAGCATCTATTTCATTGAGGGCCTTCCACCTCTCCTGCGGTGCTTTGACATCTTTGACTGTCTGTATGGCCCGCTTCATCCAGGAGGTCCAAACTCTTAATCCAGGGATTTGCTGCTGGTCGATATAGCTGGCGAGCGCGGTGGCGTACTGTTTGCCGCGCGGGGACAGCTCGCTGTCGCCGCCGATGCGGCCCACCATATTGTGGAGGCTTTCGCCGTGCTGGGAATTAAAGGTTGTAGTAAGAAAATTAATTATTATTGTCTATTTTCTCATTTTTATTAATTAATTAAGTAAGTACAAGTTTTAAAAGGTGCTTAAATTTAGGTTAAGTTTTTTGCTAACAAATCTAGTAACAAATTGTAACAAGTCTAAGTGACGGTCACCCATAACACAGGGAAACCTACCGTGGGTGACAGAGCATCATTGTATTATGTAACCATAATGTTTATAAATAAATAAATTTCATTTCATTTCAAATTGAAAACATATCATCTTATTTGAGAGCTTGGTGGAGAACTAGGTGGTCGCTGGAATATTCGCCACATAGAAACATATACACGTGTTAATTTCGAATCAATTAGATGACTAGTGGGGCCTCAAGTATCACTTCAATGTGAGGGTATTAAGAAAGGAGTGTCAAATTAATACCAGTATCGTAACATTTCACAATACAATGATCGTATCGTTTTTTCGCTTACCAGTTGGCGCTACTCGCGAGTGAGGTCTATCAGATTTAACAACACTGTCATTTGAATTTGTCAACTGATGACAGTATTGTTCTATCTGACAGACTTCACCGCGCCAATTAATGAGCGGAAAACCGATAACCCTCATTGCACGCCTAATAAGGCGAAGAGTTTGATCTTATGCTTAGTGCTCTATGTTATAAAGTCTCTATTTGCCACTTACCCTAGTAAGGTAAATAGTCCGGGGCACGATATGTATATTCATAAGGTAATACACGATGCGGCTTTGTATGTGTCCTTCGTGCTTATGCACCACAACCTTCTCCCCAGTGTCGTATATCTTCATGAAGCTATACGACGACTCCACATTCTCATCCAACGGCTCGTACTTCTCCTTGTAATGCTCTATCCGGAGCAGGAAGTCGTTGAGAACATTGTCTGTGTTCTGGATGTTGGTGTAGTCGGGACTGCTCACTTTTACTTCCTGGAATTTTGGGAATCATTATAGTCAAAGTTAAACGTTTGTTCGGAAATGAGACTGTATTATTATTTACTTTTTGATATAGACGGGTGAGTCCACTCATGCTGTGATCATTTCACCCAATTCCCCGAAATGAGATTTAAATAGGCACTTTTTACATTAAATTTTATAACATATTTTCTCAAAGCTATAAATTACTAGCATAACTATTAGATCGAACATGAAATAGGATAAGGGTAAACGCATTGGCGTATCATTAGTGGCACTCCTGGTCAAAAGTTTCCCCCTCTATTTTGGACTATCTAACCAGTTCTATAAATTGACAGTTTACAGTAAGAGCTATATTTGTTCGACAGTAAAAGATTTGGTGAAAAGCGCTGTGCGTGTCATGTCAAAGTTAAGATTTCACAAATACATACACACGCCAAGCGTATTCTATACACACGCAAGGCGTATTTTATACACACGCCAGGCGTATTCTTTTGTTTTATACCACACGCCAGGCGTATTTTATACCACACGCCAGGCGTATTTTATATAGACACCAAGCTTATTTTATACAACACGCCACGCGGATTTTATACGCTAAAGTAAAATGTGCTATGTAATAAAAGCATACCATAATATTCTGCTCTATGATAGTGGGGTCATCACAGATTGACTCAACGAAGAACAGCTTGAAGCCCATCTTGTGCACAACTATGTCGCGAATCATCCGCCGCCTGTCCAGCGTCGAGTTTGTGGCGTCGAACACCTGCCAAATTGAAAGGTTTAACCTTTACCCGACTGCAAGGAAAGGTCATGTTTTTCTCGCGCATCTTGCATGTAATATTCTTTGTCCTAATCCTAACTAATATTATAAATGCGAAAGTGAGTTTGTTTGTTACCTCTTTACGCTTTATCTAATCTACTGAAACAATCTTCCTGAAATTTCGCATACACATAGTTAGACGTACTGAGGACATAGGGTACCTTTCATCCCGGGAAAAAGCACTGTTCCCGTGGGAAACTCACGCGAGCAAAGCCGCGGGCAAAAGCTAGTTACCACAATCTTTAAAACGGCTGGGCGGATTTCTATAATTGAGATAAAATTAGATTCACATTGACAGCTCAGGTGTTTTTAGGCAAGTGTCGTAAAAAAACAACATGGCGGCTGGGAGATGATTAAAAGTGTTTTTTTTATATACTACAACTAGCTTTTGCCCGCGGCTTCACTCGCGTTAATCCTTTCTTAGCGGATGCCTACGTCATTCATAACATCTACCTGCATGCCAAATTTCAGCCCGATCCGTCCAGTGGTTTGGGCTGTGCGTTGATAGTTCACTATGTCAGTCAGTCACCTTTGAGTTATATGTATATATAGATAGAAGATAGATATGGTATCAAGTTGCTCATGACACGAGTCATTGCATTTTTAAATAAAGTCCACGAGCAAATAGATATTTTTTCATGTCCTTTGAGTGAATTTACAAAAGTAGCTTTATATGTTATAAGTTATTCGGATTAAGTGCATGGTAACAATTGTAATTTCTACACTATCGCATTGGGTGTACCTGTAATGATATGTGTATGTAAGATAAAAATAAATAAATAAATAAAGTTAAAGGATCTATCATAAGCTAGCTACTTACTGCGACCTCGCCCCCTTTGACCAGCCACTCGCATACGTCATGCAGCGCGTCCAGCGCGCACTGCTGCCGGATCGCCATGGCTTCCTTGTTGTCCTGCCGGAAGAACTCATGACTCGTGTACGCTGTGGTCGCGTGGCGACGGTATTCACCCAGGTTGAATACTGCAAAGGAATAATAATAGCTACTGAATACCTACTCGCTCCATGAAAAGGTAAGAAGTAACAGATTGACATGGTTTGGTCATGTTATGAGGAGAGAAGACGAACATCTAGTTAAGAAGACATTAAATAAGAAGATGGAGGGCTACAGGGGAAGAGGGAGACCAAAGAAGAGATGGTTGGACTGTGTGAGGGACGATATGAAGTTGTTGGGAGTGGATGTTGGTATGACGGGAAACAGAGACATGTGGAAGGATAAGACATATTGCGCCGACCCCAGATGATGGGATAAGGTGAGGAATATGATGATGAATACCTACTCACCCCAGTGGCAGTTCGTTACTTGGAACTCAAATTAAACATTAGAGGTCCTAACATTGTTTAAAGTTACAATATCCTTTATTGTTCTGAGATATCCTTGGTATTTATCGTCGCATTAAAGCGTTGATTGTTTTTAAATTGCATGATAAGAGACCTCGAATTTTGTTTACACAGGAAATAACTTACAATGAAAAATCTTAACTTCCCTTTCGTCAACGTTCATAATACGTACAGCGAAGGAGTGAATCTCCCTAACTGCATCTGTTCCCGAGCACATACAACCTGCCTCTTCAAAACCAGAGTGAATAGGCTGCTTCTGGGTAAGCTCGCTACACCGTAGACCCCATCTCTGTTCTCGGGCAAGATTGTGGTCAAGAGCAAACCCATTTTGTATAAAAAAATAACTTGCGAGTGCATTGAATATTATTTGTCCTGTACACATCCAATTACAAATCCTATCTAATATTATAAATGCGAAAGTGAGTTTATTTGTTTATTTATTTGTTTGTTACCTCTTCACGCTTCATCTACGGAACCAATCTTCCTGAAATTTCGCATACACATAGTTAAAAGTACTGAGAAGGACTAGGGTACCTTTCATCCCGGGAAAAAGCACTGTTCCCATGGGAAATTCACGCGGGCGAAGCCGCGGGCAAAAGCTAGTTCAAAATAATCAAGATCCAAAGACATATGCAGCTGGCCGTACATACTCGGAAACATTCGACTATTTATGTTTCCATGAATGTCTACGTGAGACAACGCGACATTGTCTAGTTCAATCAAACTAACGCGAACAATAGAGGAAGTGTTCAGCGATCATGCGACAGTTCAGTGAACTGAGAATATCATGCCTAGTTTACATGGAATCCTATCCTACTGATATCATGAACTAATGTCTGGGTATTCGTTACTCTTTCACTCCTGGTACACACAGTAATTTGGAGGTGAACTATGGAAAGTAAAAATTCTGCAGCCTGCTGGTCAATCCGCTACTGGCACAGCTAGTAAGCATTGGAATTGGATGATCCTATTTGTCACAGCTGCCTGGAAGAAGAGGAAACTACTTTCATCTAGTAGCAGAATGTCCTGCATAACGAAAATAATCTGAGCGACATTACAATAAGTTATTAAAATTCTGCAAAGTAACAGGTAGATTTAGTGGGTCGCCAACAACGCGAGTTACCAGGTAACTCAAAACCCTATACGGGTCTCGGGGAATTGGGTGAAATGGTCCCGGCATGAGTGGACCCATGGCAATGAGTTCCCAAAAAGTAAATAAAATAAGCATTGGAAAGCTGTCGCGACTCACCCCTGGTGTTGATCCCGATCCAGTTGAGGTACCGGGACAGCTTCTTGGAGATGTAGGTCTTGCCGCGCGCGGGGAGCCCCACCATTGCGATCACGTGTGGGATGTTCACATAGTTGGCGCGTTCTCCTGAAACATACAGAAAAAACGTTTGACAGACAGATAGACGGAGAACAAAGTGATCTTTTATGGGTTCCGTTTTTGCCTTTTAAGGTACAGTACCCTAACAGTAAAAAACTAAATCAAAATCTGTGTAAGTACTTATACGTTTGGGAGCTATGCCCAAGACATGCATACAGACATACAGACAAATCAGAGCAGTTTTTTTTTGCGATTGCACGCGATTTCGTCCGTGTGGATTTTGATACAAACCGCATCAAATATCATTCAGTAGTTTTTACGTGATGCGAGACCACATATTTAGCGACAGGGTTCAAATATACAGACAGACGAAAATTAAAAAAACAATAGTTTCTATTGGCCCCGTAAAGACCCCTCATACACTTTAAATTTCTCATACTCGACGATCTACAGTTTTATCATAATGTATTAATGTATATAGATATTTCCTATCTAGCTGCTAATTCCACAGATTAGTGTGTGAAAACAAACAAAAATCTCTTAATCTGTATTATATAGTAGTAGGTATACATACATAGATAGATAAATATAAAGTCCGATGCAGACCGGATGGGTGGCGTAAGCGTGAGCGTGAATTTTCGATGTACATTGCGTGTGCACCACTACCCGACGCGCCATATAGACAGTAGTGGGCGAGGAATGATCATCGCATTAGCTATTAGGTCTGCATTGGCCTTTATATCCTATGTCAAAAATATATTTATTCAACGCACTTTGCTGGTTTTTTCTTTCTAGGTCATCAATTAAATTGAGGAGCTTGCAACAAAAGGAGGGCAAGTCCTATTTTTTACCGAATTTTTTTTCCACTTGTATAATATCAACAAAAGAAAAACGCTATCGATTGACGCATAAAAGAAGATTTTTTTTTTTTAAATTGGCTTTGCCCCCCTTTTGTTGAAAGCTCCTCAATTGGTACTCTTGAATATGAGCATCATTTTGTATGGGACCCACTCAACCCGACTGGAAAAATCTGCTGTTCCATACATTTTAGGCGAGTAGGTAGGTATGGTAAAATAGTGTAAATAACTTCGAATGTCGGAATAATCCCACTTGTCGTAAAGTTGTTATCAATAATAATAATTAGACCTTATCATAGTCATTAGAAAACATTGCAAGTAAACATAGTGATCAGCTATGTTTGCCCACTGTCTCTGGACACACATATATATCTTGAGTGAAAGGTCAAGTGTAAAAAAACAGTAGATAACAAGTTTATATATGTCGAGATAATAAACTTAATATAGTTATATTTGTCAGTGAATTATAGTTTGATTAATCTTTCAACAACCAAAATATTGCATTCAGTAGTGCGCCTATTGTAAAACAATTGCTAAAAACTATGTGATTAAAAAAATATGAAACAAACTAATTAAATTTATAGTCACAGAAGCCACCATATAAGCCACAGACCCTGTGTAAGTAACATTGTTACGATTGCCTTGTTGAAAATAAACATGGCAAGTAATTCGTCATTTCACAAGTCACTTATCATTTGTTACCATGACATAATCGACGTCAGAGGCTGATAGGCAGTAGGCAGTTAGGAAACTGATGCCAAAATATAACCATTGATAAAACTTAGAGGAATGTATTACATAGTAAATGTATTTATGGAAAGTTTTTTGCCCATTTATGAAAAAAAGGACATCATCAACAGAATAAGTATATAAGTTACAAGTAGAGTTGTACATAGGAACTTTTGAATAGTGGACCAGACATTATAATTTGATGCCTCTTTGAATAATCCCACAATAATAATATCATCAGTGAAAGGAACAACCAAGTAACTAAAGTATTTCCCAAGATCTCAGGAGAATAAACTAACACTGAAAAGTCTCAAAATAAGTCTAATTCTATCATAATCCTACTAATATAAATTCGAAAGTTTGGATGTGAGTTTGTGAGGATGTTTGTTAGTCAATCACGCAAAATCTACTGGACGGATTTTAATGAAATTCGGTATACTGGTAGAAAAATACTGGGAATAGCACATATTGTACTTTTTATCCTGAAATTCCTACGGGAGCGAAGCCCCGGGGCGCGGCTAATATGTTTTTCTGGTACCTTATTAGTATGAGGTGGGTATCACACTCTATTGATTGAAATAAAGGTGATAATTTACATAAAGCAATAAATACATGCGATATAAAACAATAAAGATATTCATTGGCCTCTAATTCCGGGTGTATACTAGATTAATATAATGTTATAGGAATTTCGACTCTATGAATATACAATATTGTTCATATTCACATGTGACAAGGGAAATATAAAATGATAGTCAAAACAGTGGAGCATTATCATGAATATTAATTAATTCAATGTAAAAAAACACGTATTTAAAAGTATTTGCATATTAAGATGTATTTTTATACCAATGTGAGTTGGTTATTTATTTATAGTGCAAAAATTAAAATAGGAAATACAAACTTAATTTATAACACTGCAGCATTATTTATTTAACATAAAAACGTGTATTTTTTGTTTTGATTAACCAAGTAGACAAACAGCTTAAGTTGTTGAGGGTTTTTGTAGCTGATAACCATATTTCACTTACAAACATTTGAATATTCAAAAGAATTGTAAGTAATATAAACTCCATTTTTTCTTAATTGTCTTATTATGTAAACAATCTTCATAGTACTTTTTATTTGGTTGAAAATAAATAGAAGAATATTAGTTCAAACCTAAACATTTTAAAGTAAAACATTTATTAACCACAAAAGGAATTTTAAAAAAAAGTCTATTTTATTTTATATTGTTGTAAAATCATAAAAAGACATGGTAAGATTGTTTACATGATAGGAAAATTATGAAAAAACGGACTTTACTTTACTAAGCAAATATGTTCAGAACTCTTGTGCTGTCTGCCTTGACTACATTTGAGAGAGCACTATAGTTAATAATAACTGGCAAAATAATTTCAAATATTCCAAAATGATAGAATATTATATCACCAAACAAATTATATAACAAATTATATCATCAAAGAAGATATCTTATGTCAATCTTCCAACAAAGAAAATATTCACTATGGGTCTAGTCTATTTGAGGAAGGTGCGAATGTCACAATCTATGTATATTTGAGAAAACCTCTCTAGGAGTCAATCATCTTTATCTTGTAAAAACCTACAAAATTCTTAAGTATAAGTGGTATTAGATAGACGGATAAATATTACGTTTATTTATCATAGCTATTTTCTATTAAAAGTTTAAAGATTTTGACATGGTAATATGAGTGGAAAAAAAAACTGTATAATAAATAAGTGGTCTGTTCCAATGGAATACGGAATTTGAATTCCAGTATGCGTAGCGTATCCAGTTACATCACTCCTGAAAGAATCACGAGATAAAAGTATTCGTCAATAACTCAGATAACTGGCCGACTCGATCTCTACTGAAATAGATTAAAACAGACTTGAAAATGCTTGCGGATGTATTTTTTTCAACCGGTTGGCAACAGAAGGAGGGAATTAGTGGACGGATTAACGTTTATACGGCCTCGTGACCGCGATACGACGCGAATTCTTCTTATTTCGCAAATTCAAGTAAATTGAAGATTAAACTCACCGTCGCCAAAAAACTGCTTGTTTAAATACTTCCATCCCTCCGCGCGATTGCCGTCTGGATCCATGTTTTTGATATTCACTATCTATCACCTCGTCTGATAATTTAATAATATTATTAAATTATTTTTTAATAAAATTCCACAATCGCCACTCGCCCGACAGCAACGAGCGGAGCGATGCGATATGTGAACTGTCAAAGTCAGATGGAGAAAAAGACAGATGTTCTAGCTTAATCATAGACAAAATTATTTACTTTCAATTTAATATGAGGCTTAGAGGCTTAGATAACAAGGCTGCAGGGATTGCCCATTGAATCGCCCGCGACTTTGACTGACAAAACACTTCCCGAACTCAACAGTATCGTAGGAAAATGGGAAAACATAAGAAATTCAATGTAAAATAATTATGTTGCGAATATGTATTTATCTCATTAATAAAATAAAATAGGTATTTTGTGATTGAATCAAAACTTGTGTTAGTTTGCCTTTGTTAGTTTGCTTTAAAAAGTTTATTAACTAGTAAATGAAAGCGAATATGATATGACCCGTGTTTAGAGATGTTTAGGTAAATAATCGAACCAATTTACATGAGTCAGCTTTCAAGATATGACATGTACTTATTGTATGTTATGTAATTACAATAATAAAAATACAATGTACTCGTGCCGTGATACTCGTATTACAAAATGATTCTGTCTCTGTTTACTTATTTACACGTACAATCTTCCTGTATCAATTGTGATTGTGAATGGATATTGTAAGTACACACCTCAGTAGGTGGGAGGTGCTAATTATAGCTCGGATTAGTCGTCATAAGTCTAGCTAGCGTCACCGACCGTATATCCTTGACATTGCCTCATCCGACTCACACGACGTAGAAGGTAGGAAATAAGGTGTAGGTGTAAATCAAAGATTTTGTATGTACCTACCTTGTGTAAATAAATACCACAATTTGATCTCATACGTTCACGTACGTACCACGGAAAAGATTTGTTTATATTTGGATAACTTACGTAGGTCATACATACTCTGGGTTCTTTGATTATTTACTCTTGGGTTATGAAGATCGTAGGCCATAGGGTCCTAACTAAACATACATCAAGGGGCTTTCGTGCCCACAGACATAGAGAGTTGGAAACGTATATACTTATTTCAAATAATATCTATAATACAAGTTGTATTATAAGTATTAATTGTATACAACAGAACATCTTATTTTAAATTTGTACTTCGCCTGCACTACAGTAATGATTAAAGCCACTAACCTTTATTGGTTGCGGATAATTTCAAGCAGGCGTTTTATTGATATTGATAGTGACCTTGCTGGGCCATCTATTGACAATACAGTATCAATTTACTTTAATCAGTCTAATGTATAACGCGATGTTGACCGACAACACACATCCTGGTCATAAAACATTTTTTAATTACAAGTGGAATGCCCAAATTGCTAATACAATAACGTGTTCAGGGTTCATGTAGATGTAGCCAAGTAAATACTTACCTATGGATTAGGTAATTTACCTATGTAGGCATGCTAGTTACTTGGTTAGGTAGGTAAGTACTTTACTACACTTACTACCAATGAGGATTCTCCTTGCCTAATACCTACATTATCCCTTGTACAGGTATTGGCTGTCAGCTAGTCGCGTAGTTTTTTTTTAATTAGGTTTTTTCGGCCGACATACAAAACTGGTTTTGCTAGCTGCTAACTCGATTTTATAAGAAAAAAAAAATCGGCGCACTAGAAATTAATCCTTCGCTTTTCAAGCATTGCTAAGGGTAAAATCTTTGAGATTTAATATTCAAATCTAATATAGGTACCAAAATATAGTATCGTCTATAAATAATTCATAGTTCAATAAATATTATATTAATACTACGTAAATTGTTATCCTTTTATCAGAGGGCAAAATCCCAATAACAAAGTTCCTTCTTAATGATACAATAAAGACTTTATTATTTCCTTAACTTACATTTTTTTAATGTGATGCCATGTGTAGTGTAATGACTGCGGATGTAATGTGGTCTAGTCATCTAGAGCAAATTGCATCCTACGTACTTACATATTTGCAGAATATATAGCCAAACCAATCATACCACTCACGGTAATCCCCCAGGTATAAAAAAGTTAACAGATGGCTTCTTATGCAAGAGGCAAGATACGAAGTGCACTCTATGCACTATATTATGTATCCCTATGATTCTTATGGCGCCATTGGCGCCCATGGCCACAGGCCACAGAGTAAGTACCTTTTATGCAGACTATAGCTGCTCTACCCCCACACCATCGCCGATTGCAGAATGCAGATGATTATCATAGAATGTGTTTATGTACAGGTACCCACAAAGTGTTTTTATTTTATTATAAAACGATATACTTAAAGCTACTTTTGTCAGAAAACCTAATATTTGACTTAGGTACGAGCCGTACGAGTATATAAGTTTGTATATCTGAAGGTGTAATCTGGCGCAGGATATATTAACAATAGTAAATTCCGCGCGGACGAATTCACGGGCAAAAGTTAGTCGTAAATAAATGTGTTTGTTTGGGTGTCCACATGATTATAATGCGTGACGTCTTTTTAGGTTTGTATGTCAGATGTCGATAAGGTTACGGATATAATTAATGTTATAAGTAATGCTGTTTGATTGCATTTCTTATCATAATATATTTATACTATATCCTTAATATTATAAGTAAGTAAGTCATTTTCCGCTAACGTAGACCACGCAAAATTTTTTTTTTACTAGTCTGTTGGGGTCCTGTGTCCCACTGCTGGGGAAGGTCTCCCCTTTTTACTTCCATATATTCTTTCATTTTTGCCATTTTGACTTGAGATGATGGTGATGATGTCCATATTGCTCTCTGGGCTGTAATCTGTTGCCAATCGCACATAAACTTCCAATCATATTATGCATGAATAAGTTCAATAGTAATAAGGTACCTACCTATAGTGAATTATTTAATACCTAACTAAAAACTGCTGAGCCGATTGCCAATCAACACTCTTCACCCATAGAATTTCACTCAAAATAATGAATTTATTATGTTTATTTAGAATTTATTATTGATTGTCTATTGTTCACTAACGCGTGTGACGATAACATTGACTCATTAGCATATGTTTTATTGTACATAATGTTCAAAGTACGTTTATTGTTTATTGCTTAGAACAGATAAGTATATACCTACGAGTATATTTAATAGAATTTAATACGATTTCATTATTTAAGTTTCTTTCTACCTTTATTGCGATGCAAGTAGCCGGTCTTTGTGATTTGGTCGTTTAACCACTCCGGTGCGAAAGAACACATTCAAAAAGTCCTCTTGGGCGATTGGCACCGCGGGGCGGTTCGGATCACTTGTGATGTGAAACGACCAAAGACCCCAAATAGGAGTGGGGGGAAGATGAAAAAAGGGGTAACACAAAAAATCATCTGTAACGCCTAAATAAGGGTAATAGTTTAAGTTAGTGCTGGCAACATATTGTTAAGACCGCACTTTCGTTACGTCTTTTACGGTTATTTTTGTAAAAAGTTAGCGATTTTTAATCTTACCCCACCTCCTAAAACTTGGTAGGAACATGAGCTTTAATTGAATACTTACTTACGTTTTATTTTTTATTTAGCTATTGTTCATATTTTAGCTTATTTTTCGACTTTCGATCTACCCAGAATAATTTGGCGGGGGAAGATGAAAATATAAATGTTTCGTTTACCCCATTTTTAAAAGTCATAGAAAAATACACAACTGTAAATTTCAATGAAAAAAAAAATAATTATCAAGCAAGTAGTTTTTTTTCTTACGTTTTGTAGGAAAAAAGACATATTCGTGTATTTAAAGGTTTTGGTTTATAACCATTTTATCTTACTAGTAGTTCCTAAATAATAGAACAAAAAATTCCTTTAATAATTTTATTTTAATAAAAGTTTCTTGTTGACAGAAAATTTTCTTTAATATTGGTTGTTACTTAATTTTTAAAATATTCGTGTTCATGCCGGTGTTGTTACTTGCCTATTACCATATAAAAATATGCAGAGTTTGAGAACCTCTGGCATTATTACCACAATGAGGGGTAAGAGTGAAATACATAGTATAAAAAATAATTCGTATCTCACATAATTTGAGGAAATTTTACACAAGTCAACCAATTTCTGTTCGAACATTTTTATGATATGGCTTATCGATTACCAACGCCATCTAGCATTCATAATAGTACATTGTGATATAAGTTCGGTAAGTTGAAAATTACAGCTGAGGCGATATTGCTAGCCCGAGCCGTAGGCGAGGGCTACAAGAAAGGCAGAGGCTGTAATTTTCAAAACACACGTATGTCATACGACGTTTTATAACATATTGGCGAGGAAATATTTAAATAAAAGTCGGAAAACGACAATACCAAAGAAAAAGCGCGCGGTATAATTTTACTTGTTCACAAATTAGCGATGCGCGCGCATCAGCGCTTTTTTAAATGAAAATGCACAAAAAACAGCCAGTATTACTAATAAAGTAAATTAATATTTTTGTGTTTTATTTTACATTTACAGATAAATAATGGTTGTAATTTATTGTCAAAATGAATTTAAAGAATTTAAAATTTTATTTATTTTTTTCCTAAAGTTAATTTTATTCATAAAATGTTGACCACTTTTCTGACATAAAAACTCTTTGCTAAGATTTAAAAAAGTATCGTTCGTTTTTAGACGGAGCGTGCGTTTTACTTTACAATAACGCACAAGTGCGTAATGAGATACAATACAATATTGATATTGGTGAAATAAGTAACACTTTACGAGCAAATATGTTATAAAAATGATTTTAGAAACTATAACAATGTTACCCCGCCAGCTTTTCTTCCCCCCGCTTTTCTTTTTGATAAATGTATTTTCTATGATTTTTTTTACGCATCAGGACAGCACGGAGAAGTTTTTATAGATAGGATATTAAAGGGAATTTAATGCACTTTCAAATCCAAAATTTTGTTTAAACATAGATTAAGATGATATTTTTTACAATAGTTCGAATACAATCTATCTCTTCGATAAACCAATCGATCTTCCCCTCACTGACCCCACCTACAATAACTTATTTTACGCTTATGTTAACTTCTACCACAGAATTAATATAAGTTACTGCTTCTACATCAAAAGGTCCGATTTTTCTCTAGACATAGAGACGGGCCAAGTATGGACCAAGTGGAAAGACTTTGCCTAAAGAATGACAGATAGACAATAAGCGATTTTCTGACGGCTAAATTAAAAAAAAAATCAGTATAAAAAAGTCTCAACAGATAGCGTTTCATGAAAGCCGAGTCGTAATAATGGCTGAACCTATATGGTGCGCTTTTTCTTGTCAGCCAGAGGCGGAAAAAAAAATCACATAACAGTTTGACAGTTGCACAAATCACGATATTGATATTTTTTAGTTGTTTTTTTTACTAAGTTTTATATTGAAAAAATGTCAAACCCGTGAATTTTTTGCTTTTTGTATGGAACTTTTTCTCTCGCCTTTTACTAAGCGCCATCTATGAAGTCATCTGGAACTATTTTTTTTTAATTTGTGTCTCGGAAAATCCCTCATTAGAAAAGTCTCTAATTTTTGTTGTCTGTCTGAGCTGCGTTTTGCTTTCAGGTGTCTTTGGGTGAATCGTACTCTATTGATCAAGATATTCAATCAGAAAGTTGGCACAGGTGTTATCGCAGTAATCTCCTTATCAGCATGTTTATTTCCTATCTTATTGGCATCGGTCCCTGCGTGAGCGACTGATAGCTTTGTATTGTCAATAGGCAGTTCATTGATTGGATATTTATAAGTACTTACTTACAAATAAATGATTTGTAAGACTAGTTTCTGTTGAAATGGAAATAATTTTATCTCAGCACAAAAAGAAATGATATTTCTACTTGTAGGTAACATATAATAACTTAGAAAAAAGACTCCGTTATAAGAGAATGTGATGGGCGGGAAAACTTTTGTAAACCAGAGACAAGATAGAGCGAATCAAACGAGCCTAAACCAAAGAAAAAATTCACAACGTGAACCTAAACTCTATGCCTATGATGTTATCTTGCTTTTAAAAACATTTTTATTTATTAATTATTATTTATGGAAGTAATAATTACTACATCTGAGGTGCCCCTATTGTTATGCCACTTTAGCTCTTGTAGCTCGCGCCTCGCGGGCCCGAAATTACTTAGTGTATTTACAGGGGTTATTTTTTGATGAAATCCAGACTATGGCCCAAAAAAACCAACGCAAATCACAAACAAATAAAACTGGAGGGATATGCCCTGCCCAATATCTGAAGGGAGTAAAGTCCCGGGGCAGCTATAGTATGGTAACTGAGTAGGTAAAATATACAATATTTTTGTTTTTATGGCTATTAATTTGCAATTCAATTAGGTGTAAATTCTTATATTTGTTTGCAGTCACATGACGAGTTGTATGTTTAACACCAATGTCAAATATGCCAATAGTCTCATAAAGCAGATATAAGCCCGGCCTTTTCAGACCGATCAGTTACAGTACAGCACAATGTTGGATGAACGAAGAGGTGGTAGTGGCCTAGCGATCTAGACGAAGGTCCTGCGTCCAAAAAGGTAAAAAAAAATTCAAGTGGCCCCGACATATACCCCTGGCCTGGTGGTCCAATTTGACTTAATGTATACATGTAGTAGGTAGATACTCTACGTATGGTCTTAGACATTTTTGTACCTTTTCAAAAAGTCTAGTTTTAGCCCGGCACTTGCGCATCTCTGCCATAATAAGAAACAAGTGCTTTAGGAATATATTTTAATGCTCCACCAGATTACCTAAAACATATCATTGCTTAGTACACAAATATGTGAAACAAAAAAAACATCGCTAGGTAGGTATATACATTAATTACTTTTGTATAATCTAATTTTGCATTTTTTTTTCCATCAAAATGATATTTGTAAGAGCTCGTGACTTTGCTTGATATGTACACTTACCGTTACAATATGTACAGTGAACAGAACTTTAAAGTAGCCCGATTAATTACAAATATGCTGCATATGTGCGTGCAGGGTACTCGTAAGTGTAAGTAGAATGTACTTATTCAACTAAATACTTGTTTCCCTGTCAATAACTCAGGCTACTCGTTAAACATGGGGCTGTACATAACCAGTTTTCTGCTGACCCTTAAATTACTAATCTTGAATTATTTTTGATAGCCATATTATATCACAGTTCAAGAATGAAGCTTTGTAAAGACCAGCCAGCCATGAATGGAGATAAACGCTCAAGGCAAGGTGGAAATATTTTATTTTACAACGTGCGCGGCGCAGTTAAACTTAAAAAGACAAACATTGTCTCACATCCTAGTTTGTGGCCATAAATATAGAAAAATTGAGAAGAGTAATACAAATATAATAGCTATTATGAAATCTAATTAGAATAAACATTTGTTGTAGGCATATTTCGACATCGAGAACATTATACCAACTGAAAAATAAAGTAAAACTAACAAAAAAAAAAAAAATATTTTTCAGTTAGTCGAGTTTATATTTTAGTTTCTTTTATCCTTAATTAGTATTAAATTAATAACTTTATTATTATATCGGCATTTCATACTTCGACATTCAGTAGCGGAGTCCTTTTACAGCATTTTACAGGCACTTTTTATAAACTACTAGCATTTCAGAACTCCTACTGCTGAAAAGAAATGTCGAAAGAAATCGTGTGCCAGAGCGGCTTTTTATATTCCTTTTTAGGGTTCCGTGCCTCAAAAGGCAAAAACGGAACCCTTATAAGATCGCGTCTTTGTTTATGTAGTTGACTTTACTATCCCGCCTCACTCAGCTGAACGTGATAAACTTTAACAAATATTATTTATTTATTAATACACTAGTTTATGTGATTATGATTGAATTGAATGACCTATATTATATTGATAATTAAATAGTACTCAAGTAAAGTATTGTAAAGACTCGTAACCGTTCGACCGCAAAATTCTCACAACATGCGCGTGATCCGTGATTTAGCTGTGGACGTAAATAAAGTCGAAGAGCTGAATCCTACTTAAATATATAGAAATAGAGAATGTATTTCTAGAGTAGAGGTATCTATGTAAATTCTATTGGTACAGCCGGATATTGGCCATAGGTATGTTCTGTAATAAAACCAAATTTTAAAATTATATTAGTAAGTTAAAAAGCTTGTTATAGAAGGATTCTGATCCTATATTAACGTAAGACTAGATTCGTACGTACAACGAAGTCTGTTAATAACTTCGCATCATAAATTAGAAAATCTGCAAAAAAAAAATGTTCTAACCCACAGTTCTAACCCTAACTGCCCTCGGCTCTCGGACTAGCCGCTGTCATGAATAAAAAAATAAAATATTTTAAAATACACGCGCTGACATTAAGTCGACAGATAAGAGCATGCTAACGGACGTCTGAATTGTTTGTTTTTTGGAGTTACTGGCTGGCAACAGCCTAGCCGTTAGAATTCTTTTTTTTTACTAACCTAAAACTATAATAACTATTAATGAGCGATTTTTCTGACAGCTAATTAAGAAAAAAAAATCAGTACAAAAAAGTCTCAACAGATAGCGTTTTATGAAAGCCGAGTCGTAATAATGGCTAAACCTATATTGTGCGCTTTTTCTTGTCAACCAGAGGCAAAAAAAAAATCACATAACAGTTTGACAGTTGCATAAATCACGATATAGATACTTTTTAGTTGTTTTTTTTACTAAATTTTATTTTTTTTAAATGCCAATCCCGTGAATTTTTTGCTTTTTGTATGGAATTTTTTCTCTCTTAACTGATCCCATCAAAACATATTCAAGTAAAATGTTGCCATACGAGACAAGTCTGGAACCGTCAAAAATATTAGATCTCATGTTAGTTAGTACTTTTACTTTTTATGTGGTAGAGCAAGCTCTACCTTATCTCTACCCAAGGGTAGAAACAAGCTTCTAGCTCTACTCTACACTTCCTAACTTTACAAGCCCTAACTTCAAAAACTCTCCTAGCTGTAAAGTACCTACCACGATAAATGGGTCAAGGAAATAGAAAAGAGGAGATCGAAATACGAAGACGATAGAATTTAAATAGTTATACAATATTAAATATGATATTGCTTGTCTTGTCTCTTTTGCTTATTTTCTAAGAAAATAGTTCTTTCATGTTCACACATTACACTTACATTGTATATTATGTACATAGTACAATACTATATTAAGCAAATTATCACACACTGTTTTTACTACAATCATACACGTCCGTTATACACAATACATACATACATACATACATACAAAGTATACCTATTTGAACCTGCTAATATATGCTATCATTCTTTCGTCGTAATGGACGTTTTTCCCGCTAATTAAAATAAACATCTGTTAGCTGACTGAATATTTGAAAAAAAGAATGCCCTGTCAAGATGAAGCATGAAGCCTTTCAGTCTTGAGTAGTCTGTGGAAGACTGCATCAGCGATGGGTTGTGATGGTAGTTTAGTGAGCGTAGCTTTACTTAATGTTTATGTGATCTATTGTGTTTCCACTGTGTGTAGAAATATGATCCATGTATTATAAAAGGGGTTTGTAAACATAAATCTACGAGTTTTATTCAGAGTAAATAAGATCAGAAGTGCGATTCGAATCATTCATATTAAAACCGCGCCAAATCACGGATCAATTTTTCCTTGGAAAATGGAACGTGTTTTGTTTTTCTTAAATATTTGAAATATCGTGACCATCGCGATTCAATTGTTTTTACGCTGTACGATCTTCTTATTTTTTCTATGGTTTTTATTAGTTTGAATTTTATAGCGCACTTTTCATGTTATTTGTTTTGAAATAAAAAAAATAAAATAAATGTTGGATAGTGAGTTGAGATTGACAATTCAATTATTATGAAAATCAATTTATGCGTAGTATGCATAGTTGCATACAAATAAGTTTTGCAATATTTGTGATTGGATATTACCACATGACGAGATCCGTTAAATGCGTTTGATTTTGAATTTACCATCACAACCTTTCGCTGGAAACTACACGCCATCGCCACCATTATCAGCGTCCGTGGTGTGTCGGTACAGGACTATGGACGAAGTTATTTATGAACTTCGTGATGTACGATGACGGTACGAACAGGATTGTTGGTGTACTATCTTCTTTGATTCAAGTAAGATCGAAACATTATTACATTTTAAACGAAGGCTTTAAATGTGATTTGATTTAGTGTGCAGAGGTAGATTGCTTACATTGTGATCACGGAAATGTGATGCTATAAGACTAAGACTAGACGTGGTTGAACGATTGGGTGATCAATGACTGATCTTGTCCTGCAAATTTTAAACTTCATTTTATTGTTTTGTTTTGGCGAATTAATTGAGGTTAGACCTTAAGGTCAGTGATTATTTGATAGCCATGATGCGTGTTATTAATTGAAATAAATTTACCACGTAACGTTTAGTAGTACATACGTATGTAATGTTGTCGATAGAGTTATCTAGTAATGTAAAATTACAATGGAAATGTTTTATTAAAGTTTTATCGGTTTAATTAAAACAAAAGTACACCAACTATCAGCAATCCTGTTTGTTCGTCTTAGCGCTATACAATGTATGGCTTGATGCGGCGATTACAACTAATCGCTAGACTAGTTTTAGATTTTGGTAACTGACTGAGCAATATTTGGTCTGATAGAGGTCAGTAAGGCCGAGTGGTAAGAACATGAAAGCCGTGGGGCTTCCATGAAATTACAAAACTAACGAATATCGGTAAGTTCTCCAGTTTTTTGGGGATGGTGCGCTACTTTTATGAGTACGTTGCAATGCAAGGCATATTTGCACGCCGGCGATGATCCGAGAAAGGCACCTATCCTAAACTTCTTGTAAATTGAAGTAAATAATAAAATGTGTGAATCATTTCTCTATGAAATGCAATTTAACTAATCAGTTGCTTAGCACTTGCACAATATCTCAATGAAAAAAAAAGCAAAAAAGCAAAAAAAGCATATTACACAATAGACGAGTTTTTCAATGACAAAGACATTAAATGATTTAAATATATAAATTAGCATACATAAAATCAAAGACCCGCTTGCCGCTCCCCTCTTGTTACTATTGCGCACCCGACAGGGTTCATATTGTACCTAAATGATAACAGATATAACTTATTATAAGAGAACTGTTGTATAATATGAATTGCAATAAATGTTTTGAATTGAATTGAATTGAAAATAAATGAATGATTTGAGTTATTGTTGATCAATGAGGAAACTGTTTTCATTTTAAGATTTAGATAAAGATTTGGATAATGTACCTCTCCTGATAGAGGTATCGCTGATTTTTAAGAAAAGAAAGAGCGCCCGAGATATTTGTCGTTGTTGTGTCGACAATAATGACGTATTGTTAACCTTAACTGTGTACTTTTTCTGTTGACAGTTTTGTTTTGGTCAGTAAAGGTTCCCAAAGCACTGGGAAGACGGATGCGTGGCCCCAACAAGGTCATGCGCGCGCCGCCACATCATCGGTACAAGATCGATTTGTTGGCTGGCTCCTACGAGATGAACTGACCTGAGGAAGCTGCTGAACACATGATGCAGAAGCAGCTCTTGGCCCCGACAACGTGGCCGTGGCCCTGACAATGTGGCCGTTGACCCTGACAATGTGGTCATTGCCCCGACCTTGTGGCATCTGTTGGCTCCGACAATGTAGCCGTGGCTCCGACACTGTAGCCATTGACCCCGACAATGTGGTCGTTGCCCCGACAATGTGGCATTTTTAGTTGCTGAAGACGAAAAGTCTGAAGCATTTATTGGTCCCTAATATATTGAGGTACTTGTGTGAGATCGATCTGTTGGCCGGCTGACCTGAGAGAGCTGCTGAAGACACATGGGCGGAGGTGGCTCTAAGCCCCGACAGTGTGGCCGTTGACCACGACAATGTGGTCATTGCCCCGACAATGTGGCACCCGCAGCTGCTGAAGACACAAGGGCGGAAGCAGCTGTAGGCCCCGACAATGTGGCCGTTGACCCCGACAGTGTGGTCATTGCCCCGACACTGTGGCACCCATTGGCTCCGACATCGTAGCCGTTGTCCCGACAATGTGGCACTCCTTGACCCCGGCAATGTGGTATTCCTTTACCCCGACAATGTGGTCATTGGCCCCGACCATGTGGCCGCTGCCCTGACATCGTGGCACTATTTGATTTTCTGTTCTAATGTTGTCATAACATTGTCGTTGACATATAAAATTGTCAATGCTAATGTTATTTTCTTTCAGCTATTTATTAACTGCCTGTTTTAATGCCAAACATTGTCGTTGACGGTTGATATCCGTATCTCCGTCAATGCTAATGTTATTTCCTTTCAGCTATTCAACGCTTGTATTAATGTCTGTCATAACATTGCCGTTGACATATTGGATTGTCAATGCTACTGTTATTTCCTTTCAGCATGCTAAAGATTTTATTTTCTGAATGTTAATGATGATTACTTTTCAGCATGCTAATAAGATTTTCGATCTAGAATGTTAATGCTATTTCCTTTTCAGCATGCTAATACTATTTTGTTTATGGAATGTTAATGATATTTCCTTTTCAGCATGCTAATGATTTTATTTCTGGGATGTTAATGTTATTTACTTTTCAGCATGCTAATGCGATTATCTTTCTGGAATTTTAATGCTGTTTACTTTTCAGCATGCTAATATGATTTACTTTCCAGAATGCTAATGCAATTTTCTTGCCAGAATGTTATTGTGATTTTTAGTCCCTTGTCTGTTGTGTGTTCAATATTCTGGTCTTGTCCTAATTGATAACAGAATTAGCATTTAGAGCTTTTCCTTTGAATTGAAATAAGTTTAAATGCAAATGTTAAAAGTCGATGTTTAACAATTTACAGTCATAACGATTCTTAATGTTTTCTTTTTGATCTGAAATGACCAATTTGAGAATGATAAATATTGGACCATTGGATCCTTGCCTATGGATGATGATTAATATTGATCTTCTCTCATACTCAGAAGGACCTAATTTCACCTAGTGGAGATCAAGCTGACGAGGACGTTCAGCTGTCAGGAACGGCCGTGTTAGCTGACTGAATATTTGAAAAAAAGAATGCCCTGTCAAGATGAAGCATGAAGCCTTTCAGTCTTGAGTAGTCTGTGGAAGACTGCATCAGCGATGGGTTGTGATGGTAGTTTAGTGAGCGTAGCTTTACTTAATGTTTATGTGATCTATTGTGTTTCCATGTATAAAGTGTAGAAATATGATCCATGTATTATAAAAGGGGTTTGTAAACATAAATCTACGAGTTTTATTCAGAGTAAATAAGACATCATATTCTTTTGAAAAGCTTTTGACAACTGCAATTTAGTGTGGATCATAAATTATAATGTAGGTTTTTTGTTTACTATCCTCATTAGGTAAGGATTCGTACATCATTCTAGTAAATGTGGCATTCTTTCGGAGACTGACGTAGCTGCTGAAAGTTATTGTAAAATTTATTGGCTTTTGTTTTCTGTTTTTCATTTATTTTATTTTCATTTTATTTATTTTAATTTATTTTGTTTTAACTATAAAATGACACGTGACTCAAATCATAAATCAAACCATAGAGTTATTTATCCTGATAGTTTGATCATAATTATACAAGACGTTGCATCCGAAGATATTTATTATAGCAACGTCGTATATTGATATTGTTCGGTGTAAATAAATAAACTAAGAATTATGAAGTCTCACTATTATTAGTTTAAATTCGGGTCCGATTGACAAAAAAAAAATTATAAAAATATTAAAATTAGTCAATCAAACCCGCGGGATCAATCTGCAGCGGGATCAATATCGACTAAAGTGCCGACTAAATGAAGTTTGGATGTGTGTTTCATGTTTTTACTCAATCATGCCAAATCTACTGGGTGGATTTTAATGAAATTTGGTACAAGGGTAGAATATTGCACAATATCTTTTTATTCTAAAATTTCCACAGTAGCGGAGCCCGGGGTCGTAGCTAGTATTGTAACAAATTTATTATCAGCTTCATCATAGAAAACACGTATATAAAATTATTAAGTACTCATTTTTTTCACTTTATAGAGGTTATAAAGGTGACTGACGGTAACATTTGGGGAAATAAAAAGCAGAAGTCATTGACGTAAACGATTTATCAATAGTTAAAAATATATTTATTACGATGAACTTATAGCAGAGTTTATCGGGCAATTTCGGACGTTGATATAAGCATTTTTACAACTTACTTAGTACCTACTTAGTTACTGTCACGGAGGTTACAGCTGACCTGACAGAGACAGACTAAAGCTCCGTTAGAAGTGTACGAAACTTCTATTTAAAAAAAACAGTGGAAATCATGCTGATTAGGTAGGTAGGTCCATCCTATATTCTTTTAGGTGTTTGAGTTTAAACAAAAATTGTTCTACAAGACAAACATATAGGTATATATATATACCTATATGCCTATATGTTTGTCTTGTAGAGAATTGCTAGTTGATTCCACAAACCGTATACATACGCTCCACTCCCAGAAATTCAGAGTAAAAAGTAGGCTGTAATGCGATATTCTAGGTGTGACTCTACCTGTATCAAAAACGAGAAAAATAGGGGAATATGAGCCAGCTAGTAAAATACAAGATACATTTATTCGAGTATCCACTGTAATTGAATTGTAATTCAATTCAATAGGTCTCGTTATGAGTTCCCGTCGAGCGTCTAATTCCCTATCATTTTGTTCACTTGTCTCAGATGTTTTTAAATTACAGATAATTTAGCTGTATTAAGGGCTTCCAATCCGACCTTCGTATGCTTAAATTAAAAGAAAAAAATATAAAAAGGTCGTTATGATGAATGGACCCGGGCGTTGATCGAAAAAAGTGTCACAAAAAATACATGTTTTGAAATCCACACAAGAAATCCTATCAATCCAATGCAAGAACACTATAATATAAGTATGCATGGATATGAACTTTACGAAAAATACTAAAAATAGATTCATATTTAAAATGTATTTGTTTAATTTGTGTAAAATACTGTCAATATATATACTACTAGCTTTTGCCCGCGGCTTCGCCCGCGTGAATTTCCCACGGGAACAGTGCTTTTTCCCGGGATGAAAGGTACCTTTATGTCCTTCTCCGTACTTCTAACTATGTGTATGCAAAATTTCAGGAAGATATTGGTTCAGTAGATGAAGCGTGAAGAGGTAACAATCAAACAAATAAACAAACAAACAAACTCACTTTCGCATTTATAATATTAGTTAGGATAACTAAAAAACTAATATAGATTAATGCTCTAGGTATAAGTTATGCGTTTCTATACAAGTATGATATGTTGGCAAGAAAAGATAGAGTCTGATCTAGTTAACTTATACCTACTTATTACAGGTTACGAATCATACGATGGATATCTGTAAGGTCATGTGTTATCGGGTCAACTGTCTACGTACAGAGATATTGATATAGCAATATAAAAGCCGATAACCTCGATAACATTTTGAGCGACGCAGGGAATACAAAAACTATCGATTTTACTCTGTTTGTAACTTGTTTTCTGGTTCAATTAGTAAATAACCCTCTTATCTATACTTACATACCATAAGTGGTCTATGTCTGTTAAGAAAAAAAGTATGAAGGGTCTTATTCTATAAAGAGCCAAAAGATAGAAGTCAAAATGTTTTTTTTTTTTTTAATATTGGTTATACGCGCATATGGAGAGAGGACTCTTGAGGAATCTGTTCCAAGATATACTACGTTATAGGTATTACGTTATAGGTAATGATGATGTCAAACTGGGGATTTGGTTCGATTAAAAATATTAGATTCCCCTGGTTTTAGGGTAAAAAAGCTTATTTCACACCAAAATAAAAAGGTTTGATTTGATGTTATTAGTATTAGAAGTATCTATACTGACATATATAGGGTAATTCTACCTATAATAATCCTACTGCAAATTACCGCAATACCACGTGATAGTTTGTATTTAACATTGTAAATAAGCTGAAGCTATACTTTATTAGTTCCTGCTTGAATTAGAAAACTTGTCAAATTTTAAACAAACATCTCTAATATCTCATAAAGATATAAACTGGTATAAAAATAAAATAAAGAGATTATCTATTTTTTTATTTTAATACCAGTTCAGCAACTATAAATAACAGAAATCATAATAGTTTTTGTCATAAAAGTGGTAAAGTCCTTGAGATCTCGTATATTGAATTGAATATAAACTAGAATACTTATATACATATTTGTAAGCCAAATGAAGTATACTTCCTAGTAAACGTTGAAATCAATAATACAAGCAAGAGAATAAATGACGATGTTGTAATTTAAATATTGCAGTAACATGTGCATGTATCTTTTAATTCGAAGAAGATAGATCTCTGGTAATTTTAATACATGAACTTTTTCGACACTGATTCTGACTGAGAAATGTAAGTCCCTAATAAGTACTACAAACTGAGATCATACCTTAGTCATAGGACAACAAAAACTAGTTCCGTTCCGAAGGACCAACTACGCATGTCTCTTACACTGCATTCTTTTGTACCGGACGAGCTGTCACTGTCATTACGGATATTTTTAGTTACCTCTAATAGGGAACGGCTTCGTCATAATGGTCTCCGTGGTCGGAGGCAGGAGTCTCTGGGTCTCCGGCGACATCACACTAGGGCACAAATTCAACTCATGTTTTTTACTATCACTGTTACAATTCACGCCGCGCAGCCGAAGCGACGGCGATCCGTTTGCGACATCCATCGACGCGTGCTATCTACGCATCACTGATCAAACTAAACACGGAACAGCTGATGGAATGGAAATAAAGAATTATTTACGGAGCGTTTCAAATTGGTACTCGCGGCGCAATACGTGCGCTTACTATGACGTCTGGTGAGCTACTGACGGTTATTAGGCAGTCTGCCATGATATGAGGAGTGTAAACACGCGTGATTCTGATGCATTCCTGTCCGAGCTAGACGAAGGAAATAAAAGATTTGAGAGTATTTTTACTCGACAGCAGTAAAAGCAGGGTTACGTTGGTTATATTGGATGCGTGGATTTGACCAGGAATTTTGTATTTGTGCCATAGATTTAGAATAGATTTGTGCCCATGAGGCGACAGGCGTATTGAATGTTGAGATACGGTTAGATTTGCTTTGGGTTGTAGAGTACCCTAATGTAAATGAAGTCTACCTGCTCTCAGTGGTTGCAACTCGAGCTATAGGGTTAACTTATTATTATTACTTGCACATCCTAGTTATACCAAAGGTAAACCGTTTGTAAAGATGTGCCGTAAACATAAATAATGGAATATACCTAAAATAGATAGAGTTTTCTGTATTATATATCAAATAATTTTATCAATGCCATTTTCAAACCGTTCATCATAATCCGCGCGTCCAGTAGATTTTGCGTGATTGAGTGACAAAGAAACTCACATCCACACTTTCGCATTTCTGATAATCTTAGGAATAGATACTTAAATATTCAGGGCCCAGATCAATCTCAAAAAGATTATTTTCCATTTTGTCAGGTCATCACGGAAAATGGTATTTTACAGGGAGCGAACCTAGGACCTCCATAATAACGGACTTGCGTTTTCGCCTCAGAGGTTGTCAAATTCGCAATATAAAAGATTGTAAACTTTAAAAGATATAGAAATGATGACAGTACAGTATTTAAGATATGGATGGATTACTTATGTTCTTGACACGACAAGTATGTACTTATTAGTCTCTCTTTACTCTGACAATAATGTGTTTATTATGCTTATTTAAACACGTGACGGTTTTAAAATAGAATCATAATAAATCTAAATAGCTCAGCTATAATAATGGAATCTCTATGATTAGACATTTTGATGTACCTAAAGCAAAAATGTACTCCCCGTTTTTTCAATCGTCTATTGTGTTTTATCTTTTATTGTTTTGATCAGTAAGTTGCTATTAGTTTTAAGATGCCATGAGAGCGAAAAAAAAAGTTTGAGTGACCTAATAATATGGACCTAGTGGTACTGGTTGTGTCGTATAGGGAGGTTAAATCGATGGCAGAAGATAGATGCAAATGGAGGATGCTCCAACGACAAGAACATTGTTCTTAAATATGTGACGATGATGATGGTACTGATCCACCAGTACCATACTACATATGGCGATACGTCCACAAGTGGTATAATTTTTTTTGTAATTTTGTGCCATAATTTTTTAAATAAATAAATGGTCTTTATATCCTCTCTCATCGGAGTCATCATCATCATTAATCTTCTTGCAATTTCAACTCAAGAAGACAGGCTTGGTCCAAATAGGGTTGCTGAGGATTCCTCTTCCGCTTCCTCATATCCGCTATAGTATTTATATCCTAATCCTAACATATATTATAAATGCGAAAGTGAGTTTATTTGTTACCGCTTCACGTTTTATATGTATACAGAACCAATCTTTCTGAAATTTCGCATACACATACATACATGCATGCATACATAGTAAAGGGTAACAACATTGCACACAACAGTACTTTTTCCACAAAAAGCACTGTTCCCGTGGGAAATTCACGAAGGCGAAGTCGCGGGCAATAACTAGTATTTTATATCATCCTCTTCCTCATCCGCTTCCTCATCCGCATCCTCTTCCTCAAAAAAATATCCTCATCCTCATCCGCATCCTCCAAATTTGTGCTTGACACTTCCTCTTCCTCATAATCACTTCCTCAACAACCCTAGTCCAAATTGAGTTAGCGGATCACATCATCATACTAAGAATCACCAGCATCACGCACCTAGATCCAGTAGGGAGAGGAACAACCTAAATCTGAAATTGCAATGCCGGCTGTGCAGAGCAACTACGGTCTGCTGCCAGAAAATGTGGCAGAGAGAATCCGGACAAACGAAGCGGCGGGAAGAATTCTGTACCGGAACTTCACCGGGAAAAAACCACCGGTAAAAATAAGTACCGGGAAAAAATCTCCACGCGGCACCACGTTTGCCCGACTAAAACCTAACTAACTTAACGCAGTCTGCTACCACCGTAGCTTATGAAGGGAGCTACAGGGCCCTATATGATAACCTAACCTATAAATTAATTACAATGGAAAACCACTTACCAAGCTAAATCTTCTTTCTCTTCGGATCCAAACTTGAGTGTCTTCGGGAAGGGGGAATTCCTAATCACCCTACCTAACCCATGAGATCTCAATTCCCCAGAACACATAAATAGATTTCTTCCCGAAATCGGCTCGGCAACAGATAGATGTGAGCGAGCAGCCACGCGTCACATCCCACAGGAGAAAGTCACAATGACGGGCACACAAACACAAAGTTCAATAGTTATTTAACAAACAGGAAATTCACCAATACAACTCAAGATAATTAGCAATCAAAGAACGCGGGACCTCTCGCGTATTAAAAATCAAACCGATATCGCATAGGACAATGGCGACCGTCCGCGAGCCATCTTACGCGAGCAATGTGAGAACCCCAAAACGCCTGGCGGCGATAACAGGAAACGCCTGCGTTTTGTTTTACCCAATATATTACAAACATCCCCCCGTCCCGGTCTGAGAAGCAGACCGCTAGCTTACTCTACGGGAAGGCGGGCGAGAGAGGTCACACCTCTCCTTAAAATCGAACCGTCGACCAACACCTCAGCCACACGCGGAGTGCCATCTCCGCCAAGAATCAAACGTAATATGCGAGCTCGTCGCCAAAGCAATGAGGGCAAATTTGCCTCTTTTAACAATACTAAATCACCCTCCCTGGGAGGCTCAGTCCTGTCTGTCCACTTCACTCTTTGCTGCAGCAAATGCAAATATTCAAGCGACCAGCGACGCCAAAAGTCCTGGCTCATTTGCTGCAACATTTGAAAACGCGACAACCGATATACGCGTTCATCCTTCCACGGGTATTCGGGCAGGGCATTCAACGGCCCTCCCACCAAAAAATGACCAGGGGTGAGAGCTTCCAAGTCATTTGGATCTGGAGATAGCGGACAGAGAGGACGAGAGTTGAGGACCGCCTCAACTTTACAAAACACTGTGGCCAGCTCTTCAAAAGTTAGAGCCGTTTCTCCGATAATGCGGCGGAGGTGGGTCTTTGCGGATTTCACAGCCGCTTCAAAAATCCCTCCCCAATGGGGGCAACTTGGGGGACTAAACTTCCAGGTTATTCCCCTTTGGGCAGCAATTTGACTTAAACTAGTACAATTTTTATCAATAAACACAGAAACATCCTTAAGATAATTTACAGTTCCCTTATAGTTTGTGCCATTATCAGACCTAATAAGGGAAGGTAGACCTCGACGCGAAACAAAGCGATCCAACGCGGCGACGAAGGCCTCCGTAGTCAGAGCTGATACCACCTCCAAATGGACAGCCTTGGTGGCCAAACAAACAAATACACACAAATAGCCCTTTACAATACGGGCATTACGAAAGGGAGAAGCCTTGATCGAAAAGGGACCGGCAAAATCGGTTCCAACGCCGTCAAACGGCCTCGAAGGTCGGATTCGATCAGCGGGCAAATCACCCATCTGTGGTTGCATCGTGGATGCCTTCAACCTATAACATGCAATACATCGAAACAGGACACTACGGATTGCTCTTCGGGCAGACAAAATCCAAAATTCGCGTTGCAAAATAGCCAACAAAGCATTGCACCCAGCATGGGCGTTACGAATGTGTCGATCAGACACCAAAAGCTGCACCAAGGGTCCGCCCTTGGGCAACAACAGAGGATGGCGAGTCTCATATGGAAGATCCGCCTTCCGGAGCCTGCCTCCAACCCGAAGAAGCCCATCCGAGTCGATGTACGGGTTCAAACGAGCGACCGCGCCCTTCAACTTAGCGCGTCCGTCGCGCAAAATACGAAGCTCTGACTCAAACCGTCCGGTCTGCACGACACGGACCCAATGCAACAATGCGCTCCGGCGCTCTTCTGCACCTGCAATCGGCTCCAACCGCTTTGCCTGTGGGTTTCTACAATTATGTATGAAACGCTTAATCCAACTGGTAACACCCAGAAGCTTATCCAAGCTGCTATACCGAGCAAGTAGCCAATCCGGCTCCGACGTCGTCTCAGCGACTACAGCATGTACACGGAGCCCGGTCAAACTCAAAGAAGTAACATCTGTCTGACAGACAGGCCAAGAAGTTTCTGATCCCATCAGCCACTCTGGACCCCACCAGAGCGGGTGTGACACCAATTCTGGTGCCGTACAACCTCGGGAAGCACAGTCCGCTGGGTTAAGCTCTCCCGGCACATGTCTCCATGTTATATCAATTCCGATATTCTGGATTTGGGAAACCCGATTTCCCACAAAAACCTCCAAGGTATGTGGGGCCGCGCGCAACCATGCAAGCGCGACCTGGCTATCCGACCAGGCGAAGATGTCTCGTATCTCGACCGTGGCCGCCAGCTCACTGGCAACGTGATGCAACAATTTAGAGAGAAGGTGAGCTCCACTCAACTCAAGCTTGGGGATAGTCAGCCTAGTCCTGATGGGGGCGACCTTGCTCTTCCCTAACAAAAGCGAGACATTGACCCGGCCATCGGCGTCAACTGTCCGCATATAGACTGACGCGGCGTAGCCTCTCTCCGACGCGTCACAAAAGCCATGCAGGCTGGCTCGATATTTCCCGGGGGCAATATTCGACGAGGCAAGGCAATCCGATTGACTTCCTTAATCGATGAAAACAACTCGAGCCAATCATCCAATGGAGAGCCAAACAGCGGCTCGTCCCACGAGACGCCCAAAGTCCAAAGTCTCTGAAGAAGACACTTTGCAGAGAATATCACTGGACTGATCCAACCGCTTGGATCAAACATACGGGCTATTACGGACAACACCGTTCTCTTAGTCCAGACCTTTGGTATTTCCAAGTCCACTTGGAATGTGAAAATATCGGTTAGCGGCTGGTACTGCATGCCCAGCACCGCTATCCTGTTGGGATCATCCACATCCTCAAACAGGTGAGGGTTCTGTTGGTGATCCTCCGGGATCCCTTCTAGAACTCTAGGCTCATTGGACAACCACTTACGTAGCTCGTAGCCACCTGTCTTCAATATTTCGATCAATTCATCCCGCAGTAGGAGGGCCTCCTCAATACTTTGGGCTCCGGTGCACACGTCATCTACATACAAGTCACGTGACAGCACGGAAGCCCCACGGGGAAAGCGGATCCGTTCCCGCTCTGCCAATTCAAGCAATGATCTGATGGCGATATAGGGACTAGATTTCAAACCATACGTGTTTGTGTTGAGTTCATACACCGTCACAGGATCCTCAGGGCGCTCACGCCAGAGTATCAACTGGAATCGCCTGTCCTCAGGATGTATGACTGTCTGGCGGAACATCATCCGGATGTCCGCACCAAAAACCACTTGATGTCTTCTAAAGTTCAAGATGATGTCAATTATGTCCCTATGCAATTTGGGACCCGAATGCAAACACAGATTCAACGAAACCCCGTTCGAAGTGGGTGCGGACCCATCGAAGACAGTCCGCAACTTGCCCGTTGAGGCCTTCACCACCGCGTGGTGGGGCAAAAAATAATGCTCAGTTGAGCTCCAATCAACTCGAGCCGGAGACATGTGACCCAAATCCTCGTACTCGCGCATAAATTCAATATATTTATCGCGAAGTACGTGGTCACGCTGCATACGTCGCTCCATGGACAGCAGTCGTTTCTCCGCAAGCGCCCTACTTTGCCCTAGGCTAGGACGAGAGGCAACAAAGGGTAACCTAGTTACAAACCGACCGGAGGGCAACCTCTCCGTGGTCGATCGAAAAAGGGCTTCGCACTCAGCGTGTTCCGGATCCATCCTGGAACTCATAGGTGGCTCCTCCACCTCCCAAAACCTTTGCATGGTCTTGGCCAAGGACGCAGATGCGACAACCGGTGGCTCCTTCCGCGGTGCCACTATCAAACACAGGGCCCATCAGGGCAAAACCAAAAATCGTAGACACTGCCATCAGTGAAGACGAACCCAGAGCCTTCTGTGTACCCAACAAAATCCAACCCAATACGTCCGAGCCCAGGAGCAAGTCCACTGGGCCGGGATGAAAGACAAAGGGGTCGGCCAAATCCAGACCCGAAACCAAAGACAACACACCCGGCGGTATGTCTGTCGAGGGGTGCCAACCCGCAATGGTATCCATTACCATAGCCGAAGTCGTGATCCTCATTGTGGAGGACTTCAGCGAAGAAAAGGTGACAAGTGTCTGGCCCGTCAGACACTTCACTTGTATGCCACCAACTCCAAGAAGTGGCACAGGCGAGTCTTCCACGACTAGACCTAACTGGTGTGCCACTCGAGTGGTAACCAAACTGCTTTGAGCCCCTGAGTCCAACAGAGCTCTCAAATTAATGGCTTCTCCCCCACGACCCCATACGCGGACCACCGCGGTAGGGAGCAGAACCGTCCGCGGCTCTGTCCCAGCAAGGGAGCAAGCTAGTTACGGGCTCCCCACTCTCTCCAAACCAGGGGCGCGCCACTGACCCGGATAATATGTCGGGCGAGTGCACATCCCCATCTGAGGGGGGGCATAACCCGCGGCCCGGCCATACCTATGGTACGGCGGGTGGTACTCCAGCCGTGGGTACTCGTGCAGCGGTGGAGAAAACCGCTGCGGCTGCATGTGTTGGGCATTGGTAACCCGCGTGGAGGGGGGTGTCCCCACTCTCACGTCCGATCTAGGGCCCCCGCCCATGGGGGCCCTATCCGGGGCCTGGCCAGCTACATACTGGCCATGACCTTGGGGCGCGTGGTCCCGGTCCGCCAAGACCCGCGCAGGTACGCGACCCCCTCCCGAGGGGGGGTGCGACGAGCGAAGCCGCGTCCTCCGTCCGATGGTGGAGGGCTTCGCGCAGGAGCGCCCCCGCCCATAGGGGACCCCTGCCTCAACATCCGGGGGCCATCCCCGTACCGGTTCATGCAGAGCATCGCGTGGTGCCGCCCACGGCATGCACTGCATGGTATGGCCCTGGGACAGTCACGTGCATAGTGACCGCCCAAACAATAAAAGCAAAGTTCATGCCGCCTTGCCATGCGGCGCCGATCTTGTACTGGCAGTCTCTGCCAGTCCCTGCATTGCAGCAGGCTGTGGCCCATCCGGCCACATTGCAGGCAGTCCGCGTCCCCCGCGACTGCTGCCGTGTGTGCAACCCGCACACCAGCTCCACGCGGTGGCGGTTGCCGTCCCTGTTGGGGCTTCCCTCGCCATGAGGGTTCCAAGGGCCTACGTTCAGGCGCTCTGGATGGCGCTGAGTCCGTCATGGTATTCTCAGCAGCCCGTGCCTCAAACTCCAAAAACTTCACCAAGTCAGTGAATGTTGGTAGGGTGGTGCTATCCCGTTCCGCATTCTCGCGCTCAAATCGCGAGCGGATGTCATTGGGTAATTTGCCCAATACAATGTGCACCAGCAAAAAGGACCATTGGTCCACCGGCAGCCCCAGTGTGCGGAGCGCGTTACAGGCCACTGTAACGGGCGTGAGCAACTGCAGGCGCAACTGTGCCCTGTTGGCCACCTTGGGCAGGGCCATCAACTGTGCGGCGTGCGCATCCGCTAACAAACGTAAATTTTGGTAGCGGGAGTTCAATAACTCCCAGGCCGTGTCGTACTGGTCGTCCTCCACCCGGAGGTGCTGGATGAGCGACCGCGCTTCACCCTCAAGAGTGGAGAGGAGGTAGGCCATCTTCTGGGCCTTCGACAAATCCTGTCGTGCTACGACCAGGGACTCAAACATATTTTTATATGCCACCCACTCCTCCATCCTACCCCCAAAGTGGGACAGCTGAAGGGTGGGGAGCCGACCAGTAACCGCTGGTCCTTCCTGTCTAACAGGTGTGCGAGGGGCTGGTCCGCCAGCCTGTCTCGCCCTTATTGCGGCCGCCGCCTCCACGATGTCATCGTGCAGACTCAGGATCTGGTCCAGGTCCGCCACGTGACCTGCGTAGACCTCCGGGGTAAGGTCGGCTTCGGTAAGCGCCGCCATGGCCGCTTCCGCGTTGTTCAATCGTGAGCGGAGCTGATCCGCTCTTTCCAGTATAGCGGCCTCCCTGTCCTTCCGGGACAGGAGTCCACCGGCCGTCACAAACCATCTCAATTCGTTGGCGAGTGTCGCCCTAGCATTGGAGGCCTTCGCCATCGCGTCAAGTCACAAACAAAAAATAACAAAAGGTAAATAAAAAACAACAAAATCAAACAACTACACGAAGAACCGCGGTAGGTATGAGAATGGCACAAACCCGGAACGCACGGTACAAACCGCAAACAAATACAAAAAAGGTTACAAATATTCTTATACAAACAAACTAAGAAAAATCTAAAAATTTTTACAAACAATTAATTATTTTTTACAAACGAACAAATAGAGGGTAGATAAACTACGCTCTGCTACCAGAAAATGTGCAGAGCAACTACGGTCTGCTGCCAGAAAATGTGGCAGAGAGAATCCGGACAAACGAAGCGGCGGGAAGAATTCTGTACCGGAACTTCACCGGGAAAAAACCACCGGTAAAAATAAGTACCGGGAAAAAATCTCCACGCGGCACCACGTTTGCCCGACTAAAACCTAACTAACTTAACGCAGTCTGCTACCACCGTAGCTTATGAAGGGAGCTACAGGGCCCTATATGATAACCTAACCTATAAATTAATTACAATGGAAAACCACTTACCAAGCTAAATCTTCTTTCTCTTCGGATCCAAACTTGAGTGTCTTCGGGAAGGGGGAATTCCTAATCACCCTACCTAACCCATGAGATCTCAATTCCCCAGAACACATAAATAGATTTCTTCCCGAAATCGGCTCGGCAACAGATAGATGTGAGCGAGCAGCCACGCGTCACATCCCACAGGAGAAAGTCACAATGACGGGCACACAAACACAAAGTTCAATAGTTATTTAACAAACAGGAAATTCACCAATACAACTCAAGATAATTAGCAATCAAAGAACGCGGGACCTCTCGCGTATTAAAAATCAAACCGATATCGCATAGGACAATGGCGACCGTCCGCGAGCCATCTTACGCGAGCAATGTGAGAACCCCAAAACGCCTGGCGGCGATAACAGGAAACGCCTGCGTTTTGTTTTACCCAATATATTACAAACACCGGCATTATATGAACGAATGGTTCATAATGCCGGTTTTCTAGGGTTACCTATAACTAAAAAATTGGCATTTTCCTGGCAAAATTTTTACAATTGCCTAATTTCTACTGTAAAAGAATTAAATAAATATAAATTAACTAGCTTTCGCCCGCGGCTTCGCCCGCGTGAATTTCCCACGGGAACAGTGCTTTTTTCCGGGATGAAAGGTACCCTATGTCCTTCTCCGTACTTCTAACTATGTGTATGCAAAATTTCAGGAAGATTGGTTCAGTACATGAAGCGTGAAGAGGTAACAAACAAACAAACTCACTTTCGCTTTTATAATATTAGTTAGGATTAGGATTAGGATAAATAATCGTCTAATACCGACAGGTACAACAACAGCAGACTATTATCACTACTTTTAATGTCGCTCTCTACACTAGTCCACACCTCTGTCATTCCCTGTGTAGCTATTTAACTCCTAAACCATGAATCCGTATCATGGTTTCGATCTAGTGACTTTTTTAGAACTATAAAGTCCCGAAGGTTGTATTTTTGGCATTTAATTAAATAAATAAAAGAGAAGGCAGATTTCAATATTACTCAATAATTTCAAATCCTGATTTCCCATTACATTTCGCCGTATCACCATTGCGTGGGGCGGCTCACGCATCACGTATCGACCAAACTCCTTTCGCAAGCAAGACTCATCCTTGCTCAGCCCAGGCAGACGTGACTTACCGCGGGTTTCTGTGACTCAGTGCTACTTTCGTGTGTTCTTGGGAAAGATCAAAGGTCTTCTTATTGCGTAATAAGACAAAGGATCAGAGTCCACAACACAGTGAGCTCGAAGTACGTACTTAATAATTAAGTTAAGTGCAAAGAAAACAAAGATTTTTTTTATAAATTAATGCTAAAAATAAATCAAAAACCTCCCATTTCGTGAAGCCCATTTGTGGCAATTCAAAGGACTAAAAGTATTTGTCTAAATTCTCATGCAATTTCTTCAATAATGAGGATAATTTATTTAGAAAATATGTAACTAAGTATAATACACGACTGCGCTATACTTAGGTACTCAAATAAGTAGCTTATGTATTACCCGAATCGGTAAATAATCTAATATGAACTCGCGCACCGAGGGTTCCGTACACGCATTACGCGAACTCACAGCACAGTACAGCTCTATCTACCTGAAAGACAAACTAATTTCAAAAACAAACCTAACTTTGCAGTTCGATCCCTAGGATTTATACTGCATCGAGACCAAAAATAAGTTTGTAACGCTTTTTTAGACTTCCATAAACATATAATTGCAACTTTCAGATTTATTCCTGTACAAGTACTGACCTTACTTTTTACAAAATTTCGTAGTTTTAGGTGCCAGCTTTCTTGTAACCAGCAGAGGAGATACATACACTTATCTGGGAAGTATTGTTTATGATGAACTTTCAGAAGCCGTCCAAAATGAAGATGTTCGAATCGTTCCTCGCGTCGCTCCCTCCCAACCGACACCTGATGGTGAATGAACTGGAGCTACCTGAAGACATCACCGCCGCTCCTTACGTGTGGACGGAGCCCGAATCTCTTACTGTCAGGTATGTAGTCACAAAAGGGGGCGATTCTACAAATTACAAACGTATATGTCATGTCTCAAGAGCCAAAGAAATTGAACTAAAGCGACAAGATCTCTGTAAGACTTCTATGTTTTATTACGATTTCTTTGGCTTTTGAGACACAACTGAGGCACGACATCTACGTTTGTAATTTGTAGAATCAAGGGCCAGTAGCGTAGCTACATCCTGCGGAGCCACTCAGCTACTCCTTCTGTCAATACTTACAGACTTTCTCTATCCTGACCCAGCGCAATGCAGTTCTTGCCAGCATTTTTCCTCTTCGCCCGTGACCTTGTTTGTGAGCAGACGTGTTGCTAATTTAACTAATCTTTTACCAAAAAAGTGCAAGCCAATATAATCTTTTAGCTACTGTGAAATAAGTGTGAATCTTCCTTAGAAAAGTGAATTTAAATAAATTACTTCATCCATCGCGGTGGCACGGCGGCTAGTTGTAGCTAGCGAGGGGACTTACTTCACCTTCCCTACGGCAAGAGACAGTTGCTATTTTAGTCTCCCTCTATGGTACGCCGATTGCCGATCACTGGCGTTTACGTACGACCGAGCAGCGCTGCTACGAGCCTAGGCTACGACGTACTACGACGTGTGGCCGGCGCCTACGAGTGCACACTGCTACGAACTTTTCGTAGCTTACTCAAAGAGTATATAATCACTACGTTTTAAGAGTCGGGACTCCCATACAAAAAAATGGACTATGAAACGGGAGCGAAACAGGGCCGCCAATATGAAGGCCACAAATGCTTAACATTGTGCCAACATCAAGAAAAAATAGGGATGTGGTACATCACACTTATTATCGACTTATCGGTATTAGTATTTATCGACCGTTTATCGTAGGTAGGTAGGTAGGTCGATATCAGCATTTGCCGACCGTAGGTAGTAGGTAGGTGATCTAATAGTGACCCACGCCCACAGTTTTATTTTGGGAGGAATTAATGAACACCAGTTTTATGTCTTTCAAAGTATATTTCTTTTACATGTTTTTATAGACGAAAAATGACAATTCCTTAACTCCAGGCTGTGCTCCAGGTTAGAAGTTCTGCAACACAAAAAAAACATAACTATTAAATAGTTAAAAACCTTTTCCGTCATGAGTACTGGTTATTTTTCTTGTACTTTTTTCGGTCGAAGCCGCGGGCAAAAGCTAGTATTACAATAAATGTAATTATGACAATGTACTTCAATATGGTGGTGGCGAGTGGTAGAGCGCCCGCCTGTGGATGCAAAATCCCAGGTTCGAATCCTGCCCGGGCTACATTAGTTTGTACACCAATCTGACTCATGTATGGTAGTTTTCATCGACCACCACTTGCTTCCGGTGAAGGAAAACATCGTGAGGAAACCTGCACTCTGTGTTGATGATTATCAACTAGTGTGTGAAATGGAGAAGGCAATGGCAAACCACTCCATTAAAATTGCCAAGAAAGTCGTTGTGTGTGTTTCATTCCATATAATGACCACGACCCTCAGTCATGAGGAAATACGACTAATACCTAATACTTCAATATATAAAAATGCTTACTTGGACTATGTGATCTTTTTCTTTTAGTGTCACTCACAGTAAAATTTTCTATAGAAGTTAAAGGTTCTGAAATAGAATAAAATTACAGAGTAGGTAAGTGGCTGATTATGCGAAGTTAATATTGCAGAACATGTTATTAATACAATATACTTTAATATATGAAAATACTTACTTGGACTATGTGATTTTTTACTTATGGAGTCAAGAAGTTGAAGTCTCTGCAACACAATCAATTTGTTTAGTAAATTTGGCAAGTTCTGCAAAGTTAACATTGTACATACGTAATTATTACAATATACTTTTTCCCAACCTTTTGTATTCCACTGCTGGGCAAAGGTACAATATACCCGTACTTTAATATGTAAAAAATGCTTACGTGGACTACGTGTCCTTTTTCTTTTAGAGTCACACTCAATTGAAAATTCTGAAGTTGAAGATTCTGCAACACATAAGAAAATGAATTTGCAGAGTGACATCCAATAAAATAAAATAATAAAACAAATATAATTTACTAACCCCTAACAGTGTGGCTGTAGTAATTATGATCATCCAAAACATTTTTCCTTTTCATATGTTAGATATGTAATGGAAAGCTGAGGAACAGGTCATCAATACATGGAACAGCATTTTTCTTAAACTGCATTTTCTTATTCTTGAAATCTTTTGTAAGAAAATGCTTGCCACATACATATTTTAATTGGTTCAATTTTTCAATTGGCACATTAATCAAATTTTTGTTTCCGGTAGCTGCTACCCATTGCCTACAGCTGAAAATAAGACTAGATTAAAATTTGTATGCATGTTCTGTATTGTACATATTAATTAGTTATGATCTGAACATAAACTTAGGGGTACCTTAAAAGTAGTCACGATTATTAAGAGGATTTGCCAAGCCAAAAACATTTATCCTTCTAATACACCGTTTTGTATACATATATCAATATACCTAATAAGCTTTTCCTTCAATAGATTAAATTATAAACCATTCTTAAGAATTTTTTTATATTTTAATTTGAAACGAAAATTATCGATAAAATTTACAAACACTATACTTATCAGCACTATTGTTTACATGCAACTAAGGTTATACCTTTTAATTTACCCGTTTATCTAATTTACAATGAAATTTATGACCAACGTAGTTATATCCACGATAATAATATAGATTTTGTACTTACCGATCTTCTTCTAATGGAAATTTTGCCATGAAAATTCTTTTTGACCGTCCATTCGATACGTTTTTATTTTACAAATTTCGCACTTTTTCCTGTTCAATCCGCTCATATTTGCTTTATATTTGTATTTCTACCCCTAGACGCTATAAAATGTTAAGAAAATTAGGCAGATTGCTTTAAAAAAGAGCACAGAATAATAATTAATATTCAGCGATCTTTTCAGAAAACCACACAAACAACAATAGAGAAACGTCAATGTTATAGCATGGCGGTCTAAGATGGCGGTGAAGTATAATGCGATAAAAATTGAATGCCGTCAATTGTTCACTGCTTTGTAGGTATGAATAATCTTTCGAACATAGACGTATTAAAAATTCGCTCCCGTTTTCATACGATCGTTTTTTTCTTTGGAGTTGCGCCAGGCTGGCTTACTGCGTATTATATTATACGAGATTACGACAACAAACAAATACCGAACGTAGTAGGTACCTACTAAGGTATTCTGTGACCGAACGTGGGAATTATCTCTGAGAGAAGAATTTGTAAGAATATTTGGCTGAATCTGTCTACCTACACAACGGACGTGTATTGAGATATCTACGCTCCATTTACTTTCGCCAACTGATACGGTATTGCAGGTATATAGCCTACATACATACATATTTATATAAGTACTTTGAGCTGTACTAGAATGGCAGAGAAAAGCAATACAAACTTAAATAAATCAATGTCGGAAACGGACATAGACCAAGTAGGGCAACTTACATTTATTACGCCACCAAACTTTGTTGCGACCAGATCAAAAAGGAGGAGAAAGGACGACCATGAATACGGCAGTGATTTTTCTGCATTCAGAGATGAGATGAGAAATATGTACGCGACAATGCTTGCCGCACAAGAGAAGGAGTTTAAAAAAACTCGGATGTATTACAGGGAATACAACAATCGACTTCAAATATTGAAACCTCAATTTCTTTTTTGTTGGCGCAAAACGAAGAATTTAAAGTAAAAATTGAATCTTTGGAAAATAAAATGAAAGAAGATCAGAAATATATTACGATATTAGAAGATAGATTGGAAAACATGCAGCAGGATAGCAGGAAGGCAAACTTCGAGATAAAAAACGTACCTAAGAAACCGAATGAAACCAAAGATGATTTAATAAATATGGTGGTGAACCTGTCCAACTCAGTGGGCTCTTCGATACACAAATCTGATATTCGCGACACATACAGAGTGCGTGGAAAAAACAATGCAATAAAAAATACACCAATTGTTGTAGAAACCAACTCGACGCTGCTAAAAAACGACTTGCTCAGGTCTTGTAAAGCATTTAACCTAAAACAAAAGACTAAACTAACTGCAAAACATATGGGATTTTGCACCGAAGAAGATACCCCTATTTTTGTAAGTGAGCAGCTGACAGCTAAGGCGGCGCGGCTGTACTTCCTTGCGCGTGACCTTGCTAAATCAAAATCATACAAGTTTTCTTGGACTGCTTATGGAAAGGTGTACATTCGTCGGGATGAACAGTCGCCCGTAATTGCGATCAAAAATGAACAGCAAATCCACCATTTACTAAATACCGATTGACTATATGTATTGATCTATACTTGTGCCCAGTTATTAGGGTTGTGCCCTATGCCTTGGTTATGTAATATTTTTCTGTTGTGCAGTTTATACCGGGCAGTACTGGCTGGTCTCTTTTATAAAACTATGCAAACACTAAATAACTGCCTACAGAACACAAACACTAATGGCAATACACATTTCATTGAAAAGACATCACGATCTGTTATACTTATTATACATAGGGTCCTTCATCTTGCTTTTCTAGCTGATTGTAAAACAATGCATGCAATGGTTTCTTTTATATTTAATTATCTAAATTATAAATTGAAACTTGCTAAGTACACTTATGTAAGTCACATCAATAATAAACATTGGCTTCTGTGTACCTTTAACATACAAAGTCATACAATACGTTATCCTAAATACATAAATAATATAAATAAATCTCACTTAAGTTATTTTATATTTTTGTTGCTACATATTTACAAGCAATCTTTTGCATTAACGAAAGTATATATTAATGTCAAGATATGTACCCTTAACACACAAACTCAAACCACGCTTTATCCTAAATGCCACATAATTAGTATTTACAGATATAATACAAGTAATTTAATATTTCTATTACAGAATATGTACAAGCAAACCTTCACACAAAATAAATTATTCATAAAAGTTACAAATGTAAATGTTCCTTACTATGTTAATTGCAACCATATTATGAATATAATGTTACAAAAAAACCCCTTCCGATTAGAAATACGCGGATCTTTCTTTACCAATTATGGGTGAACAAATTCAGGGCATAAATCATATAGACGAATTGACCATAGCTAGCTCAATCAAATGCGACTGTGGTGAGTTAAGTAAATACTGTAATGTAAACAAGTCGGACCTTACGGTAATTTCGCAGAATATTCGCAGTATTTACAGTAATTTAGACGATCTAATGATAAATCTTTCTTGCCTTAATTTTGAAGCCGATGTTATAATCTTAACCGAATGTCGTTTAGAGCGTCATAAACCTATCCCAACATTAAGTAATTATAACTCATTTGCTACCTCTCGCTATTACAATCAAAATGATGGGATCGTAGTGTACATAAAGAAACCCTTAAAATTTAATATAACCGAAATAAAACTGAATGATGCAACTTGTGTACAAATAGACATATTCAATAACTCCATTATTGGTGTATATCGCTCCCCCTCAAATCGTTACGCAGAGCGATTCATTGACTCACTGTCACAACACTTGGCTTCAGTTAAATCTGGTAAAAATATTGTTATCACAGGCGATATAAATATTAATATTACTCCATTAGAAAATGAATACGACTATGAATTAAAAAATAGAACATCTTATCTGGACATGTTATCAGCACATGGTATTCTCGCTGGACATTCTATACCTACAAGGGAAAAAAAATGCTATGACCATTTCATGTTAAAAATAAATAAGAAAAAACACTCGGCTTTCATTGCTATTATGTCGACAACCATTACCGACCACCTTACAACATTTCTTTGTTTATCTAAACTAAAAAATCATCCAACAGCTCCTAAAACTGTTACTAAAGTCGACTTTGATAGATCACTAAAACACTTACAAGAAAAAAACCTTTCGCAATTATTATTCTGTGACGACCCTAACATTTTAGTAGATTCTTTAATCCAAGGACTGGTAGACTCGATAAAGGAAAGTACCACAATAATAAAAATACAAAAAAGTAAAAGAATCATTAAACCATGGATCACCAGTGGTATTTTGAGATGCATTAAAAACCGTAATAAATTACAGAAACAGTCACGAGATGACCCTCTCAATGAAATTAAAAAAATTACATATACACGGTACAGAAATTACTGCAATGGTCTTATAAAGAAACTAAAAAGAAGATACGAGAGAAACCTATTAAAAAATTCTATGAAAAACAACAAACAGCTTTGGAAAAATATAAAAACATTAACGTACACAAATCAACCAAGTAGCCCAAATAATGAATTATCAAACATAAAACCAACTCCTCTAGAATCTGCAAATTTTGTAAATAAGTATTTCGCAAATGTTGGCAACGAACTTGCAAGTGATATCCAGACAACTGTGAGTAAAGACGAACTAGATGATTATCTCAACTCTCTGCCAAGACAACCCCAATCGTTTGTTCTACTAGATACTGACAATGAAGAAGTTAATAGTATTATCATGAGCTTAAAATCAGATAGTTCGCCAGGATGGGACAACATTACGACTGCTTACCTTAAACATGTAAAAAACGAAATCATACCTATAATAACACATCTAGTTAACCTCTGTTTCAAAAAGGGCGTATTCCCAAATTCATTAAAAAAGTCAGTGATAATACCTATCTTCAAGAGTGGGGACAGAGATAACGTTAACAATTATAGACCTATTTCTGTTCTTCCTGTTTTGGCCAAAATATTAGAAAAATTGCTTAATTCTAGATTGTTAAAATATTTTGCTACATACAATATAATATCGCCTAATCAATTCGGCTTTAGACAAGGTATTTCAACTGAAGATGCAGTTACATCAATAACCACATTAATAATTAAACAACTTGATAAAAAGTCAAAGTGCCTGTCAATATTCCTAGATCTAAAAAAGGCCTTTGATACTGTCTCTGTCCCTATCCTTTTACGTAAATTAGAAATCATAGGCATAAGAAATACTCAGTTGGCAATATTTAGGGACTACTTAACAAATCGAAAACAAAAAGTTAAACTGGGGCAGACCGTAAGTCAGGATGTTGATGTCACATGTGGTGTACCACAAGGCAGCGTTTTGGGACCAACTTTGTTCCTTGTTTATATTAATGATCTTTGTAATATGACCATTAATGATGCCAGATTGTTTTCGTATGCTGATGACACGTCAATTGTCTTTACCGGGCTAAATTGGGCTGATGTTAAGAGAAATGCTGAACTTGGTATGTCCCGGATCGCGTTGTGGCTAAAACATAATTTACTTACGTTAAATACGTCCAAAACAAATTTCATATGTTTCAGTATCTATAAAAACACTCAACCATCACTAGACTATCTTTTATATATTCATACATGTGGAAATGTTAATGGCAGTGGCTGTGATTGTCCATCTATTGGTAAAGTTGATCAAACAAAGTACCTTGGTGTGATTTTGGACCAAAGATTGTCATGGTATCCTCAAATTGAACAGCTTTCTTCCAGGATACGTAAATTTGTTTGGATATTTAAAAATTTAAGATACATCGCTCCGAGTAATATCTCTGCCACGGATACCACTAAAAATATGCTTAATTATATCTACATTTCTTTGGTCCAATCCATCATTACATACTGTATACCAGTATGGGGCGGTGCCCTCAAGACCAGATTTTTGGACGTAGAAAGAGCTCAGCGAAGCTTGCTTAAGGTAATGTACTTTAAAAAAAGAACATTCCCAACACATGAGCTATATTCGATGTGTAAAATCCTATCGGTCCGAAAATTATACATTATACAACTAATCCTAAAAAAACATAAAACCCTAACTTATGATCCAAACACTGAAAACAAAAGGAGAAAATATAATGTGGCACCGGTCCCTCTTGTCAGGACAGAATTTGCAAAAGTTCAATTTGAAAAACGCTCAGCATACTTATATAATAAAATAAATAAGCAGATCAACATAAGTAATAAAAGGGTGTATGAATGTAAGGATATATTGTCAAGGTGGATACAAGAACTAACGTATGATGAAGTGGAAAATTTGATGCAAAACCCGATATAACTTGTAAATAAATAAATATATAGGGATAAATCACACAGATTGATTGCAAGGTTACATAAAAAGAAAAGGAAATTATATAGTTAACAATATGTATGTATGTTTTTCTGGCATGCAGTGTGTTATGTATAGTTTAGTTACTCTTATGTATGTATGTGTGGTACGTATATGTACAATAATACTTGTATATGTAAAACGTTTATAATAGGTATGATAAATAAGGATAGATGGATAAATAAAGGTTTAGGTATATAATGATGGAACAGAATATTGTATGTTTAGAGATAAGAAAGAGCGGGGTCTCCTGGCACAGGCATTTTCATGCTTAAAAGGAGGCTCCGTCAACTAGTTTATAAAATCAACAGTTGATGAAATAAAGCTTTTTTATTTTTTTTTTTTTTTTTTTATTATTTGGTACTGCCTGCCTGTAGTCAATTCATGTGCTCAGGTCCTGCCTCCCAGTGCCTCACTACGAGAAGGATGAGTTCCATATGTCAGAATGCTAAAGTAGACATATTCCACTGTTCGTTGGAGAAATTCACAGACAAGGCATTTATGTGTTAATATTATTATAATTTATAATTTTTATTATGTTTTAACTATGTTGGATTAGGTTAAGCCTGTAATGAAAGGACACGCTGTATAAAATGATATAAATAAAATAATAATAATCTTCCCAGTGCCTATAACCAATGACGGGTTGCCTTTTCTGACTGAGGCCACCGTATTTTATACTACTGGTTCGGGACATCTGTAGCCTGGGGTGCCTGTACGTCTGAAACGGCGGTAACTACGCCCTTGCTTGAGTCACACTCACTAACTATGAGAAAGGCTTGAGCATCCACATGTAATGGCCGATGTAAATGGAATGACGTAGTATGTAGGCACTATATTTTATCGATGGCACTATGTAATAAAACTGCCAAACCTAGGCCTACCTAACCTTAGACTCCTTGTTTCCTCTTGGCAAGCATTTTTCTTATAACTTACCTACTAAAAGGTTTCCAGAGCTTGCAGCATAACTTTTAATTTCTGAACATGTTTGTTTATTAAAGGAGTGACAGCATCCTATCAGGAAGCCTGGAAGACGAGGACAACGGTACCATCAGCACCGACTCCAGCATAGCAGTGTCGCGAGCCTTGACGGACTCCGAGATTGATTACTACAGGTACAGGAAGGTGAGAACATTTTCGATTTTTACACGACTGATCAAAAAAGGAATGTTATGTTTTCAGGGTTCATGTATGTGAGTTTCTTTATTTCACCATAAGTCCTGAGCGGCTTAAAAGATTTTAATGTGTGAGGTATTTTTAGATTCCTTGCATTCCTCCGTGTGAGATAGGCTATGTGAGTTGTCAGTCGTGTTATTTATTTTTTAATAATTAGCTTGTTTTGTGGATGTGTTGGAGATAACTTGATATGTAGGCAGAAATTAAGACTTTTTATTATTATTATTTTTTTTTTTTACGAAGACTTACCTATATTTATCTTTCTTCTTAACAGCTGAAAAGTCGGAGTTTGAGTGATCCCTGGGCGGACATGAGGGCAGCTCTAGACGCGTTTCCACCGGACTACCTGGCTTCTCTACACAGGTCAGGTCTTCTCCTTGCTTTGGTCCCAATTTATTTGGGGTCAGCTCTCCTAGTAAATTTGCGCCACGCCCATACGGTTGTGAGTTGTCACTTCGTCTGTATTGGCTGCTTTTAAATCCTTTTGAATCTCTACACAGGTCAGACCTACAGAAAAGAAACGTAGTACATATTGTTATACACCATGCTACCTCTCACCTTGAAAGCATAGAAGTAAAAAAATCTGGAAAAAATTGGCAATTTAATTCTATTGTTATTTTTTACTACGAAAGTCCAAAATTCCTAAAAAAAATAACAATAAGTTCTTTCACAACATAAGAAAATTTATTGTTAGCATGGATTTTTTTTACTTGCACGAGACTATTATGGTGAGAACACTGAATTTGGATATGTAATAGTTAACAGTTGCCGCCTGGCACAAGCCACATAAAGATCTTTGCTCCCTATTTTCGTTCGAATTTTAATTTTCAAATACGTATATAATACATATGCAATGTAAAATAATACTTGTTTTTAGTGAGCGTAAGCTGAAATAACAAGTATGGCTCATTTTATCCCAAAATTTCCACAGGAGCGGAGCCCCAGGGCGCAGCTAGTATTTTAATATAAAAGACAGAGGATCAAAATCTATTTGACCTAATTAGAAAATCTGTGGTTGAGAACAATTGCCTTTTCTTACGACTGTAATGTGTTAGCTCTATGGAAGTTACGGTTTTATTTATATAAGAAGGTATTTTAAATATAAGAAGAACTGAGTGTCGAATCTAAAAAGGCCACTGATAAATTAGAATATGGTCCATTTCCTAAATATTAAAAAATAAACCTTATAAAACCACTTATACGAATAATTTTTATTTGATTTGTCAAAGTGGCTTCAAAGCTGTAAGCTCATCTATGTCCTCGGGCAAGATTGGGGTCAAGAGCAAACCCATATTTTAAAAAAAAGTGGCTTTTTAGATCCTCGCTGATTCTTCGAATCTCTAGCTTTCAGAGCTCATCAACAGACATAACGGATATGCCTGAAGAGACGTACGAGCGCGTCAGCCGCCGGAATGAGGAGTTGGCGCTGAAGATGGAGCGGTTCTTTGAGGAGTGTCGCGTGTTCACTCCCGACGACCCTGGGCTGCTGGCCTTGGAGAATGCTCTTCGGGATGTGGATATGACGGTATATACAAGTCTTGGCATTTCTTCTTAGCAGTGGTCGTTTCGAAACGCTAGTAAGTTGTAGCTTTGAGATTTATAATACAATATGATTGTATAATTAGTTTTCGATGTGATAAAGCGCCTTTTTTGAAGGCCAAGTGTCAATAAAATAATTTGACTCTGTATATAAAATTCTTCCGTTACTGTCTGACAGTCAATGCACAGCCAAGACTACGGGCGTAAGCTAATCAGCTTACGCCCGTAGTCTTGGCTGTAGTGTTGGTATGTAGGTTCCTTAGGGGAGCACTAAGAGAGGATTTCCCAAAATTCTTACGGGAACAAAGTCCCAGGCCGATGCTAGTCAACTATACATAGTTTTTTTTGGATTTTTGAGCATCTCAGATGCAATATTAGTACTAAAGTACTCTCATATAGAAATAAGATATATCAAAAATCCAAAAAATAAATATTGATGGCTTCCTACACTTTAATTGATTTTCAACTTCATCGAATATGGGTTAAATCAAATACCTTACTCGTATAGTGGGTATTGGTGTTAGGTGACGCATGCCTAATGCGTTTCAATAGAAATTGGATATGGTGAAGATTTTCGATGTGCAGGATAGAATTGCGATAGCTCAGTTGCACTCAGTTGGAAGAGCAAGGTCGTATAAAGACCTGGTCGCGGGTTCAAGTCCTGCTCGCATGGAATTTTTTCACCATATCTTATTTCTATATGAGAGTACTTTATACATAGTTTATCATAAAACAAACTATGTAATTACATATTAATAAATAAAAACCACGACTGACAACTCGCATAGCCTATGTCTCTTGGAGGAATGCAAGGAATCTAAAAATACCTCTCATATCAAAATCTGTTGAGCTGTTCAGGACTTATGGTGAATGAAGAAACTTACATACATGAACCCTGAAAACATAACACTCCTTTTTTGGTCAGTCGTGTAAAAATAATCCGATTTCTGTAGTCATAGCCAATAGATTGAGGAACGAAGGGACCTCCCCTTGTTGGTTTCACGTCTTTCATCATTTTTTGCAGACAATCGACTCAGATCTCGACAGCAGCATCACTGTGAATTACCTTCTGCCAGAAATAGTGTGAACATGTGTGAAGGATGCAGCACACCAATCACAATTTGGGAATAAATGGACCAAAAAATGTTTTTTTTCCTAGCCTTAGGTGTCCCACTGTTAAACAAAGTCCTCCCATTCACTTTCCCATTTTTTTAAATATTTTAAACATTTATTTATTTTATTATAAATTACCAATATCCTCTACTAAATTATATAAAATACGTTTCATCCACTAAGCAAAGGGTTGTAGGCCGCTTCATATTCTGATCTAATAGGTACAGCTAATTTACCATTAGGAAGTAAGTTTCAAGATGTTAAAAAATAAAACTCATATATATGTGTAAAATGTTTTAATGGGAATGATTTCCAACTTTACAACAACGGCGTATCACTATTGTATTGTACCTACAACGGGCATCACAATTTGTACGTAGTATGGCAACACTGTACGGACAACAAAAACATATCACATACAAAGAAAAAAATAATAAAAAATAACGTCTTTTTACAACAATACAATAAAAATACAAATAAGAAAATTTATTAACATATATCTTAAACCAATATAATTGCACAATAAAAATATTTTTTGGAATCGCAATGAGATTCAAAAGTATAAATATAAAATTACATTTAAAAATAACAGTTGCTTTTTGGATTATATCACTTACTTTATCAGTCTGTACGATCGCTCAAATTATAATCAATAACTTATCATTTTTATACAACATTCAAAGATTTTGGAATTTTTCGTTGGAATATCATTATTTTATTTTCACTGCAAATTATACAAATCGCACCCGTCAGTAATGAAAAAAAAAAACTACTAGTGCAAGACTAACGCCATTTCTTAGAAGATATTATAAATACGTTGGCAAATTACATAAAAAATTCCATTGAATTTTTGACGAAGCATGTTGCTTTTTTGTGATTAAATAAATATTTTTATGCAATAAAAAATAGTTTTCTAGTACCTATCACAAGTTCATAATGTGTACACAATACAAATTTAATTTTGCTTATAATATTTTGTCAAATCTTCTCTTTTCCCTAAACCAAGGCAAATAGCTATTATTTCACGGGCCGTCGAATAATTTGCAGTGAAAACAGCGGAATGTCTGTGCAATGAACTGTAACTATAATATACACTGCAAATATTGTAGACACTATGGCGTATAGCGCACTATGAAAAAAAGTACACTCCTTCTGTGTATTTTACTATTTTTTTCTTGACATTATTGTTTTTGTTCGCGGGGCAATTCTATAAGCTTTTTTTAACTATAGAAATTTTTCTAATATTACTGTTAAGATTAAGTGTTGAACGCAACCCCATTATTTATTTGGTGTAACGAAACGCACCCTATGTAGTTTTGCCGCCTTTATATCTGTCAGCTGTCACTTCATTCCATTCTGTTCGCTTCGTTGTTACTATTTTTGCATTGCAATAAACCAAGTTAAATAAGTAATTCAGTTGTTTGTTCTCAAATCCAACATGGTAGCAGAGCGTAGTTGGCAGAAGAGAGAACACTGTTTATAATTGAGTCGAGGACATCGAGGTTTACCGGCAACCGGCAAAATAGTTTTGAGGTTAAAACGAGGTCAGAAGAGATTCATCAAGATGGGCTCAAATATGTTTCAAATAGATAAGCTAACCGGTCGCGAC